>JXTB01000216.1:497987-591510 GCA_002914805.1 Parasponia andersonii | reverse complement strand
TTTTTTTAAAAAAAAAAAAAAAAAAAAAAAGTTCTAACAAATAGTGGAGAGCATGAAGAGGACAAAAGAGAAGCCCCTCAAAATCATGAGCCGTGGCTAATTATGATCAAATGTATATTATTTATAATGTAAAATAGAATAACAAACAAATTGATTTTGTGTAATAGATTACTTATGTACCCATGACTTTCTACTAAAACAAAACTAAAATACATTAGGCATGTTATAGGAATCCTGCATTCTGTTCATTAAGTCTTTTTTGGGACAAATATATATACCACTGTTTCTATTTCCATCATACGATTACACGAAATCTCCTGTTATATTATTATTTTTCCGGATGATATTATACGTCAAGTAGAAACTATTTAATTAATTTAGTCATTACTCTTATAATAATATTACAGTTACTTCAACCGAAATTTGTCTCATTTTAGACGGTAAAGTTTAACTTTATTATGTCTGGGATTGAGAGATTTATATAGAACCTCAGTTATCCTAAGTTTTGTCAGCTTGTACAGGTGCACCACTTAGGGCTGCCGACCCGACCCTAGCACATTGAACAAGTTATTTCTCTTATGCACTCCACACGAGTAGTATATAAGATCGACTATGTACACGTGAAAAAATAAACTAGTATTCTCGCATAATTATTTGAAATTTACGTGGTTTTAAAATTTGTCATAACGTCGAATAAATTTGTATTACATATGGTAGTACTAATATTATTCACTTGCTTGCTAAGTACTCCTATTCATTACGAGTGGTAATGATTATTATTTAAGATCACTAGTACTATTGCATTACTATTCAGGACTTTATATTTCTATGGGGGCACTAATTATGCAATTTTATACATTGCAAGTGATTGTGATGATTATCGTTTATAACAAGTTATACACCTCTCGTATCAAATGCAAAACCTAATCTATGTAAAAGTATGTGAGAATTTGGACACTTTTGATGGGTGACAATTTATGACTGGTTGAAAAACTGACGATGATATTCTGTGTTAAATTTGAAGTCACTACTGTTGCTTCATATGAATTTTTAGCATGACTCTTCTCACATCTCAACCAAGCCAAGCCAGGCCACCCTTGATTGCGCTTCCAGTAACAATCAAGTACTACTTAATGCTTTCAATCGGGGGAAAAAAAAATACCACTTAATGCTACTTTAAAGTTCAAAAAATCAATTTTAAGCTACATTGATTCTTCAGTTAGGATGAATCAAAGGGTCCTTTTCTTTCATTTTCCTTCCTCACATTGCAAGTTTTTCTTTTCTTTTTCCCTTATTTCTTTCAAACAAAACTAAATCAGTATAAAGTTCAATTTTTCAGATGTTCAGACCAGCTTGGCAAACTCAAAGGAACATTTTCTAAAGTACCTCCGATATTTACATGGAAACTGATATATTCACCATTGCCAAACGCTTAAACTGCCATAACATTATCTAACATGGAGAAGATATAAGTAGAAAACAACACTTGGTTACACACTAATTATCTAACTTGACCTAAACATTGTCATTACATACAGAAGCGCAGACACACTAAAATGACCCGATGATTTAGGATTAACCTACGGCGAGTTCTGTTCAACTACAAGAAAAGAAAGAAATGAGCGAGCTTGAACATTCAAATAATCTCTTTCTCAGGTTTCAAAATGAAATTTTCACAGCTGGTTTTCATGTGGTTATGGCGTTGGTGTTTCATCAGACTATAGGAAACTAACATTCAGGTCAACTCAAACTCCAGAGCGAACCACTCTACAAGAAGCGAAGAATAAATTCAAAATCATCAAAAATGAATGGATCTTATAATTTCCATCTAAACTAGCTATAATGTCATCCAGTAACAAAAGAAACGATCAATACAAATTTCAGTCGGATAATCAGACATGGTCCTCAGGTAATTTATAGACTGATCCTCTTGTATTCTGATGTCTTCTATTTCTGTAATTTTCAAGTGACCAATTAATGCATGCGCATTCACAACTGGATCTAAATGACGAGTACCCTATTTTCCCTTCACAAGGATCGCAGAAGGATGCCAAGGGAGGACTCTCCCTCTGTCCATGCTTACCATGTCAAATTGCCAGCCTAAAGGGTCATCAATGTCAATCCCTTTCAAATTTGAACCACTTCCAATTTGCATACGTCTTTGCTTCATTCTCGAAACTTAGATCGCTTGGTTGAGGTTCAGACCTACCTGCAGCTAAATCAACAGGTAGCTTTTCTCTGTACTTCTTTGCCATCGTTTCAGCCTCAGAAAATACTCTCTGTCCAGAAGAGAAATATTAGAATTAAGCATCAAAATAGAAGCAACATACTTTATAAGGAGAACATAACTACATAGACACCTCTTTGTTCGTTATAAAGAGGCCTGGCTCACTCTCAAGGTCTGCAGTACTGCAAGGAACAAAATAAAAAATCAGAAGTGGCATTTGCAAATAAAAGACCGGAAATTTCTACATGTAAGATCATTTACTATTAAAGACAATAACTAAGCTCATTACAATGCATAACATAGAGGTGTAAAAAACCATGTAGCATTAGACTTCAAAATTCCAAGTTACATGATACTTCTTGAA
Organism: Parasponia andersonii; assembly: GCA_002914805.1. Taxonomy (NCBI): domain Eukaryota; kingdom Viridiplantae; phylum Streptophyta; class Magnoliopsida; order Rosales; family Cannabaceae; genus Trema; species Trema andersonii. Next base: position 588,919 of record JXTB01000216.1, on the reverse strand, counting down.
TTTTCATGTGAGTTGCAATTTGCCAATCGATGTATGAGATCAAGTACTCAGGAATCGGATGAATCTAATCTCTCACATGTTAGCAATATGTACCAAACAAATTTCATTTAGCCCAAAAATATCGCAGTTAAGTATCATAAACAGCGCTTCAATCTGATTGGGGATGGGTAGTCCACCCTAAGGATCAACCAAAAAGATCCGACAATTTTATCGAAATACTCCATCCAGGTTGACCTGGTTGATTTCATATGATTTAGTGTAGTACACCAAATCATATGACCCATTTAAGATCTGAGTTAAAGCTTTTATAGTCTGATTGACAAAGAGAAAGGAATACTTTTGCACCCATTGCATTTTGAACCAAGAAACGTCAACCTCCCAAACCATCCTAAAGATACATGAATGAATTTTCTTCTTTTACTTTTATCTGACACAAAAGAAAATGAAAATAAAATAAAGCTAATCCCACATCAGTGAAAAGTCAAACATATTCCACTTGCCAAAAAAACGAATGTTATTTACAATTGCTTCATCATAATATATGCTTATTGAAGGTAATGATCTTGCCTATTACTAGGCATATTACAGCTTACACACCTTCATATTTGGCCAACTAACAAACAAGTATGGGCACCGTAAAGTGAGTGAAAGACTAATTCACTAATCACTAGGTAAATACTGAGATGATACTTAAGCAATTCAAGAATAGAGCAGAAAAACTTGGTCAACTCTTTAAAGTACCTGAGAGATATTTTTTCTGGAAACATGGACTTCACCACAAGAACTTTAACCTTCTCATCAACAGCAAGTAAGTCACTGACTGCAGTAATATGGCCCCTGGTGATGTTCGAAATATGCAGCAAGCCCCTGAGATGTATTAGGCAGTTTAGACTATCTCAAAAAGAGAAAAGGAGAAGAAAATTTCAGGAATCTCAAATGCAAAAATAACGAAGAAGGAGCAGAATACAGCATACCAACTTACATTTCACAACAAAGAAGCAGCATTCAATCTAATATTCTGTCAACAATCTAATAAAAAGTGGTGGACATTTTATTTTTACAATACTTATTTTCTTCACTTCTTTTTATCTTTGATTCTTAAAATGAATCTTATACCTCATTGGCAAGCCTTGTTGATTATTCAAGCTAAGTGAGAAAGATCCTTCACTGACTCAAATACTAGTCAGTGTATTGTACAACTAAAATACATGGAGAGCCTTTGAATAACTAGCATTCCAAGCACTAGGGCACATAATTCCGTTCAACATCATTTGGCCTTAGGCAAAGCAGAAAAGTCCACATAATATAAGTCTGAATTCCAAAATCCCAACTAACAATATACCAAAGAAATTGCAACTACTCTACCACTCTTTTTTCAGTCCGTCTGCACAATTATACTCAATTTCTCTTACACTTTTTTTATTTTTCTCTTCCTGTCTTTTAGGAGGGGGCAAAGGGTAACTGATCTTTTCTAAGTCGACACAATCAACTGAAAAAGAAAGTCAGATCTACGGAGTGCTTTACAAATTCATTTCCTGATCATAGCAGCAGCTTTTGTGATTTTTAAAGGGAGTACTAAAGAAAGCATCAAAAGTATGTACTACTGCAAAACCATGAACTTACCAGTTAGCTAAGTCCTCATATCTTTATGCCTTTCATTTGTTCCAAAATCCAATGTCATATATCATTTTCTTATATATTTCCTCATGGGGTTTTCATTAGAAATATACAAACACTCCAGTCTTTCTATATTATATCTTTTTACTGTTCCGTCCTAGCTTAAACACTACATGTACACAGCATTTCTTCCTTCAAAATGGAAAACTCAACACACTAGTTTATGCAATACAAATTAAATATCACTATAAAGTCTTACCTTCTGTTAGTTTCACCTATACTTATTTGAGCTCCAAATGGGAAAATTTTCTTAACAGTCCCTTCCAAAAGGGTACCCTCTCGCAGGTACGACATTTGCTGCCAAATAACATGCAACTTTCTAAAATGAAAAATGGAAACAAGGGAATAGAAAAAGAAAGACTATGGTAAGCAGGAAAGTTGCCAGTTAAATGACAATCTTGTATAAAACTTACCCAAGCTTCCTTCTCACTTAGTATCAAGTCATTCTTAGATTCATTTATTCGAGAAATCAGCACATACATCCGACATCCCACCTATATCATTAACAAACCAATGATTAGCATCCAAAATTATATGAGGAACCCATAAAAATACACAGCCAATATGAAAACAGAAAGATAGAGAAACACACATCCAACGTCCCACCGATATCATTAATAAACCAATGAACCATTCAAAATTATATTAGGACTCTAATACACAGCNAGAGAGAGAGAGAGGAAGAAGAAGAAGAAGAAGAAAAAAAGGTCGAACCCCAGCTTAACTTGATCTAGTCAAGGCATCGCAGAGCCCTTTTTCTACTCTCCTTCTTACACACTTGTGAAGAGAGAGAGAATTAAGAGGAAAGAGAATGTTTTGGAGGTGTTTCAGGTGCTCTCTATATACATGGGACTATGGAAGAGATAAGAAGACTAAGAAGAGATAAGAAGACTGAGAAGACTTCGGTGCCAGTGGTAGCAGCCTGTAGTACAGTAGTAGAGAAGGAAGAAACCGCATTCTACAGAAAAGTTAAGGGAGAAAATTTCCTTCTCTTTTTACTTATATTCTATCATTGCATCTTGAAAAAAACAAAAAAAAGTAGTCATCATTGCATGAGTTTAAGAACTTGTCAAAATTTCCCAATGAATGACAAGAAAGCCAAAGAAAAAACACTGTTTGAATTCAGTTCCATACTGTAGCAGCTATGTATTAGACTAGTATTAACTTAAACCCACAACGGTGATCTTTTCTTTTATTTGTTTTCATATTTAGGGTTTGCATTCTCCCATAAATAAAGGCTATGACAGCTAAAAGTTTTCTCCATGATAAGTTCGCTAGAGTTAGTATAAGAGAGTGGGGGAAGTGAAATTACACTATATATAGGCCTAAAGCAAAAAGAACATGAACTAATGTGGCAGAAGACAAGATTCCTAGCATATGGTTCAGAATACACGAGTGCTTGACAAAAATGAACATAAATTCTCAAAAAGAAAAAAATTCCTATTTTTATTCAGAAGAAATGTCTACTGTGCGAGAGTAACAATATAACCTAATTGGGCATTTAGTAGCCTTGATCAGTTGATCATTCCCTAAGCCACAACCATGTACATAATTCAAGAGATAACGACTCCAAGAACCAAATAGAACTGATTCTGACCAGCAAGACTCATATGTATCTTCCAATGATAACCACCTTAATCCAAACAATTCCGAAATGGGGCTGCAGTGTATGGTAGGAACACAATCTTAATTGAAAAAAAAAAAAAAAGGAACCTTTTGTCAACTCGACATAATTTTCTAATACATAGGTTCTGAATAATACAACTGTACCAATGGAAGTTCATCTATTGACAAAAACTTCAATGTATTTTACAAGATATTAGTTCCAATAACAGATTCATAAGAGCACTTTTCATTGACGGTATAGGACATTTGAACAGTAACCCACAAATTACAACCTTCAAGATAACTAAAACTGCAGGAAAAATTATTGAAGATTTACTACTTACCTTTTCTTTCAACTCGCCAAAGTTGTTTACTCTTTTCAGTAATTCAGCTTTGGGAAGGAAAGCTCGCAAACCCTGCAACATAGAATAAACATATGTGGCCACTGAGACAACATGAACACACAAATGGATAAGCAAATACCAAAAATCCAACCCCACTAACCTCTATTCTTGTGAGAATGCCACCAGTATTCCACTCTGTGATCCGAACCTCAATAGGTTCATTTAGTTGTTTTATCTGTCTAAGAAAATAAAAGCTTCAGCAAAATGTTTGAGCCTCATTGATAACAAAGATCATGAACCAATAAGAGCTAATTTGTTGCAGATTAAAAAGTACGAAAGAAACACGAATCAATATATCGTTAGTCCCAGTTCAGATTAAAGAATTAAATCAATAATCTCAATCCATTTTGATATCAGCAGATTCAGCACTATCCAAGGCTGCTTTAGACAATCATATAGAAATGTGAATTAAGGAGATAACTATGAAACACCCAAGAAAATTCATGCAGTGAAGTTATCCTGTTATGCATTCTCCACCCAGATTTAAAATTCACTGAATAGGAAAAGGAAAAAAGCGAGAAAAGAACCTGCCTCACTCGATGCCAAGCAATCCGACGAAAGAGCCGCCTAGTCGACAGCAACGGCCGGCCACTGAGCGTTCTGCCAAGAACCTCAGCAAACAAAAGAGTACCAACCTCCACAACTGGCTTTCCTGACATTGGTCCCTCACTGACAGCATCATCATATTGCACAACTCCCATTTTCCCACTAACAAAAAAATCCTCAGCATCAAGACTCGGATCACACAACAAGTAGTCCATCTCTTTATCATATAAAGGCAGCGCCTCTTTAGTCAACATTGTACCCAATAAGTCTGCCCCCACATTCACATCAAGCTTATTCTCATTACCAGAAACAACAACTCCAACCACAAAGTCACCGGGTTTCGGCTCATAATACTCAATCTTAACCTTTTTCTCCCCCTCACCCTCATCATCCACCTCGCTTTTTTCCTCAGAAACTCCTATTTGAACTTCCTCTTCCTTCAGTTCTTCCATCCCATCCGCTGAACTAAAAAACTTCAAGAAAGGCGCTAAAGCCTCATCTTCATCAACTTTTTCACCACCTACTTCTGAAGCAGACCCGTTATCACTATTATTATCATCTTTCAGTACTGGGCATGGTTTATCTAGTAAACCAAACTCTCCATTCTCTCTAGTACTATCCTCTTCTGACTTATTAGACAAATGGGTACTCGAGAAAGCATCAAAAACTTCGTTTCTAGAGCAAAAACTCAATTGGGTACTTCTCAAAACTGGAAAATTCCTAGAAAAAACTAAGCTTCTAGAGGTTGAAAATGAAGTTAAATATGCAGTTTTTGGAACTGGGCATCCGAGAAATCCACAAAAGGTTGAGCTTTCGAGTGTGTTGTGAACAAAATCGAAGCTATTGAGCGGTAAAGAAGACGAGGAGCACTTACAAGGTTGAACTAGGATTTGCATCTTCTTCTTATCTTAAGAACCTCATGAGCTCTGTTACTTGGACCCTCTGGAGTTGAGGAATTGGAATTTTCTTTTCTTTTTATTCTTCTGTGTGGTTAATGGAACATTGTGGTTTGGCTTTGCCGGCCTGTTTTATCCGTTTAGTCTCTGTCAGGTCTCGGCTTTTGTGTAGCATTTTCTCCATAAAATGGATGGACTCTGCAAATGAACTTGGTTCAAGTCTCATGGGCCTTTATGGGCTAACCTTATTTGGTGATAAGGGGGCGGATCTCATAGCAGACTGTCCGAATTTTTTGCACATTTAAATAAAAGTCCGTTTTTCAAATATTATAACAAAATGACTTATATATTAGTGTATGTTCCAAGTATAAAATATAATATATCCAACGTAAAAACTAATATACAAAATCCGGTATCTAAGTCAATATATCAAGTATAAAAATACAAATATTCAGATATTTTAGCTTTAAAAGGAAAAATGAATATTTATTAAAACAAAGTGTGGAAAAAAAAAAAGGTAAATAGACCTGACTATGAGTAACCTTGGTCCTGAATAACTTTTCTATGATTATTTTTAGGATAACCCTTTTGGAGTTGTTACAATATCAGTTGCAATCATAAATTTTATACCAATAGTCACTAATATAGTGATTACTCATCACTCCCTGTCACTAACCTATTATAACGGTCCCAAAAAAAATTATTTTTAAAATATTTTAGGAAATTCATTTTGGCCCAAAGTACTCTTAGTCATGTCCAGTTCCCATGAAATTATTTGGCAGTCAGTTTTTCAACTTTGGGAATTCCGTTTAACAAGTATTTTTTACTTGTAAGTTTTTAGCAATTTTTATGAATAAATTGGTTTAAAGAAAATTTGAGAGTATATGGTAAAATTTTGAAGAAAAAAATTGAAAAATATTGGAGTTTAAAAGTTTTTGAAAAAATCAAAATTTATTTAGAAAAATATCACTTTTAATAATATTTTAAAAGTACCATATTTTACCAATTAATATGGTATTTGAGGTAATTAATCAAGTTACTTAAAATAACAAAAATAACTACCTCAAATAACTTAACTGGTTACCTCATGTTACCCAACTGGTTATATCAGATACCTTTGAAAATTACTATTTTGAATCCTTTTTCAAATATTTTTAAGCAGTGGTATTTTTCTAAATAATATTGTAATACATTTCTAAATAAATTCCCGTTTTAAAAAAAAATTCAACCCATCTGGGATTCTATTTTTCGGACTTTGGGCCTAGATTTTGATGAGAAGCCCTCCGTCTGTCATTTCGCTCATTTCCTATAGTATTTTGGTTTTGAGAAAAGTTCATAAATACCCATTTTTAAAACTATATTTCTATCAATACTTGTTTTTTATTTTTATTTCATAAATATCTATTTTTGTACTTTTTTTTAGAAATATAGACCACCATTGTGTTATATATAAAATATATACTACGGTATATATTTCATACATTAAATGTATACTGTGGTCTACAATTTATAAACAAAAATTACACAAAAATTAGTACACATTTTAAAATGTATACCATTTATATTTTACACATAAAATGTGTATCTCATAGATAAAATTTACATTATAAACGTAGACCACTCATATTTTGCATATGAATTTACTTTTGAAAGAAAAATTAAAAACAATTACTTGTGAAAAAGTTATAAAAAAAAACGGTGCCAAGAGTAAATTTCCCTTTGGATTTCTCTCTTCATCGTTCTTGTTCTCTCTTTCACTATTTTATTCCACTTTTTTGGGAGTTTACTGTCTTTGGTTTAGATTTTACTTTTTTTAATATAGTGATTGAATTTTGAGATATAGTGACTAATTTTTTTAGAATAGTAGTTGAGGATAAGTGAACATTGTAATTTTATCAATTTCGGAAAATATTGTTAATTTCCTAAGACATTAAATCGGTTTCTAAATCACTTATCCTCCGTTTGAAAGTGTTATTTCTGAAAATCTTTCCTTTGTTGGGAAATACGGATCCAAGAGTGATTAGGAACAAAATATTTTTTTTAAAAAAAAAAAAACTCTTTTTGATAATGACTTTTGTTGAGTCAAAAATTTTATGATAACAGGTGTGACTGCAGTTACAAAAATCGTGACTCTAAAAAAAGTCATTTTGAAAAATAGTCATGAAAATGTCACTTGTGCACAAATTACTCCTACTTTATGTCTAAATCCCTATGTTGATGGGAAAACAACTGAGAAATAGACATCGGTAGTGTTTTGGCGCAAAAGACCTATTTAGACATCTTTCTAAAAGTAACTTTTCTATGAGGAAATTATGAGAGAAATAAATGGCATTCTGGAAATTTCCTACTGCTGTGTCATCTTTTAAGTGAAAAATTAACACTATTTTCCCCTAATTTTCTTTCTTTCCCCCCTCCCCCCTCCCCCCTCCCCCCAACACATTTTTTCACACTCTCTCTTCTGTCCAAACTCACTTTTTCGGTTTTTCTCCTGTCTCCTTCAAAGCTCCATTTACGAAATGTCTTCACCAAGTTTGACCCAAATAATAGATTCCATCCCTAAAAACATTTATTAAAAAAAAAAAAAAACATCAATCATAATTAATAGGTAATGAGATTATGTCACACATTATGAAGTCAAAATTATCGTGACAAGTTAGAGGTTTTATAACTACCTTATATAACCCAATATACTACCTAAATATCGAATCTTTATAGCTCAAATCTTATCACAATATTATCAAATTGACAAACAAACTCAAAGTAATGCGTAATTAAGTAGATAGTTATTAATATAAATATATATATATATAATGACTCCAAATCATAATTTTATGAGTATCTCACAAAACTAAAGAGTTGTCCCAAATATAAAAACTCAATAAGCACACTGACACCATATTGACAAAATATCATTTCATTTAAAAAATAAAGAAACAATGCATGACTAAGTTTGTGACTAGTAATAAAATCTGACTTAGAGTCAATTTTCGTCACATCACAAACCTATTAATTTGACACGAATGTAAAGACTTTATGTTTTAAATGTCTCCACAATGGCGTCAATTTAACAAAATGAACTTTCACGAAGCTAAAAAAAACCGATAAAAATGAAAATTCAATGACTTGGTGTAATTAATTTAACAGTTATAGGTTGACGAACATAAGAGTCAAGACAAATTAAATGAGAAATAAAGACTAAATACATTGTATGATTAATTTAACAACCATCAACATTATCATGAGCTAAATGATAAATTCAAACACGAGGTCACCAGAGTCGAAGCAAATGCCCACCCAATTCTGAGTTTGAACGAGCAATTCATCATTATTCTTCAACATATCCTGCCAATCCCACCCTTGAAATTAAACCATCTTTTATGATGAGAACTTGTACGCGTTCAGTCAACCTACACACCATCACTGAGGAGGTAAAAGTTGAAGCCGAATCTATCAAGACTAGGCACAACTTTGGTAAAGTCAAAGAACGAAACTTAAGCAAGCTAATCACTATGGAAGGAAATATTCGAACCTGAAAATTTGAGAAATGCCTTTTTCTGTTCTTTTCTTTTTTTTTTTTCTTTTTTTGAGATGTAGTTGGTGCGAGCAAGAAGAAGATAAAAAAACAATTAAGTGGTTAGGAGAAATTTTATCTCTAAATCACCCGACCCTCCAAACGACACCCAAACGACGCTAAACATTCTTCATAGTCTCGTAACGCTTTTTGGACCTTCGATTGAGGTAAGGATTCGATTACTTAATCTTTAAATTAGTTTAATTTTGATTTTCACATATTTTGAATAAATATGAAATTTCGTAAAATAATTCATAAAAATGTGATTTATGTCTGTTTTGACTTGATTTCATAAATTTGGTAATATTTTTTAAAAAATAGGCATAAGTGTCCAAAACCCCTAAAAATAACATTTTTCAATGGAGCTTCTTACAAAATTTCAAAAATTAAAAAATCCCAAATGGGTTGGATTTTTTTAAAAATACCAAATTTATTTACAATAATATCACTTTCTAATTTTTTTTAGTGAAATGGCACGTTTAATATATATTTAGATAATGTTACTTTCTCTTCAAAATTCATATTTTTCAATGAAACTGTCAAGGTAACCAGTCTAGATATTTTAGGTAACTTTCTAAACAAGTTATTTGACCCGCTCGATCAATTTGATGTGAGTATGAATTTAGGCCCAGTCAACAGTGTTGTTGCCTCCTAGCTCCGTGATCGCAGCATCTAATGTCGTTCACTTTTCGCATAATCGCAATTTAAAAGAAATACTGGAGATAGCAGGAGCCTATTCATTCTATTTTATTAGAATGAAAAATCTATTCGAATAGATGTTTATTTTAACGATTTCAGTTTTTTCATTCAAATGATCTTTTAGAATACGTATTGTTGATACCAAAAATTAATATAACAACAAAGTTACTAATTTTTAGAGAAAACTAAAGATTGAAGATAGAATAGGAGAGAAAATGACAAACACATATTTTAGAATGGTTCAGCTTTTTGAACAAAGTGCCTATGCCACTATAGCCATTAGAAGCCTTGCATTTATAGGTATAAGGAGATAGGTTTCTGCTACAAATAAAATCTTTTCAAATATCAAAAATGTTATAAAAAGATTATAGTAAATACAAATTTGAATTCGTATTTATCTCCCTCAAGATCTAGTAAAATCTTTACTTGAATAATCATATCCCTAATATCTAAGAAATTTGAATTTTAAATGGAGGAAATCTCGGGATCAAAATATGTGAATTTGATGTAAAATAATTGCCCCTAGTTCTTCGTGTCACTTTGCATAGCAAGAACTTTTTGCTTTCTCGATCTGCTTGGGCTACTTTTTCTTAAATAGGTATTTATTTCAACAATTTCAATTTTTTCCATTCAAATGATCTTTTAGAATGAGTGTTGTTGATACCAAAAGTTAATATAACAACAGGCTTATTAGTTTTTGGAGAAAACTAAAGATTGAAGATAGAATAGGAGAGAAAATGACGAACACAGGAATTTTAGAATGGTTAAGGCTTTTGAACAAACTACCTATGTCCACTATAGCCAGTGTTATTTTCTCAGTATACTAGTTACAAGAGAGCTTTTAGTTGCCTTTTTCTACTCAGAAGCCCTATATTTATAGGCCCGAGGAGATAGATTTCTGCTATAGATGAAATCTTTTCAAATATCAAAAAGATTATAGTGAATACGAATTTGAATTCGTATTTATCTTCCCCAAAATCTAGTAAAATCTTTACTTGAATAATTATATCCCTAATATCTTAGAAACTTGAATTTTGGATGGAGAAATCTCGGGATCAAAATCTATGAATTTGATGTAAAATAATTACCCTCCAGTTCTTAGTATCACTTTGTGTAGCAAGAACTTTTTGTTTCTTGATCTGCTCAGGCTACTTTTTCTTGCGAGGTGAAAGAAGTTGTCAAACTACCACTCTTTTATCTACTTATATTTGTTGTGAGCTAATAATGGAGGTCAAGTTAGAAGGTCAAATGTTTTTACTGAATTGAATATCTTTTTCGTCGAATTTTTTTTTCGGCATTATTTGCATTATACTTAAGAAAATTGTATTTTCCCTTCATATTGCAAGCAGCTTGGTTTTTATATATACTTGAAAAAAATATTTATCCTTCATTGTATAAAATAAAGAGTTTGACTTAGTTATAATTTTGTTTTTAAATTGCTTCATTTTAAGGCTAAGACCTTCAATTTATCATTGAGGGTTTAATCTTATTCTAGCACTTATCACGATCAGACTACCTCGAATATGGTAGTTTTTGAATCTCGAGCTTTTCAATCTAGTCGACCATCTGATCTTTCGAACAAGCATTTACTCAGACACGCAATCATTCGAACACGAACTAGTTTATATGATATTTCATCGAACCATAGTACTAGAATATGAAGGTTTGTGTTTCACTACCCATGCCCCTATATTTTGAAGGTGAAAAGACAGTTGAAAACTAACTGTTGAAGGAATTTTTATTTAGATAAATCTAAATAATGAACTTATCATTGTTTGAGTAGAATTGATACAATAAAAAGGAAAAATATATAGGGCTTATTGGTAATACTTTCTAAAGTGTTTAGCATTCTAAGCTCGGGGTAGTTTATGCTGGTTTATACAAGCAAACTTATAGGTTCCAAGAATCTCTTGGGCGAACTTGTAAGGTCCCTCCCAATTCGAGCTGAGAGCTCTAGCTCCTCGTTCTTCAATGTTAGGCCTTACCCTTCGTAAGACTTAGTCGCCTTTTTTGAACCATTTCTCTCGGACTCACAAGTTGTAATACCGAGTTACCATCTGCTGATATATTGCGATCTATATTTATACCTGTTTACAATTTCCTTGTAGATGCTCGTGATTTATTTCCTGGTTGTAAGCTTCTACTCTTTGAGTGTCTACTTCAAGTTCATCTGGTATCATCGTTTCTGCTCCATACATCATCGAAAATGGAGTCTCGTTTTTCATAGTTTGAGTAGTTGTTCTATAAGCTCAAAGTACTTTAGAAAACTCATCGACCTAAGCCCCTTTATACTTTTTGAGCTTAGTTTTTAGATTCTGCTTAAGTATCTTGTTGATTGCTTCAACCTAATCATTACTTTGAGGATGAGCAACAACGACGATGCTCTTCATGATATCATATTGCTCGCAAATTTTTTTCATTTCATTGCTCTCGAACTATGTGCCACTGTCTGACACTATTTCCTTTTTGGAACTCTAGACCTGTACATAATGGCTTTTGCAATGAATCTAACAATCTTACTCAAGGTGATGGACAATAGAGATTCAACTTCTACTCATTTAGTAAAGTAATCAACAATGACCACTGCATACTTGTCTCCTCTTCGACTAGTTGGAAGTGACCCAATCAAGTTAATTTCCCAGATTGCAAAAGGCCATGGAGAATTAATTGCAGTTAACTCAGTTGGTGGTACTTTCTGAAAAAAAGGAAAAATGCTAACATTTATTGCATATTTGCACATAGTGTGTCATATCTTTGCATATAGTCTATCATATCTTTTCTCATTGTTGGCCAGTAATACCTTTGAAGTACAACTTTTCTTGTCAGTGATTGCCCCTAAAATGATTACTGCCCACTTCTTCATAGATTTCACTAAGAATCTGGAGTGCTTCTTCATTGTTTGCACAATGAAGTAGTAGGACCGAGAAGCCTCATCGAAATAACTTGTTATTGAGTAGGATATATCGAGCAGCTCGATACTTTATCTTTCAAGCTTCTTCTTTTCCAGTGAACAACTCACCATCCTTTAAGTATGAATAGATAGGATCTATCTAGGATAGCTTTTTTTTATTGAGCACAAGCATATTTTTTTTTTCTTCAATACTCGGGTTTTCCAAAAATTCTACAAGAATTACATCGAGAAAGTCTATATCCTTTGTTGAAGTGAACTTCAATAAGGTGTCAGCATTAGTGTTTTGTGCTCACAAGATTTACTGAACCTCAGATTTCACAAATTATTCGAGGAGCTTTTGAGACTTTGCTAAGTAAGACACTATCTTGATGCCATATGCTTGGTACTCCTCATTTATTTGTCTTACAACCAACTGTAAATCACTGTATATTACAGTGAAATCGACTTTCATTTCACTTGCTAACCTAAGACTAATGAGCAATGCTTCGTATTCAACCTCATTATTTGAAGTCTTGAACCCGAAATGAAGAGTGCAATGAATCTTATGCTCATTTAGGCTGATTAACATTAACATTGCTCCCGATCCTTGCTCGTTTGATGAGCCGTCTATGAACAAATTTCATATAGTTATGTTCTTAAGCTGTTCTAGCATGGTTTCCTCTAGGCGATATATAAATTCAGCTACAAAATCAGCCACAGCTTGTCCCTTGATGGCAGTTCTGGGAACGAACTTTATCTCAAACTAGCTAAGTTCGATCGTCCATTTGAGGAGATGACCTAATGCCTCAGGCTTTTGGAGGACTTGCTTCAGAGGGAAGTTAGTTAGTATATAGATAGGGTAAGCATGAAAGTACAACCTTAGCTTTCTCAAACCCATAACTGAGGCATAAGTGAGCTTCTCTATCTTTAGGTAACGAAGTTTGGCTTCAGCAGCCTTTTGTTCCCATAGTAGACTGGATATTGCATCCCGTCTTCATTTCGCATTAATGTTGAATTGATCGCATGTTCCAAAACAGCGACGTACATGAAGAGTACCTCGTTATTCACAGGTTTGGAGAGCAAAGGAGTTTTATCAAGATGAAGCTTTAGCTACTGGAAAGTCTGCTCGTATTTTTCAGTCTATTCGAACTTTTTAGTTTCTCATAGTGTATCAAAGAAACGACCGCACTTGTAGGTGGCTCGCGAAATGAATCTACTGAGAGTTGCCATTCTTCTAATTAGGCTTTATATTTCTTTAGGCTTGTAAGGGGACTCCATGTCAAACGGTATCTAGATTTTTTCAGGATTAGCTTCGATTCCTCACTCGTTCACGATAAATCCTAAAAATTTTCTTGAAATGACTCCAAAGGCGCATTTTAGAGGATTGAGCTTCATGCAGTAATGCCTCAGGATTTTGAATATCTCCTCGAGGTGTCCAATATGATCAATTACTCACTTAAATTTTATAAGCATATCATCCATGTAGACCTCCATTGATATTCCAATTTGATCGATGAAAATTTTATTTACCAGTTACTGGTAGGTCGCACTAGCGTTCTTCAAGCCAAAAGGCATAACCTTGAAACAGTAAAGTCCTCAATTCGTTATGAACGACGTATGTTCTTTGTCTAGCACATACATCGCGATCTGGTTATAACCTGAGTAAGCATTTATAAAGCTTAGCAACTCATGACCAGAAATTATATCAATGAGTTGATCAATTTGAGGGAGAGAAAAGTTATTCTTTGGGCAAGCTTTGTTAAGATTAGTCAAATCGACACACGTTTTGTACTTACCTGTGGGTTTCATAACGAGGAATAGATTCGACTGCTAACTCGAATAGAATGATTCCCGAATAAAGTTATTCTTCTCTAGTTTATTGACCTCTAGTGGTATACTTTTCTGGGTCAAGAGGTCTTCTTTTTTGCCGAATTGGCTTGAAGTTTAGGTTAATGTTAAGCCTATGACTAATGTTATTTAGATTAATCCCAGACATGTCTGTATAGTTCCAGGTGAAGACATCTAGGCTATCTTTGAGGAATATTTTGAGTTTTTCACGTAGCTCGACATTGAGATTCTTGTCGATTTTCAGAAGTTTGGACTTGTCGCACTTGTCCACTAGGAATTTTATGAGCTCTTTTACTGGTCCAGTTTTCTTTTCCTTATCGTTCACACGAGGATCCAGGTTCTCATGAATCAGCCCCGAACTCACGAACTGTTGCTCGCACATTTAGACCTTCTCGACTTTTTTCTTTATAGTCTTGATGATTTGGTTATGACATTCACGAGCTTTGTACTGCTCGCCTAGCAGAATTCTAACTCCTTCAAGGGTTGGAAACTTCATCGCTAGGCGATGAATTAAGGTGATTACCTTTAGCTCTCAGAGAAACAGTCTTCTGAGTACTGCGTTGAAGGCCAATGGACAATCTACCATGACAAAGTCGGCCATGACAGTATTTTTGCCGAGGTCATGCTCCCACGATAAGTGAGAGTTGAATCATGCTCAAGGGTAGGATGCTATCACCAGTAAAGTCGTAAAGTTTAGCTATGGCTAGCTTCGGGTGTTCTACCTCAAACCTATTATCTTAAAGATGCTTAAATACAAAATATTCATTGAGCTCCCATTATCAATCACAGTTCAGTGAATGAGCATATTGTCGATCTGAACAGTTATAATTAGGGTGTTATTATGAAGATAGTGAACTTTGCAAGCATCCTCTTTCGTGAAAGTGATCGACTCGTTCTCTCTACGGAAGCTATTCATCAGATGGTCTTCGAGGTGGTGGAAATTCATCATTAAAGCTTCTTGAGCTTCACGAACATGATTCTTCTAGCTCCTCCTCGGACTTCCTACAGTATGAGGTCTTCCGAAAATGGTTCGGATTTCTCCTCGAATAAGATTATTGCGAGTTGGGAAGCCTGCTCTCTGTTCACCATCTTTCTTTCGACCGTAGTCTCTCCTCCTTTGATACCTTCTGAGGTATTCCTATCAAATTAATTCTTCGATTTCTTCCTTTAAGTCGAACAATCATTGGTGCCATGACTATTATCGCGATAGAATCGATAGTACTTGTTCTGGTCCCTCTTTACACCATTTCCTTTCATAGGATGAGGTCGTCTATATGGGACTCTATCCTTAGTAGCCATTAACATATTCTCTCTACTATCGGTGAGCTTAATGTAATAGGTGAACTTAGGAAAGCAATGGTACCCATTATTTTTTGCTCAAGGTTTCTTCTCATCTTATTTCAAAAAAGATGTAGTATGCTCACTATTGTCTTTCCTCTTCTTCTTGTTTCCTTTTTTTTTGGACTCATCATTTTTCTGATAATCCGCTGATTCCTCTGCATTCTTAATATGTATATATTTTTCGGCTCTCTGTAAAAATCTTCCGCGTCAGTGCATTGGACTTCCAGAAGATTTCTCCAAAGAGGTGTTTGGGGGTGGATTCCTCTCTCCGATGCCTTGGTCATTTTAGCTGCTTCTTCATTAAACTGTTTTAGATAAGAATAGAGGCTCTTAATTTCTCTTTGCTTGATATTGGCTAATATTAAGCAGGGGGTGGCATAGACCATCGAGGCTTGAAATTGGCAAACAAACTTCTAGGAGAACTATTGCCAGAAGGTTATTGATTCCTCCGGCTTATTTTTAAACCACTTTTCACTCCTTTTATGAGTATGATGGCGAAGCATCAGTATTAGGCTAGTGGTTGCACTCGGTTTAAATCCATGAGATCGTTAAAAAAGTCTAGGTGTTTGCAAGTATCCGTCCTTCTCTCGTAGGTAGTGATGGTTAGCAACTTGAAGCTATTGGGTAAGGAGGCATCTTGAATCTTAGGTAAGAAGGGAAAGTATGTCCTTTCTATATTTCTTGTGAGCAGTTAGATGGTTCAGCTCGTTTCATATATAAGCTACTTCTTGAGCAAGCTGGTCATCGACTGGGATTGAAGTAGTCGAACCCCTATTAGTCTCAGTTTGCGATGTGCTTGCTCTTTACTAGTTCAAGTAAGCATGAAGATCGTGTTCTTGTTATTAATCTAAGTCTCTTGTTGATCGACTAACTCTATTGAACACACTACGTGTGGCTTATGACCTGACAAATTTAGGTCATTGACCCTCTCGAGCATTTTTCTTAGGTGGTCTTCGGGGAAGATCTTTTATTTTTGTCCTCTATCTGATCTGATTGGCTTCAGGAGTATCTTTACAATCACGAACTCTTGAACTCTCAAAATATGAACTCTCGAACTCATTGAGCAGGACTCCTCGTGATCTCATTGTCTGGCAAGTTGATTACAACCTCGAACATGGTCGTGTTACTCAGCTGCTTGCATCATAATGGTCGTGTTACTCAGCTGCTTGCATCATAATCTCTAGCTGCTCATTTTGAGGTTGGTTTCCAGCCAACCGCTCTAGGAGATTTTGGATTGAGTTGACAGTAGCTCACACCTCATCCAAAGTATTTTCCTATTGAAGTTGTCTGGCTTGTAGCTCGGCCATCTCCACAGCTCGATCAACATCGTTCATGGGCTCTTTTCCAGGTCACCTCTTGGCTTCACCCTAAATTATATCGAGAGTATTGCAGCTCCGGGCAATTTCTGGGAGGTTGTTTGTCATAACAGTAGCCTTAGATCGTATCAGTAGGTCTCTGATACGGACATATTGTATTTTGGTAGTGGCAGCATCTCTGGTTTGGGAATTTTGGCACCTTGTGATCACCATATTTTTGGATTCAAAAAAATTGGAAAAAATGGTGTTTTTGGTTGGATATTTTCACTGAATGCCCTCCTTCTAGTATCAAATTGTTGATACTAAAAATTAGTATAAGAACGAGATTATTAATTTTTAGAGAAAACTAAAGATTAAAGAGAGAATAGGAGAGAAAATGATGGACACATGAATTTTAGAATGGTTCAGTCTTTTGAATAAAGTGCTTGCATCCACTATAGCTGGTGTTATTTTCTCAGTATACTGATTACAAGAAAGCTTTTAGTTGCCTTTAACTGCTCATGAGCCTTGTATTTATAGGCCTGAGGAAATAGATTTATGCTGCAGATGAGATCTTTTCAAATATCAAAAAGATTATAAAAAGATTACAGTGAACATGAATTTGAATCTAGCACCAAATTATTGATACTAAAAGTTGATATAACAATGAGATTATTAATTTTTGGAGAAAACTAAAGATTAAAGAGAGAATAGGAGAGAAAATGATGAACACATGAATTTTACAGTGATTCAGCCTTTTAAACAAAGTGCTTGCATCTACTATAACTGGTGCTATTTTCTCAATATACTGGTTATAATAAAGCTTTCAGTTACCTTTTTCTGCTTAGGAGCCTTGTATTTATAGGCCTGAGGAAATAGATTTCTACTACAGATAATATCTTTTCAAATATCAAAAAGATTATAAAAAGATTACAACGAACACGAATTTGAATTCGTATTTATCTCCCACAAAATCTAATAAAATCTTCACTTGAATAATCATATCCCTAATATCTTGTAAACTTGAATTTTGGATAGAAGAAATCTCAGGATCAAAATCTGTAAATTTGAAATATAATAATTGTCCTCAATTCTTAGTGTCACTTTGTGCAGCAAGAACTTTTTACTTTCTCGACTTTTTCTTGCGAGGTAAAGGAAGGTGTGAAACCACAACTTCTTTATCCATTTATATTTATTGTGAGCTAATAATGGAAGTCAAGTTAGGAGGTCAAATTTTTTTCGCTGAGCTGAATATCTTTTTCATTGATTTTTTTTTAATATTACTCGCATTATATTTCTTTTGCGTTGCAAGCAGCTTAGTTTCTATATATATATATTTGAAGAAAGTGTTTATCCTTCATAGTATAAAATAAGTAATTTGACTTAGCCATAATTTTATTTTAAAATTTCTTCGTTTTAAGGCTAAGACCTTCAATTTATCATTGAGGGCTTAATCTTGTTCTAGTACTTACCATGATCTGACTACCTTGAATATTGTAGTTTTTGAATCTCAAGCTTTTCGATCTATTCGAGCACTTGATCTTTCGAACAAGTATTTGCTCGTATACATGGTCATATGAACACGATCTTTTATTGAACCATAGTACTAGAACATGAAGATTTATGTTTCACTACAGGTATTTGATTTAACAATTCAATTTTTTCATTCAAATGGTCCATCAGTCACATCAACAATTGTAATATATATTTTGTATCTTAAACGAGAATGGAAGGAAAGATGTATTTTTGAATAGGTCCATTCTAATACTCCTATTTTAATTAAAACTCATTCTACTGTTTTTCTATTTAAATATCTCTCATTCCGATTGTAATTCATTCTAGAATTTTTATTTAAATACACTCATTTAGATGAATAAACCAAATGAGACCTAGGCCTTTTGAAATTGACCTTTAGTATTTTAAAATTCTTTGCATAATAAACTATTCGTATGGTCAAATATGTATTGAGAGCAGTCAAGCATAGTTGAGAAATTTTACTTTGCAGAGAGTTTAAAAACATACCGCTTTCAAATGAGTTCATTTTGCTAAGGAACCTTATTAGAAATATATCTCTACACTACATGATCTGGCTAAATATCATTCTAACAATAATCTATGTCATTAGTTTATAAAGCAAAGCCATGGATCTAGTAATCTATTATAACATCATGCGGTATGTATATGCGAAGCAAAATACATATGGTTAACTATTTCGAGTGAGTAATGAATTTCTTTGTCATGTATTGGTGGGAAGGGTTTGTTTGATGGTGCTTAAAAAAAACCTCAACATTTTCAAGGATAGTTAACATTTTGAAGTTGATAGTAAACTTCTTTTTGTTTTTACGGTGATGGTCATAAATTTAAATTGATCATCAATTACATTTATCTCTCGTAGATTCGAATCTATTGTCTCGTAGAAAAGAAAAGAGTACATTTTTTCCGATTAGCAAAAAGTAAAACATAGATAGTTTTCCTCTTTAATAGTTGTTTGTTTTGTTATGATATTATATCCTCCACTGTTGATAGTGAGTTTCATATCAATTGATGGCAATTAATAATATACAAAGGATGAATGCTTATTAATAAAAAAGATAGATTTATCGCTATACTTTTGTCTACTCTCCTCATAATTTATTAGCAATTGTTAATTATCAGAAGAACCTTTAATTAAATTACTTTTAAGAATATTAATTTTTTATAATAAAAAAACAATGAAATAGAAATAAGAATATCAATCCAAGAGATGGGAGCTAGTAAGAGAGTCAGTGGGAACAAATTAAACTGAACGATATTTAAGAATAATTGGACATACAATTTTAAAAATTGTTAAGTTGCACTAGGAACTTTTTAATTTATATTTTAAAGTAGATTATAGATTTATGAATATCAAGAGGAGAGCAAACAAAGTGGTGATAATAAAAGAGCTACACTTAAAAAATATCTGTCTCGTACTATAATTTTTTTTATTATCAAAATGAGAATTTCTTTAAATGATCAAATAACCACGTCATAATCACTAGTCGATATAAAAATAGCATGATGAAATTCGCATAGAAGTTCATAAAGAATTGATGAAACAATTGAATTCTAACAACAATCAGAGCTCTATGACAAATTTCTTTTTACTCTTTTAAATCATTTTTTACTAGTAGAGTTGGCTCTTCCGACTAATGTTGTGATGAATCTCATATAAAATCAATCTTCAAAATATTAATATAGTATTCTATATTTGAATCTTAAAAGTTTCATAAATGGAAAAAAAAACTACACAAAATTATATAAAAATAATAAAAACTAACGAAACTTACACACATTTATAATGAGGTAGAACAATAAAACCCATAAATCTAATTCTTTGGATGTCTTCACACATAAGGAATTACTATTAAATTAAAAAAAAAAAAAAAAGACATAAAAAAGTCCTACAGAGAGAAATCCCAAAGATCTTCTCCTAACGAAATAGAAATCTAAAGATTTAACAGTCAGAGGAGAAAAATGAAGTTTTCAGAGAAAACATATGGTTTAAGAAACACAGGTTGATTAATTATATATTCATTTCTGTACCATTGAGGAGGCACTAATGATACTTTGTCCCACATTATATGTCAGTTTGTTATCGATTAATCATAATTATAATTCAATAAAATTTACATGAGACTCAATTTATTAATTAAAATAATTTAATAACAAACAGATACATCATTATCGTAATAGGATACATCATTATCATTGTTCGTATTATTTGCATTACAATTTTACTTCTCTTGAAAAACTTTTGTTTTTACACTCTCAAACGTAAAAAAATATATATGATTATAGTTTGTCTGACATCAGTCCATTTAAAAGACATATGTATGTTAGTTGAAAAACATTATTCAGATAAGTAATAAATTGAGTTTCAATTCACAGTTCAAGAGGGCAATAAAGAAATATTCCTGGCATAATTAATTCAACATAAAAAAGCAAATCTAGTTGGTCCTTTTTTTGTTAATAGGAATGGGACAAACTAATATTTTAGATCGATCTGGAGCTTATTTTCTAATACATTGGATTTCAATCTGTGATTGACTCGACGAAGGCATGTGCCAATTGTCAAAATATGTTGATTCTTCGTAATTTAATTTATTATGAAGACAAAAAAAAAACAACAAATTCAATGAGAATTAAATAGAAACATTCCCCTGAATTCCTGAACAAGACTTGATGCCAAACCTAATTATCGTAAGCTTATTTCTTTATTTGAACTGATAATTATCAGAAATTATAATAAGCAATAAATTAACTCTTATCACATGGCCATGCTCTAACAAAATGAAACCACGTCTCTTTCATGGCGCTACTTGGCACAAAGTTAAGCTGGTTCACTAAAATATTATCGGCCGCTCATACTAATAAACTCAAAATTTTCTTAGTGTCAATGAATTTTGAACCGAGTTTTCTAATGAACAAATTAATAAATGTTCAATTTCTTTTTTTATTCGTATTTGGTGGGCAATATATAAGCAAAGCAGATGGACCATCCTAATTTGTCCACGTAGCTAGTTAGATCACGGATGAACTTGTTTAAATATATGTGAAAGGGGACAGAAAGTACCGTTATAACTATTTAAAATTAATATATGAACAAAGACGAGTGACAACTTTCCTCCTAGAACAATAACAATAAGGAAGATCTATCTCTTCCAAAAATAAATATCAAATAAATATAATGATCTTTTGCTTGGTTATTAAACTCTCCATGATATTAATATACAGATACCTTAATATAATATGTGGTTTTATAGTGATTAATATATTGTTATACATGATCGACTATTGAACATTGACACATTGTTGTCTCATTTCCTTTCGAAATTTGAAACATTTTTTTTGCCTTTCAATATTTTCTTGAAGTTATCTTCAAGAACGTTGCTATCAATCAAGTCAGGTGACTGCAGAGGAAGGGGAGCATTTAATTAAGAATCAAATGTATCATATAAAAAAAAAAAAAAAAAAAAGGACTAAGGGGAACATTTCTAATAGTTTAAGGATGATCATCAAAATAGCGTGTGAACAGTATTAAATTTAAAAAATCCAAATATTTTTCATCTAATATTGGTGTGTACCCATTCTAACAAGTATATTGATGTTATACCAATTGAAATTTGATAATTAATTAGTTGTGTAACTTTATTATGTCACTAAATATACGGCTGAACAACGGTCGAAATTTAGTAAATAATTTATTCTTCTCACCTCAGTGGCATTTGGTTTAATGAAATTATCATTGGATTGGAGAAACAATTACAATACAAGAAAGGATTAAAACAAAAAATCCCTAACATAAGTTTTAAATAATGCTATTAATTGGACTAAATTTAACGTGGTTCCTAAAAGTTCAGAAACTCCAAAAAAGGAAAGAGAAATATGTGAAAATGTAATGCAACCACGTTTGTCCTCGTATACCTTTGCGTGCCTCTTTTCTTTTTTTTTTTTTCGCTTTTCCCGGGATAATAACTGTCGCATTTTTTGAATGACCATATTTATTATTCGAATTTGTGTGGCTCTCGTGATATAATAGTACTTGTCGTAACTATACATGCATCATGTATGGGGTTGATTGAAGACCCAATAAACAAACAAATAAATAAAAAAGCATACTTTGATGCTACTTAAAGTTGATTCGCGACATACAATAATGGAAGTTAGTTTCTTTTTTTTTTTTTTACGTTGTTGGGTAAAAAAAAAAAAAAAAGGCACCAATTTACAAAATTGATGTTTCTAAAATTGTGCATATGTGTATCCTATATATCTCTTTGATTCTCAAATGATGTGATATTCGGACACGTCCCGGGAAGAGGCTTGGTTGGTGAAATAGACAAGTCTGTGAAGATACCGACCACATGCTTCTAAGTAGAAAGACCCTTCGAAGTTTCAACTTGTTTTTGGGGATTGGCTTCAAAATGGCTATGTTTATCGTGTTTTTTTTTTTTTTTTTTTTTAATTTTCATTTTTTTTTGGATCTTTTTGTCGCCAATTGAAATTAAACGAATGGAAAGTCTCACTTTCAGAATCCAACATTTTTTTCTTTTGCAGTATCATCGACACGAAAGATTTGTACACATAAACACTAGTGATGACATATAAAAAGTTGATTATCCAATATGACGTCATAAGAGTCACCGACGTCTTATTTATGCACGTTCAAAACTCCCAAACAGTCCTTTAATTACGACATTTTAACGATAAAGTGTCATGCACTGAAATAGGAGAAAAAAAAAATAGAATAATGTTATGGGTGTTATACTATATAAACTGTAATTTTATTACTTTATGATTATAATCAATAAACTATAAACATTTCGTCTGAATTATAATTATAATCAACGTCGTGTAGTCGGAGTAAATTCTGACGCATCAAAAAATTTATATACCTATAAACAGTATTCGAAAAAATAAAAGTATATAAAATAGTAATTAAGTTTTGAATTTCAATTAGGCGTGTAGTTTTAGATGACTCATCCTAAACTTTTTGATAAAAATTATTAAGAGATAGTCTTTTTTTACCAAGTGACATTAATTGTCCTATGGAGTGGAAATCCCTCCATAATAAGGTTTTTTTTTTTTTTGATATACCCTCCATGATAAACTTAATTTGGCCTTGAACGGAGGGGGAAAAAAAAATCAAAGACACTGTTTCATGGTTTTATTATTGGCATAAATGCCCATTTAAGCTTCACCCATTTGTGCATTTTTATTACTAAACTATAAATTGCGGCATTTTAATCTTTGAACTAAAAGCAAATGAGAGACTGATATTTATCTTTTTGATGGTTTTGTTTGGTCTAAAATGTCAAGTTAAAAGTTCAAGAACCATTTGTATCAACCTAAGAAAAAAATTGGGGGGCAAAAATATGGTGAGAAAACTTAGTTGAGTATTTTAATTGGATAAATAACTTATTTGGTTTCAGAATTACTACAAAAGTTTAACTTTGGTCCTTAAACTGTTTATTTAAAAAAATAATAAAAAGAGACATAATAATAATCCAATCCTTATTTATATTAATCTTTTCAAGCACTTATGGTTGGAAAAATCAGGTCCAAATATAGATAATGCATATAAAGTTCAAATTTAAATGGGAGAGCAAACGAAAGAAAGTGAAAAAGTACAAAAACAAATCTAGTAGTATAAATATGTTTTCAACACTTTTTTTTTTGTTTCCAAGTAAATATCGCTTCACCACTTGTCTTCAGATCTTTAGATATTTTTGGATGGCTTTTACACGTCTCTTGGAGAATTTGTGCTTGGAGTTTGAATTTTCAACATTTTCCAAAAAAATAGCTATGAGGTGTATTAAAATAAAACATTATTAAAAAAAACTTTTAATTAAGGGTAAGTTTGCAGCTAAAAATATATTTTTACGAGAAAGAGGCTGCTTTAATGTGAGTTGTGAGTAGGGGTGCAAACAAAACCACTTTACTAAAATAAGATATGGAGAGACTAAAATAAGAGTGAGAATGTACCTGCCAAAAATTATGTCACTTAATATACAAACGGCCAAATCATAAACCTATCTCAAACTCAATTTAAAAAAAATAAATAAATAGAACGACGAATGTAGTTAACCTTAACCTGTTGGAACGAATAGGACAATAAAATGATAAGATTATCTTTATAGTATAACTTTTTTTTTAAATAAAATTTAATTAATAATTTTTACTTATTACAAACTAAAAAATATATTTATTATTATTCAATCTTCATATATCTTATTAAGAATAATAAATTTTTATGCATAATTCAGTATAATTCGAACATAATATGAGATAGAAAAGAAAATAAGTAAAAATGTTTTGCACATGAAAAGGACCCCATATATATTGTCCCATATGAGGTGGAGTCTTATTTTCTGGTCAGTAGTTTAAAAATCATTCTCACATGGGTCGTCAAGTTTCTCCAAAATATATGCATATATACAAATATATATATATATATATATAAAATTAGATACGTGGCTAAAGTTGACACGTATCTTGCTTTCATTGCATATCGGACCATCCATTTTGTAGAATTGCCGCTGCGTTTTATTAATATTTTTCATGTGGATTAATTATTTTGGCGATCATCATGAGGTTGACAAATTCTGCTTCTTCTTTTATATAAAGAGAATAACCCCCAAAAAAAAAAAATGCGTTGAATTGACAAGTTTTGACAATTGATGCTTTGTATTTGTATTTTTTATGACACTATTCAAAGCCAGCAGATGTGGTGGTTGGATTATTTGTTAGTCGTATTATCGAATAATTGAAATTGAGAAAATATTTATTTACTTTCTTTTAGCTTTTGATGCTCTTCATTCATGTGAACCATAGTGTTTATTTATACAGAATGAAAACTATGGCTCTATAATTTTGTTCGATATAAATAACTTGTGATCATAAATTGTTGTGTGTAAATTTGGATATATAGCTAGTCTGACGCTGTTGTTGATAATTACTCTTCAAAACTATGATCTCCTCACCAATATTATTACAATTGTACCTTATTTTTTTAATTGTTTTTTTATTAGTTGCAATTAAATCGTTAAATTTAAAAAAAAAATTAAAAATAAAAGTTACGGATGATCACTTGCTTATTATATTTACGGTAACTATAATTGATATCTATCAAATGGAGATCTCCGTAGCTCATACTCTCACATAGTCAATGCATTAGGGCTTGAAAATTTTATGTTTTTGGTTTCTACAAGTAAAATAAAAGGTAAAGATGTCATCAAGATGTTGTTTATATTGAGAAATATCATTATCTATTATTTTAATTACTAAACAATCCTTAAACATATATGTAATATTTAACAAAAAAAAAATTGTGGTAGTTAGGAAGTACTGAGTGAAGTATTAACATTTTTTTTTACTCATAATTGTAGAAGATAGCTTAGTTAGAGAAAATGGTGAATGAGCCCATGAGCCACGTATTCAAGTATTTAAATATAATATAAATAATGCTTGGTATCTATCTATTAACGTTTAATTAGTACATATTATTAAACTACTAATAATAAAATTTTAATTCACTAATTAAATAATTAAGTGTGATCCCTAATGCTATCTTTAAACTATTTATAAGGGCTTCATTTTGGATTTTCCACATTCAAGAATTCATAAAAACAAACAGATTTCAATTTTTTAACTCTCGCCTAGCAATATTGTAATTATAGTAATAGGCCACATTGTCCTCCTCGTTCCGGGGAATACTTTAATTTAACTATAAACCTTACCCCAAAATGAGTACAACTCCAACTCCCAACATCGACTTTGGGACTGTAACTAATAAAGCATATTACTGGAATTTGGAATGAGTAATTATTTAATTTTTCTTTTTTTTTACAAAAAAATATTTTCTTATCCAACACGTATGAACTTTAAAATTATACATTTTAATATTATCAAAATATAAAATACTTTAATAGAATTCACGTATTAAATCATTAAATGAAATAACATAAAATAGAATGAAAAAAAATTGCAGCTAACATTCCTCCAAATTTAATCTTAAGCACGAAGAAAGGGGAAAAAATGCGCATATTCTTAAAAACTGAAGATAGTCAATTTTTCTATTTTACATTTTAATCTTATTCTAACCAAAATATACTCATTAATGTGGGCCAACAGGAGGTTTACTCATCTAATTGGGAATAGTTTCTATGAGAGGGAGGGGAACTCTTCTAATGTTATCCACTATTCACATAAGGTGCTTCCATAAAGTTTCAACTAGTTTTTGTTTTTCCACTAAAGCAAACAAAAACAACCACGAGGTACACAACAGAGATAACATGGCTCATAGAGGTTTAGCTTTTCTTCTATTTTTTTTAATTAAAAATAGATGAGAAAAACTACAGAGATACAGTTTATTTGTATGATCTCATCCACTGAATTTTAATTATTTTTAAGGCAACAAATGAAAAAAAAAAAAAAAAACCTGCTTTTAAGACTGTTGATGAAATTTCTCGAATGTGGGACCTATCTTTGCAAAAAAAAAAAAAAATGAAAGAAGAAAAAGTCGGATCACTTTTTCGGCTTAAAAGAAATTCAGCTACTTATTAAATCACAGATTCACAGCTAATTTTTCGGCCGATAGCTCCATTTAAAAAACAAACTCTAGATAATTTGTCTGTATATATATATATATATATATATATTAATGTACCCATTAGTTAGTAGCTATAAACTAATGATTAGTATTAACTCACTTATGAGTCTTTTACTCTTTAGTGGAATCCACAACAGGGGTATGTTAACTCACGTCATTCAGGAGAGTTATGTGTTTAATTAGCAGTTCTTTTTACCATTCATTTACCGATAGATCCTATTATACTGAATTAAGATCAGTAATATTTACTCCAATAGATATATATCTAAAACCTTAAATTAAATTGTTAGTTTTTTTTTTAATCTTTTTTCTACTTATTCAAAAAATTTTTTGTTTAATTACTCTATTAGATTGTCATCTAATCACTTCTCATCAAAATATAATTTCTCTCTTGGTCCTTATAGTATTTGTAAAGCCTCTTTTTAGTCCTTAAACTTTTTAAATCATCATTATGGTCCTTCAAGGTTTTTATGTTTTTTCTCACTAGTCCATGAATACTTATTATGATAAATTTAAGTGTGCAGTATTGTTCCTGTTAAAAGGTTAAAAGGGTTAGTTTTAACAACAAATGCTAAAAATAAATAAGATTTTGAAAGATTTAAAGACCAGAAATGGCAGAAGGTGGTGGAAGGTAGGGGCTAAGAATTAAATTTGGAGCCCAAGCATTTTATTTTGAACAAATACCCCGGAAATGGGATCACCTGCCTTGCACATGAACATTTAATGGCCAAAACCTAACATATACTATCATCCAAGACCTAATTGAGACTAAATAGTAAAAATGCAGATTTAAATGCTAAAAAATATGAGGATCTAAGTGTTACTACTGTTAGGGATTCACAGTGATGTTTACCCATGAAAAAATGTATATTTACCTATAAATTTGAAATATATGTAAAATGGATAAATTATAGGGTAATTGTGAAATAATTATTTACCTAAAAAAAATAAATAAAAGTGAAAGTTACTACGATTCCATTATGCGATGTCGCCCAGTTTTACAAATATGATGTCGCATTGCTCCAATCTGTAGACAAATGTTAGGAAAGAAAAAAAAAAAAAAAAAAAGAAGCTATTTCAGACGTCAAATATTGAGACTTACTGAATAAGAGGAAAGAAAGGCACAAAAAAAAAAAAAACAATTTTGATTGGTTGAGAAACTGTGTCCACCATAAAGAAGAAGGCACCTCAAAAAAAAAAAGGAAAACATTATTTATAGGAGAAAAATATGATTAAGTGGGGCGATGATAAGGAGTGAAAAGAGACATAGGCGCTGTATAAGAGCAAAAGGCAACACAGTTTTTCTTCCCAAGTGTGTGAGACAGAGAGAAAAAGAGATTAGAAAATTCCCATTTATTGCTTGCGGACACCACAAATATCAATTATAAACCTCTCTTTATACTATTTTAGTTAGTTTCTTAAGTTGCAACAAAGGAAAGAAGAAGAAGAAGAAGAAGAAGAAGAAGAAGAAGAAGAAGAAGAAGGAGAAGTAAAGAGTTTTATTTGCCTCCTTGGAGAAGGAAAGATCTAAATCTTTCTATCTATATTACCAAAAGGTATGTAATATTCAATCTCGTATTACTTTTGTATACAGATACAGATATAGATATGTGTTCCATGATTGGATCTATGTCTTACTGCTTTTTTTTGGTCTCTCTCTCTCTCTCTCTCTAGCCAACGAAAGAGGATTTTGGCCAGTAAAAGATTTATTTTCAAATTCATCAGAATACAATGTTTCTAGCTAAGACAATGTTAAACAAAAAGGAAAAATTTTGCCCAATTTGGTATTGTATACTGTCTATAAGTCGAAAATCTGGCTTATTTGGAGTCAGTATATTGATTTTCTTTTTGTCTCATTTTACGCCCGTAAAGCTGATATATCTAGATACGTATATATACATACATACGTACATATATATATCTCGATGTCAAATTTGTACAAATATTATTTCAAAAATTTTCTTTTTATTTCTGAAGTGAATCTCAACTTTTCTGATCCAATGAGTACTTTCAATAACTGTGATTTTTCATACACGATTTTTGTTTTTTTTTTTTCCCCTTTTGAGGTTGGTACTTGGTACTTTCTATGTTAAGTCAAAGGAATTTTATTGTATATAAGGGGCATGAATTTGCATCAAAGTATTTGGTAAATACCAGCAGAGTAGCTAGAATTATGGGTAATATAGTATTTGGTAAATACCAGCAGTTACCATATTCATTAAGTTTTCTTTTAATTATAAATAGTTATTTTAAAAAATTAATTAATTATTTACCCAAATAATATAGCAATTATACTTGAAATTCTTTATATGTCTTTAATTTTTTTATATTATTCTAAAAAATAATTAATTGTCTATATGTAAAAAAATAATAAAATTAAGTCGGGAGATTTTATCGATTTTATTTTCTTTTTTTTGTTAACGATTTCACTATAAATATTTTTTATTTTAGGAGATATTACTATAATTTTAACAAGAATCAATGCCAAAAAAATTATTTATTAGAGATATGAATGTGAAAAAAAAAAAAACAAATTGCTAGAAATTTAAATAACAAGGATGAATGGTATAAAATTTCTTCTATTTAAATGAATTCTAACATAATCTTAGACTACAGATGCCAAAAAAAGAAAATGTTAACCAGGTACTGGAATGCCAAAAAAAAAGTTAAAGACTAATATGCTAAAACTGGTAATAAGTTAGGGACCAATAATATTATTTATCCAAAAAAATATCTATACGGAGCTATATATATAGCATACATATTTTATCGAGTCATATTTCTGGACATTCACTCTATAACGAGAGAATTTGGAGGTTATTGAAAGTCTTTTTCTTTTTCTTTTTCTCAGATTTCAGCTCCTATTGCAAACATTTTACCATAAAATGAATTAAATATGTTATATTATTACACAGGGGTGTACTTAGTTAAAACTGGAGAAAAGTTTGAGCCCGAAAAACAGCATCTCAAAATTTAAGGGTATTTTGGTATTTGTTCTTTTTTTTTTGTTTTGTTTTTGTTTTTGTTCTTTTTTTTAAAAAAAAATTTAAGGAAAAGGAGTTGCTTAATATGAGGAGCGGGTGTCAATAAAATCCCCCATTTCTAAAATATTGTAATTGCAAAACTTAATTACTTTTTATTCCTTAAATATTATTCAAATTTCTATCAAACGTCATCCAGTGGAATATACGGATTTATATTATATGTAGATATAAAGGTCATCGTATCAGTTTTAGATCAACCTATGACTTGAGAATTAGTTAGCACAATTATCGGGTTAAGAACTCAAAACTGTATTCCACCGAAATAATTGATTCGTCACATATATGCAAAAGTAATACCTCATTCTCCTCTTCTCATATTTATTTATTTATGTTATTTTTGTTGAATTACCCTTGCTTTCTCAATCTCTTTCTTTCCTTTTTTTTTTAAATAAATAAATGATTAATTTTATTTTGCCAAAAGTACACGCACTTTTTAAATTTTAGTGGTGGACGTGTTCGTCATTCACAAATAAGTTAATAACTAACCACAGGGACGCTTATGCATATAAGATATGGCCAGAAAGTGTCCACGTGTAGGGACCGTGGCAGTTACGTACGCTAGCTAGATAGTTGTACCATCAGTCCATCACCAATCACCGTATAACTATAAGATCTAGTCGTACACCAATCACCGTATAACTATAAGATCTAGTTGTACTTGTGCTTGGTACATGGATTTGAAATCATATATATCTATATATATATTTATATATAGTTGCCAATTTAATAAGAATTTTTTTTTTAATCTATGGATAGGTGTTTTTTTTTTTAGAGACGTGTATTATTAATATTTTTTTTTCTTTTATTTTTTATAATAAAAAATATACATATTAAATTTTCATTGGACAAATTGATATCTATACATAGGAAAAAAAACAAAAATATATATTGGATTCTGGTACCTTTATATAAAAGTATTGTAAAAAATAAAAGAGAAAAAAATATTAATAATGCACGTCTTTTTATGTATTTTATTATAATAATTAGATCACCGTCTAATGGTGATCCAACGGCTAAAATAAAATTACTTACCCGTAAATAAAGAAAAAAAAATACATATTAGATTTGCAACCATATATATATATATATATATATATATATATATATATATATATATATAAAACACTTGAACTCAAAACAAAAGAATATATATATATATATATATATATATATATATATATATATATATATATATATATATATATAAAACACTTGAACTCAAAACAAAAGAATACCATATCTTACACCATTACCTATGAATATTCTCAAACCGCAAAACACCCTTATCTAAATCTTATATTTTCAGAAAACCTAAAAATGCCTCTATTTTCCAAAACACGGAAAAAATACCGTGCGTTCTTTCTTGTTCATATTTTGTAATGTGGGATATCTAAAATACTCTTAAGTATTAAAAAAAAATGTTACCAAAAATTAGTTTGAAAAAACAAAAAGGAAAAAATATCGCACTTTTTCTTTTTCAGGTTATAAAAAAATGTTAATGATGAATTTATTTGACATTTGGCAATAATTTTTAAGATATTCTTTTCCTCAATATTTTAAGGATATTAGTCTCGTTTAGATAAAAACTCAGTAAGAAAATTGACGATTTTTTTTCCCATGTTTTAAAGAATAGAGAACATATTTTTGAGTGTAACTGTATACTCTACAGTCATAAAAGAATGAGTGCTTTAAGTATATCAGTATTCTTTTATTATTATATCAAAACCTACCGACACTATCTTTTAATTGCTCATGTGTGATAAACTGATGATCAATCGTAGTGATGATTCGTGCATTGCTTTTTCTTCTTCAAATCATTTAGCTTGAATATTTAATTGTTTATTTATTTTTATGGTCCATCATTTCATTAAGAAACGGTAATATTAAACAAGAAAAAAGTTCAAATTGGAAAAAGTGGTGCTGCCCCAATAAAGTCAGCTAGCTTTTTGATTGGCACTTGGTTTAAGAACCAAAAGTTTGTAACTGGCCATATGTTTACTACTGGATTAAGTAATGGCAGCTTTTGCTTGTTAAAAACTTAAATCGGGTGATTTGTTATTTGGATTGAATTGGCTTTTTCTTTTGGACGGTTTCTTGTGAGTTTCTTTAAGACTCTTTAGACTTAGAAACTGCTTTCTATCAACTAATCTTATTCTTACTTTATTTAAAAATTTTTAACTTCGTAAAGTGAGATCAGATTCTAGTAACTATATATATATATAATTCATTGGATACCTCAATAGATAATTAACTATGGAATAAAAACAAACACTTGGTGCGCATGTTTGAAACCCAAAAGATGGAAAAATCCAAGCCAATTAGAAAACCCGAATGAGCGAAAATGGACCTTTCGGACACCATTTGTGGAGGGACCCTTTTCCGTGTTCGTCTCGCAATCGTTCTAGCCTTCCTCCCCCACGTTTTTATTATTATTATTATTATTATTATTATTATTATTATTATTATTATAAATGGGTCTTAGATAGCATAAGAAGTCCATTGTAGTAAATTAATGGCTTCCTTAATTTTCCGGTGGTTAGAAGAGGTTACTCGCCTCCTTGGAAGCATTTACAAAAGCCCCTTTTGAGCTCTGATTCTCTATCTATTGGATATAGTTCCATTGTTGTTGCATCTATCAGTGAACAGATGAAGCAAGGTTCAAAGCACCATTCAGAGGTAGAGAGCTCTTTTTCTCTCTCTTGCTTTTGCTTTTGCTTTTGCTTTTGCTTTTTTGGCTCTTCTTTTTTCTGGGTCTTGGTTAATTTTGGGAAACTGAGAAAATTTGCAGAGAAGTTGGGCTGAATTGTGTTGTTTCGATTGGTCGTGCCTACAGCTCTTTTGGCCCAGAGTGGTCGTGCGCAAATGGTTGAACATCAGTGACAAGAACTCAGATTACAGCGCCGACCCTGATGATGATGATGGTGACGACAATGATTCAGATTTGGACAGTGAAGGTCAGATTCAGATTCAGATTCTGAGTGTTAGAGTTTTTTAGGCTTTTCATGAACTTCTTATTTTCATATTCATTTGTGTTTTCACGTAAAATTTTGGTTTTTTTTTTCCCAATAATAATATATGAATGCTCTTTTGAGATTTTAGCTTGATGAAAAAGTGGTTTTTCATTTTATTAGAAATTACTCAACGTGGAAGGAAATCACGATTTGGTAGAGAGAACGTACAGGACGATGGACTAGATGATCCTACCGGTAATATTTCATTCCTTACAGGGCAAAAAATATTTCATTCCCAGAATTGATCTTTCTGAAAAAAGATAAAAACGCTGAGTGTATATCTGAAGGTTTCTAAACTTATTATCTTGTAACTTTTATGATTAAGAAAAAGGTTTAAACAATATGGAGCCTCCATTTGCTAATTTTTTGAACACTCTTTAAATCTACTTTGATAACTGATTCCACCTAATGGGAATTGTTTGAAATTTCTGATTAGACAATTTTTATCGATATATTTTCTGCTGCGCAAGTATCTCTGTCATTCTATGAGTTGGAGTTTATGGAATTTCAATATTAGACTTAGTTTTTCCAGTTTGGCTCTACTATAGTGCCAATTTTGGTGCGAGTGTCATTAAACCATTTGCTGTTTAGAACTTTTTTTTTTTTTTTTGGACTTCTGCTTTTGTTTTTGGAGCAGTTAAACTAAACTTGTGTTGTTTCGCACATTTGCATAAGTAACACTCTTTTTGTAATTTCCTAAGCAATACAGCCAATTTGACTCGGTACGAGTAGAGGCAGCTATCCCAAACTTCAGTACTTTTCAAGCATAGTGCAAATTCAATAGTATTTGTTTTTTTTTCTTTGATTGGAGAACATGTGAAACCATTTTGACTGGCTCTTTTGAATGATTTATGGCGGTTGTCTGCTGAGGCTGTTATGCTTTTAGCTCTTTACATTTTCTCTGTAGAAAAGGTTTTCTCAACATGAAAAGCCTAGTAGATTTGTATAGCTTAGTGTCTTTTTCACTTAGCAACAGAATTTTCTCTTAAAAAATAGCAACCCTGTTATAGCCTTCTATAGATTCTGGTCACTGGGCCTCCCTGTGAACGTATTTTATAACATTGCACAATCTTGGAAATAACATGTGATTTCAACCTTTACGTAAACTCTTCCATTTCTTTTGTTATTGAGTTTGTGCCAAGTGAAAGTTTCCATGATGGTGCTTACACAAAATTTTCACGGTTTGCTTATTGTTTTTTGTCCTTTTTTTCCCATTGTGTTTAATAAATTCAGATACTCTTCCAAGGTTACGAAGACGAAAATCAGAAACTTTTAGGGCGCAGTATATAAACACAAAGGAAATCAGGTACAGTGCGCCTCCCTACTTTCTGATTCCTACATGTAAGTCTTAAAGTCTTAGTTGCACTGATCAGTGCAAAGAACGAGCATTGCTTTATTGGATTGTGCTAATCACTTGTTTTCATTTTTATACTTTTTGTTGTGTTCTTAGAATATGCATTGGGACATGGAATGTAGGAGGAAAACTTCCACCAGATGACCTAGACATCGATGAGTGGCTGGATACCAATGACCCAGCTGACATTTACGTCCTAGGGTAAGTGTTTTTATTTTTTTTTATTTTTATCATCTGCTTTCCTGATTTTCTTAACTTTTTCATAATTTTGTACATGCTTTATTATGTGCAATTAATTTGTTTACCAGATATGTCATCTTTAGTATGTAAAGAATGCTTTTAAATTACCAGGCTTCAAGAGATTGTGCCACTAAATGCTGGAAACATCTTTGGCGCTGAAGACAGCCGCCCAGTTACAATGTGGGAAAATATTATTCGTGAAACACTTAATAGAATACGACCTACAGCAAACAAGATTAAATCCTTTAGTGATCCTCCATCTCCGTCAAAGTTTAAGCTATCTGATGATATTCCTGATATAGAAGAGGAGATACTACTTGAAAGTGATAGTGATGTTGATGAGGAAGTCTATGATATTGGTGAAGAAGTCTATCCGTTAAATGAAGACCGAAAAGACTATGATGAAGGCAAACAAACAAAAATCACTGGTGAAAATGTGAATTTGGATTCTGAAATTTCTGTCTGTTCTGATCTTTCTAAGTCGGACATGATTGCCAAAGAGGAGCTGAGCAGGCAATTTTCTTCTCCAAAAAGGTTAGATAGACTAAATTGTTTAAGGAATGAGGAAAATTCATCAGATCAAGCACCAGGTGCTCAACCTAATGTCAGATTAACCAAGATGCTTAGCGGTTCGGAAAGGCTTGGTTTAAGCTGGCCAGAGCCTCCATTAAACTTGCTATCACAGCGTCTCTTAGAGAGACCAAGTTCTTTTAAATCGATTAAGTCTTTCAAGGCATCCAATTCTTTTAGATCATATAGTTCCTCCAAGTCGACTGTGAATGATGGGCCATCAGAACTAGCTTTGCTTGCAGAGATTGACCTTGAAGCTCTTATGAAGCGGAAGCGACGATCATCTTTTGTAAGGATAGTAAGTAAGCAGATGGTTGGTGTTTTCCTTACTATATGGGTTCGTAAGAGCTTGCGAAGGCACATTCAGAACTTAAAGGTGTCTACTGTTGGTGTTGGTGTTATGGGCTTCATTGGTAACAAGGTTAGTTCTTTGTCTGTTTCTTTTATTTTATGTGTCATTTTTTCATACTCATTTTAGCTTCTTTTTTTTTTTTTAATCATGATTTACAGAATCATTAGATTGTATATTGACTTAATTAATAATTTTTGAGGGGGGGTTGTATCCTAAACAACTTATCGGCTCAACTTCTAAGCCAAACCACAATTGGTTAAATCTTTTACTTCCAGTTATTGGACAACATCCAAGTTCTGGAGCCTCTGCTGCATACAACTTACTTAAATATTTTTCTTCCATTATTTGATTGCCTGTGTGTTTTTTAATCAGGATAAAGCACACGTGTGATTATACATAATCAAAATGCTCAATTAGGAACTTGTTAGTAGGCTTTCCATTACTTATTGTGAACATTACTTCAAATCTGGGGAATGGGGATAGCATTGTTCTCGGAACAAGTAAATGCTTTTCCTTGCTGCCCATGTCTTATTTTCAGATATTGTGCGGTAGACAGTGCTTCAAATTTATTGTATTTCTATTATCATTCTCTGGTTGATTTCATTCTTGAATTTGCTTAACTCACGTCAATTACATTTTAATTTTTCAGGGCTCAATATCTGTCAGCATGTCCATATATCAGACACTGTTTTGCTTTATATGCACTCACCTGACATCAGGTGAAAGAGAGGTAGATAAACTTAAAAGAAATGCTGATGTACAAGAAATACATCGGAGGACTCACTTCCATTCGCTTTCCAGTATTGGGCTTCCCAAAAGCATCCATGACCATGAGTAAGAACATGAGAGTTAATACAAAATATGGGAATTATCTTCTTCAAATCCTCCTCTTCTAACCTTTTTTTTTCCCTTAGACATGTATATATATATATATATATGTATACATATATTAAATTATGGGTTTGTAATACTCGCTTTTTTACTCCACAGACGACTAATTTGGTTGGGGGATCTGAATTACCGAATTAACTTGTCATATGAGAAAGCACGAGAACTAATCTCCAAGAAGAAGTGGTCTGAGTTGATTGAGAGTGACCAGGTACAGTTGTGTTTTCCTAAGACAGACCAAGATTTTCTGTGTATAAATGGCCTAGTTTAACTCTTCTCCCAACATTGGGCATGGTTAGCAACAACAAGGAGAATCTAGCTTATTTGCCGTTTGCCTTTTTTTTTTTTCCTTTCTTCTAATGGGTGTCAATGTTTACTGATCTATTTGTACATATCCTTGATATCTTATTAATAAATTGATACCTAGGCTGGGCTATTTGGTGGTTAAATTGTTTGAAGTTCTGCAATTGAACTTTTCTAAAGGTTGAAAGCGTGTCACATGTTTTGTTAGTTAATCATTTCTTTGAATCTGAAATTATCCGATCCGTTTACAATTAGAATTGGCTTTGTACAAGCCCTGGTTGAAAGGTTGCAGCCAATTAGAATCCTAGATTAGTTAGGACTTTAACTAACGAACTAAGTTGAACTATCAGAGTTAAAACTACATACTCGAAGAAAAGAGAAGTTAAAACCTAATGAGCTATCAGAACTACAGATATATCCTCATGCTGAAATTAAAACCTAAACTACCTATAAATATGCATAAAACAGAAACACATCCTACATTAATAATTCTCACTCTTTGTATATCTTTGTCCTGCATGTCTGTCTTGGATTTGCACTATTTTGGATCTGTGACTCCAACTTGATTGTTATATGAAATTGTACTATTGTTGGTAGAATAGTGTAAAGAATGATTGTTCTTATTAATTTATTTTTCAGTATTGTCAGTTTTAGTTTAAGTTAGTAGGATTCAACTTCGTTGCTAAAGACATTTTAAATAAACATTTTAAATTTTTATTCTGACAGCTTGTTCGAGAGCTTAGAAAAGGTCATGTGTTTGATGGATGGTCTGAGGGTACTTTAAATTTTTCCCCAACGTATAAATATGAGATAAATTCGGAGAAGTACTCTGGAGAGGATCCAAGAGCTGTAAGACGTACACCAGCATGGTAAGCTCGGGTTAATTAGGCCTAAAGAAGCATTTATTATCATGTTTTTGCTAAAGTGTGGTTTGGATCCAATTATAATGAATCTTTGCAATTTGCATTTATTGTAACCACATTATTATACGTAAGTTAAACATTTATTTTGGGTGAAATTGGATGCACTGTCCGCATCTCATTCGTTGTCTAGAGTCCGTTAAGTTTTCATTTCCCGGAAGTAGAAACCATGAATATGTTAACTACCAACTTTTTTTTTTGATAACATGGTTAACTATTATAGCTGCCATTATTATGCAATATAGAGTACTGCTGTTAAAATCATTTACTTTGTTTTGAGATCTCTGTGCCACTGGTGATGGTGGAGCAGGTTCTTGGTTCCATATTTCATGAATTCCGTAAATTTCTAAAGTAATGACTTGGAAAAAGTACTAAAAGCGAAGGACTAAATTAAGATGTGAAGAATGTCATTGCTGACCGTATAACATAAATTTGTTACATGATAAATAATCCGATTAGTTCTAATTTTCTTGATATAAATGTTTGAATTTTTCATTTTAACCTTCTTGTAATTTGTAGCTACTATTCTCTTATTATTCAAGTACTTTCTGTCCAAATAATTTATTGTATGTTTACTTTGTACTGATCTATCAGGTGTGACCGTATTCTTTCTTACGGTAAAGGAATGAGGCAATTGAAGTATAGACGGACCGAACTTAAACTTTCTGATCATCGACCTGTGACAGCCACATACATGGCTGAAGTTGAGGTGTTTTCTCCTAGGAAGTTACAACGGGCCCTCACATTCACTGACGCAGAGATTGAGAATGAGGATATTGTAGCAGACATGGGTCTTGAAATTGGGATAAGCGGCATAAAATTGGGACAGGTGAGTAGATTTTTACTCTGGAAATTGGAAAAGTTCTTCTGGGTTGTGCATTTCGATATATTTCTGATGAACAATAATTGATTGGGTCCTTTTTCTTCATGTAGATAGGGTGACAGTATCCACAAATATTAAATTTGGCTTATGCATGCTAGAATTGGTCTTGACATTCTGGTTCCAAGACTACTTTTGCACCAATTCTGTTTCCAAGACTAATTTGGCTGCTCCCATAAGGATTTACCCAAATAGCTGATATGACATTTTCAGTAAACGTGTCTATATTATGAAGCAATTCTTTTTAGCTTAGCCTACGGCGATTAAGCAATGCGCACTAAAATCAGACACTTAGGAAAGCATGTTGTATTCTTCATTTACATCATATTTATCTACCATTATCGTCCAAAATATGCGTCCAGCTTATTTTCACATAAATTGGACAGTATTGGGTTCCAGATGCACATATGAATTTGATTTTTTAAGACCAATCAAAAGATAGGAGGTCTAATACTTGGAAGATAAGGATGGAGGCAAAGTGATAATCTAAGTCGTAAAATCACTACAAATTTGATTTTTTTTTAATATATATATATATATATTGTTTTTAAACTTTACTGTTCTCCATTTTTGTCACTCATGCACAATCATTTCAATTTGAGGTCAGCAGTTAGCATCGAAAATCAATCTAATTGATAACTGGGTTTTATCATTCACTTCGTTTAAATTTAATGCACAACTGTAAAACGTTTTTTTTCCTTGTACTGTCCGACAAGTTTACGCTATCTCAACACGTCTCTGTATTCATTTGACTTGTCTCCTTTTTCAGGATATATCTGATTGGGAGCGCTAAGGGAAGCGAACCTCAGAGAAATCACTCGGAGAGTTTTGAGGGTGAGAGTTTCTGCAACTTCTTGTGAAATTTTCGACAAAAACGATTACCAATTTTGTTCATTCTTTTGATCATCATTGTTTTTTCTCCACCTAGTGTATATACCAATTAGTATGTAAATGAAAGTAGAGCTTCACCAGTAGGGCTTAAGAGCATTTTGCTTGTAGAATGAGTTCTATGTGCGTGTGTGTAAATGTATGAAGATTTGTTGTACGATCATACCCTTCATTTGATTCTATGAAAATATAATGTAATACAAGATTAAACAAGAACATTTCTTTCCTTCGTTTTTCTTCCCTTTATTTTTTCGAACATTTTCGGAGACAGCTTCTGTGTTCATATCCATACTCGTTCTGCCATTTTATTATCGTTTGTATGTGCTAAAATAAAGATAGGGATAGGAGGAATGACAATGAGATTAAAGAACTCTATTATCCAATAATGAAAAACATGAGGGATATTAGAGTTAAAACTTAAAATGCTCCTTTGCCTAATAAATAAATAAAAGAAACTCACATTTTCTTAAATGAGTATATATGCTACTGATGCTATGCTAAATCATTGTGCTAAGAAGGCTGATGTGTCAACTAACACTAAATTTTGTGGCAAATTTGGCAAATATGCTATAGTTGGTGTCGGCACCAAGTTTTTAGCATGATGTCAAATTTGAAATTGACTTTGTTGTCTAATTCATAATTTTAAATAATAAACACACGCTTTTCATTGTTCAGTCATTGCACTTTTCTATACTAATTTTTTTTTTTAAATTCAAATTATTCGGTAATAGTTTATTACAACTAGCACTTAAATAGCACTGTATATAGGAGTAAAAATTAATTTTGGTACCAAATTTAGCATTTTGTTATTTTTTGCCAAATATAGCATTCATTCATTTGTTTTACTTATGTAATGCCTCTTAGATGTTAATTAGTAAACTTTATAATAAACTCTTTTTCTTTTTAATACTGTGTAATATAGTTATGACAATGAGTCGACCAGTGGTTTTATGGCGATAAATAATAGTCTCATTCATAAATTTTATTAAAATGAACTTTCAATATTATGTCATACGTGAAATTATTTAAATAATACCCTTATTACCAATCTCAAAAGAAAAATAAATGTAACAATGAATGAAAAAAAAATGGTGATATCTTAAATGAGTATATATGCTAATAAATAAATAAAAAAAACTCACATTTTCTTAAATGAGTATATATGCTACTGATGTTATACTAAATCATTGTGCTAAGAAGGCTGATGTGTCAACTAACACTAAATTTTGTGCCAAATTTGGCAAATATGCTATAGTTGGTGTCGGCACCAAGTTTTTAGCATGATGTCAAATTTGAAATTAACTTTGTTGTCTAATTCATAATTTTAAATATTAAAACACACACTTTTCATTGTTCAGTCATTGCACTTTTCTATACTAATTTTTTTAAAAAAATTCAAATTATTCGATAATAGTTTATTACAACTATCACTTAAATAGCATTGTGTATAGGAGTAAAAATTAATTTTGGTACCAAATTTAGCATTTTGTTATTTTTTGCCAAATATAGCATTCATTCATTTGTTTTACTTATGT
The DNA here is from genome assembly GCA_002914805.1 of Parasponia andersonii. NCBI lineage: Eukaryota > Viridiplantae > Streptophyta > Magnoliopsida > Rosales > Cannabaceae > Trema > Trema andersonii. The sequence continues at coordinate 548,033 of JXTB01000216.1, read as the reverse complement.
AATGCCTCTTAAATGTTAATTAGTAAACTCTATAATAAACTCTTTTTCTTTTCAATACTGTGTAATATAGTTATGACAATGAGTCGACCAGTGGTTTTATGGCGATAAATAATAGTCTCATTCATAAATTTTATTAAAATGAACTTTCAATATTATGTCATACGTGAAATTATTTAAATAATACCCTTATTACCAATCTCAAAAGAAAAATAAATGTAACAATAAATGAAAAAAAATGGTGATATCTTAAATGAGTATATATGCTAATAAATAAATAAAAGAAACTCACATTTTCTTAAATGAGTATATACGCTACTGATGTTATACTAAATCATTGTGCTAAGAAGGCTGATGTGTCAACTAACACTAAATTTTGTGCCAAATTTGGCAAATATGCTATAGTTGGTGTCAAATTTGGCACCAAGTTTTTAGCATGATGTCAAACTTGAAACTGACTTTGTTGTCTTATTTATAATTTTAAATATTAAAACACACACTTTTCATTGTTTAGTTATTGCACTTTTCTATACTATTTTTTTTTTTTAAAATTCAAACTATTCAGTAATAGTTTATTACAACTAGCACTGTGTATAGGAGTAAAAATTAATTTTGGTACCAAATTTAGTTATTTTTTTGCCAAATATAACTTTCATTCACTTTTTTTTACTTATGTAATGCCTCTTAGATATTAATTAGTAAACTCTATAATAAACTCTTTTTTTTTCAATACTATGTAATATAGTTATGACAATGAGTCAGCCAGTGATTTTATGGCGATAAATAATAGTCTCGTTCATAAATTTTATCAAAATGAACTTTCATTGTCATGTCATTCGTGAAATTATTTAAATAATACCCTTATTACCAATCTCAAAAGAAAAACAAATGTAACAATGAATGAAAAAAAAAATAGTGATATCTTTTTGGATAAATGAGTTATAATTTGTTCTCTATAACATCATAATATCTAAAATACAGATATATGGAAAAAAAAAAGTTATGAACAAAAAAATGATGTACAATCCCCCTTGCCCCCCTCTAGAAAAAAGAGGATGCATACTCTTTATTTATTTATTTTTTTTAGAAAAATATAATAAAAAAGAAGAAAAAAATACTATTAATAGTGGTAACATATTGGTCTCATTTGGGATTGATTTAGAAGAAAATTAGGTAGATGATTAATTTTTTAAATTGGTTTAAATATTTGTCTATATTTTAAAACTTATAGCTAAATCTTCATTTCTTTTAAAGCTTTAGTTGTGGAATATGTTATATTTCTATTTTTATCATTTATTGAATTAGACATTAGTTATAAACTTTTGAATTTGATCATATACTAAATTTTGGGTCAAAAAATAGTCAAATGACCAGTTAACCCTATCGAGGGGACTTTTAGCTTTTAAAAACAGTTAGATAAAAAAATGGGCGGGGACATTTGATAAATTTCTGCTTTTGATCAACTGATTTTAAAAGCTATTATGTATTAACAATATTTTTGTGATGATTTTCTAACTTGATTTAGATGAATTATAACAATTGATGGGCCGAATTCCACTGTTAGAATTTGACTATGAATAATAGTAAAATTATAGTAAATAATAAAAATAAATAAGAAATTTAGTATTATTTGGCCCTAAGAGATATTATAAGAGAGTGTAGAGTCTCTACGTGAAAACTCTAGCAAGTATTATATTGTATTATATCTCGGATTATATGATTTTAAAAGTGTAGAATAATGTGAACGAGGATGACTTAAGTATTCTAATTTTGTGAATATAAAATTACAAAATGAAATATGATATAATATTGAAATTTGATAACTATCTAATAATGAGTAATTATTTCTTCTTCAACTAACTAGATGCAAATTAGGTCAATTTTGCGATTAACTATTCATAATGGTCAAAACTCACACAATACTGTGTAACCGTTATTTTTGCAAAATTTGAGAAGCAAAACAATAATTACATTTTAAAGCTAATAATTATGCTATTATAGTAAAACTTGACTAGAGTATCAGTTTACAATTTTACAACACATACAGTCTCTTATAATTACAAGCAAACACCTAAACGTTGTTTTAAACTATACGTTAAATTTATTAAATGCTTAAAATTTTTTTTTCTTGTAAACTCACGTCACAATTACAACAAAGCTATAGAGCATCGCAAAATACCATACTGGGCCATAGCGTCAAGGATGTCTTATTTGGGGACTCCGCTTCAGGCGTTCTACGCGTATTTGGTTTTTTTTTTTTTTTTTTTTTTTTTTTTTTTTATTTATATATTTTTGTGTCTTTAACCTCAAGACCTTAACAACCAATGAGCATCTCCTTCGTGTTTTTTTTTTTTTTTTTTGAAAGACATCTCCTTCATGGTTGGAACAAAATAACATATGAAAAACATTTACAGGTGTCCTTCTTGTTTGGCGAGTTCAATCGCGATTAAAAAGAGTGGCACAACATTATGGTGAAACGTGGCAGAACCTCAGCCTCAGCCTCAGCCTCAACCGCAAATGCAACTTAAGCGCAGTGCGCACGTTAGCATAACCCAGTTCCCCGAAACACGGGAGAGTTAAAATAGAGTTCCAACTCCAAGTTCGCATTTCTATAGGAGCCCTCACAATGTTCCTTCTCAAAGTAATCTCTTGATTTTCTCTTTCTTTTCTATTGTTTATTATTTTTTAATTACCCTTTTATGCACAGTGACTACCTTTTTTAAAAAAAATAAAAATTATTATTATTATTTTACAGGCATGGAGATCAAGCGCTTTTGGGATTTATGGGTACCTCAATTTCACCAAAGCTGGTTTCATGTAATGCCCCCAGCTCAGTATTTTTCTTTTCAATTTTTTTGTTTTTTTTTTTTTTTTGTCTTACTAGGTTCATATATTCTATTTGAGTAAGAACATTCATATATAGAATCAAACACAGAAATTATTTACTGATGTTTAACCTCCCCCTTTATATCAGATATATATGAAGTGGAATTTATTTTTTAGTAACTGTTAATTTTTTTTTTGTCAAAAAAGGAAAATCACCCAGGCAGCACTTGTTTATGTGTTTTTTGGACCCAAATGTGTTTTAGATGAGTTATCGTCTTGGCCTTTTGGGATTGAGACTATGTACCAAACCCACGTTGGTAAAAGATGAACACATTTTTTCAAACTGCTTGTTTTTTCCTTAATAAACCTTATATTGCATCTGCAACAATAAGAATCATACGAGATAATGATTTTTTTTTCCCTTAAAAAAAAAAGGAAAAAAAATCAACTGCCCTTTTGTTTATAGGTAATAAAGTCCTGATAATTGAACTCAAATGTAGTGAACATTCAAAGAAATTCAAGGCAGAGGAGACGGAAATAAGAATAGATGGGAAAAATTGCATAGTAACAGGAGCTAATTCTGGCATTGGCTATGCAGTTGCTGAAGGCCTTGCTTCACGGTTCTTCTCTTTCGCTTTACCTGCTATTTTGTTTGGAAAATGCTAGAGACTACCACCACTAATAGAAGTTTGGGACGCACATAAATTATGTGGTGGCTCCCTACCTCTATTAGTGTGTGGTTCTAAACGTTACAAGTACTTCATAGCATTGCTTATTTTGTTTTTTACTTTAATTTGTTTTTAATGTAATAACCATGTTCGATGATATCTTTAGTGGTGCAACTGTCTACATGGTTTGTCGAAATAAGGAGAGGGGAGAAGCTGCATTGTCGAAAATTAAATCATCGACAGGCAACCAGAATGTTCATCTAGAGGTACTTTCTTTCTTTCTAAGTCGTACTATCACTAAAATTGTTTTTACTTATAAAAGCATTATTCATGAAAGTTTCTGTATTTTCTTTTATATATTTGGTAAGTTAATGATCCAAACAATTGTTATGAGTTTTTGGTATTTTAATCTTAAGTGGCTTATTCATTTTGGCTTGCAGGTCTGTGATCTTTCTTCCATTGGCGATGTCAAGTTCTTTGCGTCCAGATTTTCTTTGAAGGATGAGCCACTTCATGTATTGGTAACTGCTCTCACCAAGTCACAACCTATTATGTTTCCTTTGAATTTAGAAAGCCTCATTTATATTAAACTCCTTGGTCACCTCTCCTGATTTTTCTGATAGTATAAGATGAAACAATACCCTCTTATAAATACTATGATGCTTTTTTGACTGTCCATGCTGTTGGTTCCTGTTCTGCATAATTTCGGGAAATCTAATTTGGATGAACTCTATGGTTTTTAGGTTAACAATGCTGGCGTGCTTGAACAGAACCGAGTTACTACCTCAGAAGGGTGTGTTTGATAACTAAATTTAACTTGTTCATTTGTTGTTTTTCCTTGCATAAATCGTAGAAGATGCTTTATGTTTCTAATATATTTTTTACAATCTTCTATTTTTGAAAAATGATTTCTTTTGTTTTCAGCTATGAGTTGAACTTCACTGTGAATGTGTTAGGCACTTATGCCATGACAGAATTGCTGCTTCCGTCTCTTGAGAAAGCAGCGTCTGATGCACGGGTTATTACAGTTTCTTCCGGTGGAATGTACACAGCACCCTTGACCAAAGATCTACAGGTAATAGCTCATGGAAACTTCTTGTTGACTATGATGATCTGACCAGAATACTAATGTAATTTTCATATAAATTTCCTTTTGCAGTTTAGTGATGGCAAGTTTAATGGCGTGGAGCAGTATGCTCGAAACAAACGTGTTCAGGTTTGAAAATATGAATATAGAATTCCGAGTTTGGCATTCATATGTATTTGTTTGTACTTGAAGATGTGTATCTGTTGATTGCTGAGATGACTAAACTGAATATTTAAGCAACAATTATACTAACTAACAATTTGGAGAAAAAATATGTAGTTTATTGACCGGTATGACATAATACTTTTTGCTTAAGCAAATGGAAATTCCAACCATCTTTGTTCTGATATCAATGATTGAGTTGATATAGAATGCACTGTTTGCATCATGTTAATAGGACTGCTTAATAGTACTTGTTTAAGTGGTTATTCATTTAGGCATCTCTAACTTTTTATCTAGCAGAAGAAACAGATTTCCGTTACCCATATTATGGTTTATTTGTTTATAGCTTCTGCATAATTGGACGTGTTATCTACAATTGAAACAATAGTTTTTCCTTTATTACAATGTGAATGTTCTAAGTGTTCTCAAGAAATTGTGAAGATGAAAATGGTGTTGTTCTGTTGACTGAAATAACCAGAGTTTGTATCGAGGGAAATGTTGATGAAAAATCTATGTGACTATGTCAACATTAAAAGAAAAATGATCATCAAAAGGTAAGTGAAAATTATTGAAAATTTTCCAAATAGAATTAATGAACAGTCTCCTGTTGGTATTATGTGGATAATTTATTGACAATGGTACGAAATATCACGGCAACATAGAAAAACTGACGTTTTACCAGCGTCTTGTCGACATTTCTAGAAACACATTCCAATCATTCAGAATTTCACTTGACAATGTAGTAATGTACTAGAAGCTATGACTTTGTTCCTAGCCCTGGGTAATAGAAATGCTTGTGTTCTGTTGAGTTGTGTCATTTTAAGCCGTAGAAATAGAAGCTGGAAACTTTCTCCTTTTCTTTGAGAAATAAGGAAGAATCCCTTTGTTTCACCAGCAAAATGTACTATTGCCTAGCTCAACTAGAGTTCATGAAAATGTCCCATCATGCATGTAAAAATGCGTGCATATCTAAATGTGTTCTGGTCTAATATCATTTTTTTTCAGGTAGCACTAACAGAGAAATGGGCCGAAGTGTACAAAAACAGAGGGGTTGGATTCTACTCGATGCATCCAGGTTGGGCCGACACACCCGGTGTTAACAGGAGCTTACCAGATTTCTCTAAATCGTAAGTAAATTTTTGTGCGTTTGGTATAGGATTCGAATCCTATTCTACGAATCCATAAACAACTCTTAGTCAGAAGGATAAAACATTTATCCTTCAAACTTTCTACATAAAGTTCTTTATGGATTTGTAGAATAGGATTCGAATCTTATACCAAATCCACCTTTTATTATTCTCGAGAAACCATATTTAGCACATGATTTGCTTTGTTTGCATCTTTAGTTTAGTATTCCTTTTACTTTGTATGCATTGTTCATACTTGAAAACTTTTTCCAGATTTTCGGGAAAGCTTAGAACTAGAGAGGAAGGGGCAGACACAGTAATCTGGTTGGCTCTACAACCGAAAGAGAAATTGGTTTCCGGGGCGTTCTATTTCGACAGGGCAGAAGCTCCTAAACACCTCATGTTTGCAGCTACCGGTGGCTCTCATGGTTTGATCGACTCCATTCTTGAGAATCTACGCTCCTTGTCTGCGATTTCTTCATAAGTTCAAGAGACTTTTAGTTGCAACTTTTGTTATGTCTAGATTTTTAAGTCCATTTTACTATTCAAATTTCAATAGAGTTGCTGGGAAAAGCAAGAAAGTAGAACGTTAGATGAAATTTTCTTTGCTGTATAGTACTATCCATATTTATTATGTCTACTCTATGCTCGGCTGCTTTTGTGGAATACGCATACATTACATACATTGTAATTTCATTTCTTGTAATTCTATTGCTTTGAATTTAATTATGATGAAAAAAGAAAATGGTCCAACTAAATATTTTATTTGTTGTGTGATGAAAGAAAAAGAAGTAAATTACCGTTTGAAAAAGAACTGCACCAGCCGGGAATCGAACCCGGGTCTGTACCGTGGCAGGGTACTATTCTACCACTAGACCACTGGTGCCTGCTGTTGAAGTTACGTAAATAACAAAATTATTTATACATTTGAATATTGTTGGCGACGATCCACCTTCCATCGAGTTCACATTTCCTAAAGTTGTTAGGAATGTTCATCTTATAAAGAAATTTCCATATATTCCCAATTTTTCAGCGTTTTGGTCGATATCAATTTTATGGATATGTCTACATGTGTACGTACCGCGACGTATCTATGTGTAGCTATTTATTAATATAGATAATATCACTTTTATAGTTTATATTTGAGACTTTTTGTTTAGTTTATATCTTATATTTTGGTTATTATCAACATTTTAGATTTAATATTTGTTATAAATTTATACAATAACATTAATTTAGAATGATTAATTTACATGATTTAATAAATTTATTTTCGGATTAATTTTTATATAGTTTATTTTTAATTTTCAAACGATATCTTAGTAAATTAAATGTTCTAAACTGACGTTAAATTATAAATTTATAATAAATTTTAAATCTAAAAATTTGATAATAATTAAAACACAATATATAATTTAAAAAAAGTATCATAATATCTCATTTTATTCTACTAGGTGTATGCTTTATTGCTGTGTCTAGACATACATATATTTATATGTATATGAATATGCATAGACGTGTGTAAATCTTAATATATCTACGTGTGATGTAGATAGGCAACAAAATAATAAACGTCTTTAATGCCATTAATTTAATGGAATGCAGGAAAGGATAAGGACAACAACACTCCTTCAAGGGGACATTGGAGTCAAAAAAATTTAACACGCTCTACCGCACATGCCTGTGGATGTCACCTACTTTGCTACTACAGTTGCAATCTTTGTTTGTGTTAAACTGTTAAGTTATGGCACCACATGTTGAAACGGCGTTGTCGGTCAATGATTGCTCCTATTGCATTATAAATAAGTTATTTAATTACTGCCTCATGGTAGCCAATTAAAAATACTTTTGTCACAATGCAAAGGGTTCTAGTTTGAATTCCCTCACATCCACTTTGAAAAATAAATAAATAAATAATAAAATAAAAATCAGTTGAGATTTATTTTTCAACTGCCTTTTTCTGATGTTATCATCGTCTTTAGTGAAGGTAGTAAAGTAGTAATGCTAGGAACGCCCACACCTTTGTACCAAATTTTCACTCAAGGTGATGGCCTCCTAAGCCATAGAAAATAACCACTACTGTGCTTACTTCAGCTAGTGTGGCTCCATTTTGGAAACTATATGATTAACACGAAAAGTCAAATCTCTTGAGGTAAGAGATTTTGGTACACAGTTAATATGACAACCCCTTTTGTGTTACCCTTGCTCAAACAATAGGCACCAATGAAAACTTGCCAAAACCTTAACAAATTTACAGTCATCGCCCAGAAAGAGAAATGGGTTTTATTTACAAGCCCCATCAATTCAAACACTATTCTATTATCAGCGCCACCATTTCAATGGCTACAACTTTACGTGAAATTTTATCAAGAACAGGAATGCCCTCTTGATAAGCAGAATGCACGTATTATATCTCCATCGTCATGGCGAAATGCCGGAGGAACCCAACAATTCTCGCTTTCTCAGCCGGTATTGCTGAAACCTCTGCCTTGCATACTCCATGTAGTCAAAGTCAATAACGTTCACATAGTTCTGCAGATCAAAAGTCAATGAAATCCCACGTTAACGACACTTCTTGCTGTACCAAAAGAACAAAAGAAAACAAAGCACTCAGAGGGAGTGATAAGAGGTGGAAATACTTACTGAGATGATTCCCCACAAGCACCAAAACAGATGGTTTGCTAAAGTGTATTTCTCAACATCATTGAGTAGCTGCTCCACTTCAGTGTCACTAGGTTCATAGCCTACAATGTCCAGGGTGGAGGAGTTCACATATTATAATTTAGAAATAATGCATACTTTTCAGAGTGAACTGAGGATTTGAGAAACTAATTGACCTTTCTTTGTTTTTTTTTTTTTTAAAATAACAATAAAAAAGAAAGAAGAGTCTCTTCCTCAAGCATTCACAAATTATGTCCAGCAGAAATGCCAAATTATGTAGTCATTCACAGAAAAAATATATATATATCTAAACAGCTAAAAATAAGAACAAATAAACATATGCACACCCATATGATAAAATAAAGGGAGTGAAGAAACTAATGGGCTAACCTGCAGAGCTCAGATATATCCTGACAAATCTCTGGCGCTCCTCCAGATCTATGCCATGGGAATTAAGAAATGTATAATAGTTGTAAAAAAGTTTGCAACTTCAAATAAACTTGCACACTCGAAAAGCAAAAAATACAATCAAAAATGAAAATTTATCCTGAGCTAGATACCTGGATACTTGCTATAATCCAATACATGAGGTGTCTCTGAATGGTAATTTGCTACCATTTCACAGAAATGATTTGCAATGTCGTAAGCAACAGGATTGTAACTGGAGTACTCGTAATCCTGGACATAAGAAGAGACGATCAATATCAATAACAATTTAGCAATTGAAACATAGTTTTACATCATTTCACTAGAAATACTTGGCTCCGCCTCAATCGCATATACTAATACACACAGATATGTGATATGTTTGTGCGTATGTCCAAGTCATATTGCAGGTTCCATGATTATGGTCGAACATCATATGGTAGAACATAATAGCAAAACTATCCTTGTTTGGTATAACATTGAGGTAAAATAAACCCCACATGGTAGTACATAACACAAAGACTAGGGTAACTTACAATTATAGTGATTGATCTTGTTTCTTCATCCATCATTATGTTGCCATACTGCAGATCATTGTGGCAAAACCCAATTTCTTGAGAATCATGAGATAGTTCTTTCTCTAGCGTATCAATTTCCTCCTCTAGAGTATTTAAACTGAATTCTTTAGCACCTTCTTCTGCACATAAACTCTTGGCTGTAGGAAGCCACTTCCTGGTAGCCAAAATGAAAAGCATTAGAATCTTCAATTCTCAGTAAAAAAACACTCTTATAAAAGGTAGAAAAGTACCTCATTGTGTTCCAAAGGTGCACATTTTTTGGAAAAGGCATCTCAAGACTGTGGAACTCTCTCAATTTAGCAGCTACAAGAGCAGATATTTCAGGATCACGGAGGTCAGCAGCTGAAAGTGTCTGAAAAATCCAGAATGAAAACTTTAAAGAAAAAAGAAACAGGAATTTGAGAAACAATTACTTGCAGAAAAACATGATCAGATAGATGAAAAACAGAACCTCGACATTGTCTAACATCTGCTAACTACGTTGCTTCATTCTCATAAAAAAAAAGTCTAATTCTTCTACAAATCACAGTAAAACTTCAATTATGCTGATTAACCAAATCCATTAGAAGAGTTCTAAAACTCGATTCTTTTTTGTATTTTTGTTTTTTTTTTTAATTATTTTTAGACCAGGGCATAAATACAATACACAAATTATTATCTTCAGATCACCACATTACCTCTAAGTGCTACAGCAAACTTATAATGACAGGGAAAGATGAATTGCCTGGACTGTAGAAGATACATATTTAACTTAAACAAGGTAACTAAAGATGGACAATAGGCCGCAGAGCAGAGTGTAATCCATTATTACGAATTCAGTAAAGATCTAAGAACAGTACTGAAAAGTTATTCATTGTTTTTTTTTTTTTTTGATATGCGGCAATACTTATTTAATCGTTTCATAACTTTAACATATGCCAAGGACAACTCTTAATTATTAAATACAAGCTACTGCCCAACTTGTTTGACTCAGAAATGTTTGAATAAGAAACTATGGCAATTCCCTTTTTTGTAGAAAAGAAACCAACATGACCTCAAAACTTAAAGAATGAGGTCAAGATTCTATGGCTATAATGCTTGGCACTGCACCACTCAATCAAATTCTAAAGTGCTTATACAACATCATTATTCCCATTATTTAAAAGCAAGAATATAATATCAGTATGTCGACTTTATATCACTTCTGTTCAAATAAAACTATTAACCCACCAAAACAACAATCAAGCGAGAGAAGAAAATTAGTGACAGTCATTACAAGTATAATCAAAACAATGTAGAGATAATAATACCATCATCTGTTTATCAAGAAAAAAATAATAATACCATCATCAAACAGAACTAAACAATATATTTCATAAAATAGGCATTGAGTTTCACATACTCTGGCATGAATGAACTCCTCTATCCTTCCATCTGCGAACCGCCCCAGAAGACGAGGTCCATGTCCATGTTTGGAAATGTACTCAAATGTACGGATTTCATCTTCCCTATTGAAGAAAACTTCGACCCCTTCGCCATAAACCCGAACCAGTACTTTTCTAGAGCAATCTCCACGTGTTTTTGTTGGCCAAGTTATCTGAAAAACCTCATTAGTCATAGCCCCCTTTAAAGGGGTGACCTGTAACAAATCCATATCATCAAGAACATCACCATAGTGGGAAGCAGCCACAGATCGAATTAACTTCTTCAATTCCTCAGAGAGACAACCTTTAACAAACCCATTTGCCTTTATAGCCATTTCTTTATCAAAAATCAACAACTAGTTTTGAAAAAAACCACAAAAAGAGATTCACCTGCATAACATATAGTGCTAAAAAAATCAATCTTTGAACATAGATAATCAGATAAGAGAATTTGAATTCACTGAAACAAAAGTGAACAGATATTGAATCTTTGGCTTATTTATTTGATAAAATACCAAAACTACAATAACCCAGATGGAGAAAACTCTCTAAAATCAAAGAGAAACAGAAAAAGGGATAGACCCCATTAGAATATCAATACCAAACAGAGATACAACTCACCAAACGAAGCAAAAAAAAAAAAAAGCCAATCTTGCAGCCGGAGAGGGAACAAAGCTCCAAAGACCCGTATTTAAAGTCAGAGCCTGAAATCTTTGAATTTATACTATTTCATGCAATAGAAAAATGCTCTGGACTCAAAATATTAAAAGAAATGGGAATATATAAAACAAAACCCAGAATTTAATATTTACAAATATTCGATTAAATTACTTTTGAGGGTGGGCTCTTCTGTATATACACTATAGGGAAATTCCAAGAATAAGCTTTTTTCTTAGTTCAGCCCAAAAGACAAAACCCACCCGGCAACCGTGTTTGGGAATTTCACGCGGGATTTTGTTACCGTGTGAAACCAATTTAAGCCGAGGTTGGAATCTTGGAGAGAAAATCTGGAGATTCTATGTATCTTAATCGGGTCGGGTCGATTTTACGGTACCAGACTCCATGTATATAATACACGAGTTTTTTGGTTTTGACTAATTCCAAACAGCCAAACTAATAGGAGGTCATGCTCTTGGCCAATGGAATTCCGACACGTGTCTTAAAAATTTTCCTTGTAATTGGCAACCCGGCGTGGTCAGATAGATGAAATATTGAGTGTGATCAAGCATATCTAACTACTTTGGAAAAAAATGAAAAACAAAGTACTTTTATTTAACGTCACCTTCCAAAATGGTCTCTTTGTACATTAACTCAAATGATAAATGGAGTGAGGTGATTATTAGTAAGGAACTTTTACTCCTCCTCTCATTTGTTAGGAAGATGAATCTAAATTCTAGACTCCACTGGGTTGAAAGCATGAGAAAGAATGAAATAAGAATATGGTGAGAAAGGTTATAAATCATAAATGAAAATGTCTCAAACATCTTATTCAAGTGGACCTTACAATTAATTGGCTATAGAGAAAGTTAATTTGCAACAACAAAAATTTAGCGCGTGGTTATTGTTTATATCCCAATCGTAGTGTGCTCTCTTGTTAAAATAACTATTCCATTTCAATTAAAGTCCAGATAAACTCTAAAAGTCAATAGATTAGGCTTTCATACTTTTTTGGAGTCGGTCAATTGAGTATGTCGATAGACCAAGTTTACCGACTCTTGAGTTTTTTATTTTTGGATAAAGTTACTGGCTCTTGAGTTTAGTCAAGTTTATCCGCTCGACACTTTTGCGTAACCAACCAAACATATATATATATATATATATATTTAAAACCAAAAAAAAAAAATCTTGAAGAAGTTTTATTCTTTTATAACATAATTTCTTCCTTATACTATTTTGGTTCTATTATTTTGATTTTGACAATCAGACTGATGACCTTACTAATTATTGGACTAATTATTGGCACTTTACGGCCAAATTATTAACAACGATTAAATGGGTAACAAGAAACGCCACATGAGGGTTTAAAAAAAACTCACGAACAAAGGGAAAAAAAGTGTTAAAAAGACAAAAAAAAAAAAAAAAAAANTTAATATTTTCGTGGGATAGTTACACAACTTATCAGAAAAAAGAAATTAAAATAGAAAAAGAAAGAAAAAGATAACTTTTTTTTTCTTTTTTCTTTAAATAAAAAAAAGTGACAGAGATTAATTAGAGAGGGATAGAAGAAGATCCAATTCATATGCTTCTTCCTACCAAAAAAAAAAAAAAAAAGAAAACGAAAAAGAAGAAAAAAAAGATAAGATTTAATACCAAAATTTTAGTAATAATATTTATTTTATTCGTAGTAAGTTTTAATATACTAATTAAATAATGATAACGTATTGATAACAATTATGAGGGAAAAAAATCATCAACTACTCTTATTGGCTCCTCCTAGTGCGGAGGACGGCTCGTTGAAGAACTGTTAGGCCACCTCTAGGTACCATGTGCTAAAGTGAGGCAGCTCATTGAAGCTCTACATAAAGTTAATCGAAGAATCATGATCCATGACGATGAAGGGGAGAGTCCATACAAGATATAGGTGAGGCAACCGGGATTGTTGCAGAGCCGCCGCTTGAGCAACCTCGAGACCATCATCATGGCTTGCCACATCAATAGCATCGACCTCTCCTCAACGAAGTTGCACCTCTTTGGCTTTTAGTACTTTGTTTTCTTTCTTACTTTATTTGGTTGTTTTTAAGGATATATTAATGACTTTTCATGGGTTTTATTTGTGGTTCTTGGTTTAGTTTTTTTTTTTTTTTTTTATTAATTTGCACACTTCTTCTAGCACCAGGCTTTTAATAGGTGGAGACCTAAATATTTTTCAGTAACTTTTGGTAATTATGATTTGGGATTGGATTGTTTAATTGGGTTTATGATTTTGGTCTTTTTCTGTTCCCGAGTTTTTAACACTCATTTGATGTACATGTGCACTTTCCAATCACCCATTCAACTCGGTTCCTAGTCTGGCCTTAAATTGTCAACAATGAGTATATCCAAGGAATTAATTGCAAAAATTAGAACAGTAGGGATCAAATAGAATCGTAACAACTTATATAGTAATGGACCAAATCCATCCTAATTAATACTAAAACCAAACTTCAAATAGTTAGGAACCATTTGGTGGGTTGATCATTTTATTTAGTTGAAACTTTAAAATTAACTATGGAATGTAATAGAATTAATTGTATTTTGACTAATATATTTTTGATTTTGAATTAATTTTTTTAAAAAATAAATATTATCACTGTTAGAAAATAGTTATACTTATGGTAATGATTGAATAGATTCAATTACCAAATATAAAAATAGATTGAATTTCTTGTGGTAGTAAAATTAACATTTTAATAATTGCTCATTATTATTTATCATATAAATATAACAAACAAAATGTATATTAGAAAACAAAAATATAATAACTGGATGATACGAGGAAAAAGATAATTTATAGGTAGCTTAATCATGGATATAGATACAAGTTTTACACTTAATTTGGTCATAGATATGAGAAAAAAAAATGATAATAAGGGAATAAAACATGTTAAATGAGGGAAAAAAAAAGGTAAAAAGTAGCTAACTTAGGAAATAAACAGCATTTATATTCATTTTCAAATGTAATTATAATTCATTTCATTTTTTATTTATAAATTGTCTTTACAAAAAATGACCTTTATATTCATTTTTAAGTGAAATTTTAATTCCTTTATTTGATGGAATAGTCAATACATTATAAAGACAATTCATAAATAAAAAGTGAAATCAAATAATAGAAAGTCATTACATTCTATTCCATTACATTCTGTTACTATCAACCAAATACTACCTAATGAGATCATATTCCTAATTTGTAAGTAGGTCCAATTTGATTTGATTCCCAAACGTGATTAACATATTAATATATATATATATATATGCATAATATTTTTGTTTTCTCAACGTCATATTGTATGAAAAAAAAAAAAGAAAAATGTGAGAATACAAAATTGATGGTATAAACAAATTTCAGTGCCCCCGCGTTTACTTTTTTGCAAATTGTCCTCTATATTTATCTAGTTAGAATACTTTCAGTAATGTAATGAGTTAGGATCATATATGAGTTATACATTTTCCCTGGACGATCCCAATTTTTATGAATGAATAAAAAATAGTATAAAATCGTACAAAAATAAATTTTAAATAAGAAATGCTCACTTTTATGAATGAAAAGAAAATTCTCAAAAAATTAAGTAGTGGACTACAACCATCGATTTAAGAAAACAATAGCATACATATACCTATGACAGTAAACAATTGGCGGTGAAATCGTTGTATTCAATTAGTAATTAAGTGTTAATAAACTGCACATTGTTCAAGCATCGTGGATGCGAGGAAGGACAAAACATATAACCCAACAAATTGTACAATTAGATCTCCATAGGATAGGAGATACCGGATACCTATTCATTTTTCTAAATCACTTTCTGTCACTAAGTTAGTTCTTCCCTCTACTTTATAAAATGTCCAAAATCTAAAAATTAATCACAGGAAATTAAACAAAAATAATGGAAACAAACAAAATTCACCATGTTTTAGAATTGGGTGAGGAAAAAAAAA
This sequence comes from Parasponia andersonii, assembly GCA_002914805.1. Taxonomy (NCBI): domain Eukaryota; kingdom Viridiplantae; phylum Streptophyta; class Magnoliopsida; order Rosales; family Cannabaceae; genus Trema; species Trema andersonii. The sequence continues at coordinate 532,463 of JXTB01000216.1, read as the reverse complement.
AATCCAATCGGATAGAGACTATATTAATCTCTCTTAGAGTGAAATCTAAATTCTTAACTAAAGAGAGTGACTAGAGTTTTTAATAACCCAAGTCACGAGTTGAATTGTACTTTAAAGTGTGCTCAATTTTACTTCTAGATAATAAAAAATTTTCATCAATGCATGTCATTAACGCGTTTCAAATTAATGTTTTTGTTGTTGTCTTTTTATTTAATTAAAAAAATTCCGTATACATGTAGTCAACGTGTTTGGACAGGGAGGCATGCTTTGTCATCGTTGGTATTGTCGGCCATATGATAATATCTATGATTGACACGAAGAAGAATATAAAAGAAGGAACTTCTAAATGCAATTTTAAAAACAATGCTCCTAACACCCCCTCGATTTAAGAATAGTTATTGTGACGGTAATTTCGACATAAATCAGAATTCATAAATTTAATTTTTCTTCCAAATTTTTATAATTAATTAGGAGTAAAAATGCAAAAAATTAAGTAGGTTTGGCTCTTGAGTGCTCAAATAGTTCTATGGGCAAGAATACTCTTTTGCATATATTTACGGAAATGAAAATTATGTACATCACACATTGAGATAGGTGGTGAAGCTCGTGTATAAATTTTGTAATGAATCTCATACCTTTATTGATGTATAGTGTTAAACGTCATAATTATCGCACAATGCCACTGCATTATTATTATTATTATTATTATTACTACTACTTTGGGCCAAGGACAGTGTCTCCACCGTACAAAAGCCTATTAAGTCATTGCAAGTCTACAACAGAGTATATATATTTTCTTAAATATATGTATGTATATATATTTCCTGAAAATGGGAAGAAAAAAAATGACACCAAAACAACGTAATTAATGCAGCTAACATATAAACAACTAACAAACATCACCAAGAAAAGGAGGGGAAAAAAGGGAAAAAAAAAAAAAAAGACATAAACAGAAATAACGAACATAAGTACAAGCTGTACTTTTTATTTTTAACCAAAAAAAATATTTAGAGAGTTAAAAATGATATATAATGAGTCGCATCAGATGATGACGTACTAGATGATGATTAATCTGGAATACAAAGTTTTTTTAGGAAACACGGATTCATTTTTATAAATAATAATAATAATATTATTATTACTGTCATCTTTTTACTATTATCAATGTCATTATTGTTAATTGTTACTGGTAGAGAGTAAGTGTGAAAGGCACACTTTTATCACGTATAGATGATAACAAAATAAATAAAGAATTAAAGTCTTCCATTTCTTTTCTTTTTTTTTTTTTTTAAGTTAATAACAACGCGCAATGCACATGCTTATATAGTTATATTTTTATGCCTATATATTTAGGAGAGGATGTACATGCTTTCCATACCATTGATATGCATGATGTTATTATATTTATATTTAGGAGAGGATATACATGCTTTCCATACCATTGATATGCATGGTGTAATTATATTTATAATACATTTTTGTCCAATTAACCGGACACAGGGATAAAAGTTTATATATGAAATATATAATGTATTGCTGAACACGATTCTTTCACGATTTTGCTTGTTTGATCGAATAGTTAATTAGGTTTAGGGGGTTTGGAAAATTCTCTACCTAATTTATTTTGCTCAATAAGAACCTTGGGCGGTTCAATTTTTGATAATCGCTGCACTTAGACATTTAATTAATCTTAATCTAAACAGAAACAATATAATAAAGTTTATTAGGAAGAGGTAGGAATAGGGCATATGATTTTACGAAACTATAGAGATATTTGTTCAATTCCCAAAATATGACATCATTACATTGTCATTTCACGCTTCATATTTGTCCGTAATTTATGGTTTTATTTTTTAGTGATCGTCATTTCACGCTTCTATTTCTTTTTTGTGGTTTTGTGTATATTTTCACAAATTTACAAGGGGCATCCTCACTTGCAATTAAAGCTGAAAAATGCCAAATAAGCTGGCTTGCGGCCGGGTACACGTGGCAAATATTTGTAGGAGGCATTGAGTTATCCTTGACCAATATTCTTGAAATTGAAGTGTTTGAATTGTGGGCCATTGACTTGATGTGACCGTTTTCTCCTTCATTTGGCAATGAGTATATCCTATTGTCGGTGGATTATGTGTCTAAGCGGTTGGAAGCTATTGCCACCCCAACAAATAATGCCAAAGTTATGGTGAAATTCTTTGCACCTGAACATCTTCACTCGTTTCGGTACTCCTTGAGCTGTGTCACTAGTGACGAGGACACTCATTTTTGCAGAATCAGGTTGGGCCATAAGTGTGAGCTCGTCGGGCCAGCCCGACAGACCCACTTTCTTTTGAAAATAAAAAGCAATTTTTTTTTTTTTTCCTTTGGCCAATCGGGCTCTAAGGCCAGGTTAGGCCTTGATGTAAAATTTTTGGGGTCGACCCATATTTCATCTCCACTTGCAATCAAGAATACATATTAGTATTACTGGAAATATCGATATTCCAAACTTGCACAATTATCGGAACTCCAAAGTATAGATATCGGTGAAAACTTTGGAAAAAATACTACAGAAATTTATTAAAATTTATCCAAAACCAGTGAAATAATGCACGTGTAATACACTTTTGCATTTCTAGGCAATGTAATGTTTTTTTTTTCTCTACTTAAAGTTTGCATTTCTTTTTTTCTTTTTTTTTCTTTCTTTCTTTTCCGAAGTAAAGAAGTTTGCATTTTACACATAAGAGAAAAATTACATTTTGCTCATAGCAGAAAAAAGAAAAGAAAATTTATTTTCTTTAGTTTAATATAAAAAGAAAAAGAAAGAGATAATGTTATTATACCTTACTTTATGAAAACATATTTAGAAGACAAAAACGTAACATACAAAAAAATAGAACTATTATTTTAAGTTGATTATGTTAAATAACAATGGCAATTTGGGAATCTAACATAAATGAATAACTTTTGTTCAGTTTAGCGACATTGCAAACCAGGAAGGATAGTATAAAAGAAACTTAAACAATTTGTATATGTTATTCTCTAACTTGTCTGCTCTTTTATTGCACCACATTAAAAATAAAAAAGACTTGTACAGAAACTTCACCCCAGTTTGAAGGGTTGGATTTAATAGATTTCCCTTTTTGATTTTATAAACAATTATATTGTTTTTTAATTATAATGATTTAAGTTTATCATTGTATTTTTAGTAAATATTTATTTACTATTTCTATAAATTACAAATCTTTTATTTACTGTGACCTTAAAAAATTTACAACTGATATCAAATAGCATATTTTTTTCCATTTTACTCATGATAAATATTTACTAGTGTTATAAAATAACATGTAATTTATTTAACATGACTTAAAAAAAATCATTTATTTATATTAACATATTTACTATTATACCACTGATAAATTAATTATTATTTACTATTATAGTATATCACTTATTCACCATAAATTAAATTTAACATCGTTATATAATAATATATTTACCATTATATTTATAATAAATTACTTACTTATCACTATTATGAAGTAATATTTACTTATTTACCATGACCTAGAAAGGAGTGGGACAAATGACCATAAATTCCTTGAGGTTTTTAGAATAAGAAATGGTAAACCATGTAGGTGAATCCCCTGAGGTATCAACCAAAAAGGGTGAACCACACAGTTGAATCCCTTGAGGTATAAACCAAGAAGAGGTAAACCAGGTGGGTGAATCTCTTGCCGTATAAACTAAAAAAGGGTAAACTACATTGGTAAATCCCTTGAGGCATCAACCAAGCAAAGGTAAGTCATACAAAAGAATCCAGTAAGGCGTGAGCCCAGCCAATAAAGGGTAAATCACAAAACAAAGATGATGGTGGCAAATCCTTTGAGGTATTAGCCAAGAAAAGGTAAACCACTGTAGCAAATCCCTTGAGGCGTAAGTCAAGGAAGAGTAAGCTAACCAAGAAAGGTAATGGAGATGAATCCCTGAGGTGCCAAAAAATGATAAGCCACATGTATTTATATATATTATTTACATGAACATAACAATGGCTCACGAACTTCTAATGGACAAGTCATAACATTAAATACAAAGAAAGGAAAGTTGAAAGAATGAATATTTTACCAAAAAAAATAAAAATGTTTCACAGAAAGAAAATTTTATAATTAAGTTTATGTTATCAAAGAATAAATGATATAACTAGAAGTTTACTAAAATGTCGTGTGAAAAGTTCACAGAGCACAGCATATAGGCATCACATGAAATTTACTTACGGAGGAAAAAGTTCACGACACATTTTTTAACATTTTTTAGATGATCAATGATTGTACTACCGGAGGGTTTTTGTTTTTTTTTTTTGCATTTGTATTTTTTTTTTTTTTGGTAAAACTACTACTGGAGGTTGACTGAAAGTAGAAGTTTCCCAATGGTATAGACTTAAAAGAGATTTAAATTTCAGAAAGATTTATTTATTTATTTATTTTAACGGTTTCTGCAGTTTTGAAAATGTTTCCTTCCGTTTTTAATAGTGATGTTTTGTAGGCTCAATCTTAATAAATTAATTAAAAAGAGAATTTAGGAAGTATTTGTAAGTAGTCATCTTCATGACATTTTGTTATAGAAAAAAAAGTTAATGATTTTTTGCACATATTGTTTTTCAAGTCAGAGATAAAATAGAGACGACATCCTATGGTCTAATCGAGAAGCTAAGTTAGAGAGTAATGTTACAATGAACATCGAACTAAGAGATAATACATTCATACGAGTTTTGAATGAGAAATTGAGGCCCAATTAAGGTCAACCAACAAGTTAAGAAGAAAAAATATAAGAACTAATTCGCAGCAATGGACGGATATTATTTAGGATTAACAGCCTTCGAGTACCCCAAAAAAGACGAAGAAAAAAAAAACGCGCGCACAATGTAGGTTATACCATGAATTGAGATAAAAGAGGGAGAATATCAACAAGTGGATTCACTAGTGCAAGAAAATCCCAAAACTCTAATCGCTTAAATGTGCAAATTGAGCTTAAAACATATAAAAGATTACCCCCATATCTATAGTATACTTGTTTCACCTATCATGTAAAATTACATTCAAAATGAAAATTTCACAGCAAAAACAGGACTAGTTGATATACAAATCAATCATGCGTTGCCTCCAATCTTGATATCGTCAACGTCATAACCATAGAAGCATCAACCTGCATGAGTCAGGACAACGAATTAAGACGTATAATTGTACCAAAACAAGAAGTTTAGCTTAAAAACCGGAATATGCAGTCGCATATACACCCTAAATACACAAAAACACACACAAAAACACAAATATAGCAGGTGGTGTGTGTATACCTGAAGGTGTACTACCATTATATTCCTTTTCTCAGCCGGTTTAACTTTTGTTTTGCTGATCAACACATATATGCAACTCCAAATGTTGCTGAGATCACAACTGTATAACCCAGAAAACCATAACCATCTAATAAGACCCTCACCTGTCATTCTTCTAGAATTGATTGAATAAAGCATATAAATCAATCTGCATTTGAAGTACTCTAAAGTAGCAAGTAAATGAACAAAAGCGCATAAGCAATTTCATGTAAACTTAAAATTTTTCTGGAATATAAACTCATTCGATTGATTCAACTCTATCTATCACTCCCAGTCCATCATTCACATATATGCAAGGAAGAATAAGGTGAATGATGTTTAGCTTAAAACGAGCTTGCTCCCTTGCGAATTGATAAAAGTATGCTAGGCTATTTTCAGTAACAAGAAAACTACGAAATATAAAGCAACAAAAAGATTATAAAACTAAAGTAAATGAAACAAAACAAAATACGTGCCAAAAAGCAAATTTCTGTTGTTACAAGTGCAATACCAATTATCCTCAATCAAGATCTTCTTGTCTAGGCTCTGCTCCAGTGTTCTGATTCCCCCTGTTTTCTGAGTTTGATCCATCATTATTGTCATTGTTGTTAACACTACCAGGGTTACTTGTCTCAGCAGTTGAACCAAAAACCCTAAACAGCCTAGGCAAGGTAATACTAAATCTTCGCTCCACCGGGCGTGGCGTTGAAGGATTTTCCCCAGAACCACTTCCACTAGTGTCACCCACAGCACCATCACTGCTGCCACTACCAGCTGTTTGACTTCGATTCACAGGGTTAGAGACCCCATGAGTCCTCTGTTCATAGTCAGGATCATCAGTGGGCAACTCATATCGACATACAGGGCAAGAATTATGCAACTCCAACCATGGCAGGATACAATCTGAATGATAAATGTGCTTGCACGGCATTTGTTTTGCCTCTTCGCCAAGCTCAAACGTGTCCTTGCACACAGCACATTGTGAAGAGTCTGAAGCCAACAGTTCCTTTGAAATCTGTATAAAGGGGAGCGCCTCCACTGCAGATTTTGATGCCGGAGGTGTCCCATAACGATTTGGATCATTCTCCGCAAGTTGTTGGATCAACTGCTCAAGCCCATGGCCAAAAAAGTAGTCACCAAGATTAACATTGGTTGGGACACGAAAACCAGCAGGGTCCCCAGGGTTACTATCAATCACAAACTGAACATTGGCACCATCGGTCCTCAGTGTCTGTAGGTAGTTTTGAAGGAACAAAAGTGGGTTGAATGCATCAGGTTCCACAAAAGGAGACACTCTATTTGGCCCACCACCAAAGAAAGCTGAGAGATCGTCGACAGTGACACCACCACCACTAGGACCAGAGGTGGATGAGGTTGAGAACAATAGGGGAAAGCCACCAGTACCGGAGGAGGGTGCATCGGATGAAAAGGAGAAGAAGGGATTAGGGCTTGGACTAGGCATAGGGTTTGGGTTTTCAACTTCTTCAAGGAAGCCACCACCACAAACAGGACAGACTAAATCAGAGGTTGGTGAGGGGGCTATGCTTACTGTGTGGTTGCACTGATAGCAGAAATATGGTTGAGGTACATTAATGTTGCCGCCACCATCACTACCTGTGGAGTTGCCACCCAATGACGCCATGTCTTTTGACAAATGGCAAACCAGAGGAGAGGAGAGAATGCACACTTAAAATGGATGATGTAATGAGGAAGAAGACTGAGCAGGGAAAATGAAGAAGATTTATGCGGTACTAGTTTGGCACTTGTTACACTTGTTACGGTGTAATAACATTAGCAAAGAAGAAAATTTTGGTGATGACTGCTTTAAAGTTTGCAGAGTGCCACAACCTTTTCTAAACCAATATCTTTCGTCCTTTCTCTTAAAATATCAAATGTCCCTTGTTTCTTGAGTAAGCGACCCAGTCAATTTATTTCTTCACCTACACGATAGAATCCAATGATACTGGTAAAAGAAAACACAAAATGCTTGACCATCCATATACAAGGAAATATCCACATCATTGAACATAAATGCATCTCAACCGAAATTAAAACTTATGCATGTTTACAAAATCAGTTTTTAACAGATACTTTACGCCTAAAATGATAAAAGATACTAGCAGAGCATCTAATTCATGGTTAATAAAATCAGGAATAATTGCAAAAAAGCTCCAAGGAAATCTAATATCAGTAAGAACAAAAAAGAGCCAGACATCGTGAGACCTTCTAACAACAATAGACAAAGTGGTTAGATTTGACTTTCAAAGCATATTTTCCAATGAAATCCACACAACATTCTTCTAACTAAAGTTTCAGTATGGGCGTTAAAAAGGAAACCAGTACATCCTTTGACTTCAAAACCTTTTGGCTCACAAATAAAAATCCATTAAGTTTTTTACAACTATAAGAATGAAATAAGTAACCTCAGTGAATATCTTCCCACACAAGAACAAAAAGAATTAACCTCAATGATAATGCAAGGTCAACATGTCTCCCTTGTAAGGTCTACATTAAAATTCCATATTACACTTTCAAGGGAAAAGAGAAAAAACTTTCGATTCATAAACAGAGGTCAGTACGATAGGTTAGCACTTAGCAGGCCAAAAAGTATGCCTTGACATATGAGTCACACCAGATTCTGTCATCATAAATCTATTGCATTACTTAAAGTCTGTCTAAATATTGGGCTTTACGAAATTCATGATTATCTGTTGTTTACTATTTATTAATGCTCTATTACCTCAATTCATCCAGCTAAAGAACAAAATCAGTCGGAAGATGTTTCATATGAAAGTCACAAGATATCCCAATTGCCGCCAAATCAATCAATTACCATGGAGTCCGATCCTCATGAGGATTAAATATGCTACACATAAAAATGTAATTACAATACAATGTGGACTATCAATAGTCCCTGTCCCCCCAATCATCCAACATTTGTTTGTACAAATTTTGTAACTTTTTTTTTCTTGGGTAGCTAAGTATATGGACGTGAATTGCCAATTCACCAATTAGTTTCAAAGGAGGCCCTACAAAATCTCTCTTTTGCAACTTTCCTAGATATCGTCCTTCTTTATTCTTTCTTTTTTTGATAACCCTTAAATCCATGAGCTTCTTCAACAGCCTCTAGTTTGATCTTGAAGCCTCTGCGGAACCTACCTTACAATCTTTAGCCATATCAAATTTGTGATTATTAACAAGGTCGGTGGGCATGAACCATTGATGAGGTGGTATTGAGCCACTGCCACAGACCATGTGACCAAGCCATAGGCTTGCCCTACACAACTATCCCCCAACGATTTCTTTCGTTACTTGTTTATTTTTTGGTTAAATTTACTTGCTATAAGATCGCGAGGGAAACCATCAGTTCTAAACTATACAGACTGTATATCTATATCAGCAACCGGAACACCACATTCAATATTCTTGCTGTATCAATATACACATAAATATATATATATATATATGGACTAGTAGGCATTTTTTTAGTAATAAAGAGAAAAAATATTAAAGATACACGTTTTCATGTATTTCATTATAATAATTGATATACGTTTTTTCATGTATTTCATTATAGCCATTGGCAGTGATCCAACCGCTAAAAAAAACATCATGTATTTCATTATATTCGATGATCCGACCGCTAAAAAAAAATGCTATGGGATACCTAAAAAAAATTAGTTATCCATAGTTAATGAAAAAAACAATGAAAAAAAATACATGTTGGATGTTGGATTGGCAACCTATATATATATATATATATAATTGAAGGTGACTGTACAAGCATGTAATCAAACCAGAGAAAGAAAAATAAAAAAAGCTATCGCAACAAATTGGGCTTAGGGTTAGGGGAATCAGCAATATGATTCAGAACTACGTATAAAATAGCCCTTAAAAAAACCACTAGTGATAAAGAAATTGAGCAATACAAGAAGAACTTTCATGGCTACCGCCATGAAAGCGTTTCGATCACTGATTCATTATCGATCTATTATGAAAACGTAAATAGAGCGATAGAGAAAGAAACGGAGGAGAGGGGGAGAGAGGTGATGAACCTGAGATTTAATGGCGGCAGTCTCGCTGGAGACGCGCCGAAGGTCGTGGGTGCAGCCGCAGCTAAGAGAAAATCGGGGGAAGAGAGAGAGAGAGAGAGAGAGAGAGGGTTTGGCTCTGGTGGGTAAGGAATGGAACGAAGGCTGCCCGTTGAAGAAACAAGATACGTGGACCGATTTCTATCGTTGGATGGGAGACCCACGGAAATAAATATCGACGGTCCTATACTTATTATAGCTGCAAGCCTGCAAACCGCTTTTTGTTATTTTTATTTTTTATTTTTGGTTAGCTTTTAATTCAATATATTTCCATTGATTTTGAGTTAATAAATAAATAACATTTTTTGGTTAGCTTTTAATTCAATATAGGAGTGAACAAATAAAAGCATTTTCACTTCATTACAACTTAAAAAATAATAATTAATACTATCCACATTAAAAAAAAAAACCCTCTTCTTTTGAGTTTAATAAATGGTAACCTTATTGTGAAGTTTATACATAAAACCCACGTACTCACACTTCATAGGTGGTATTATATGTCTCTTTTTTAGCCCCAAAAATTAGTTAATGTCCCTGTTCAAAAGATATAGTTAAGTGACCTAGATTAAAACTATAGTTAGGTATGTACTCATTATATTTTCATATATACTAATTGTGTGATATAACTATTGGTCTCATAAGAAAAAGTTTGATGGGTATGGTGTAAAAGAAATTGCGAGTACTTTCTATGATGTAAAAGAACTAAGTTTGGAATAAGTTGAAAAGCTGGCATAATGAATTATTTTCTACCAGGGGAAAGAAGTTCTAATCAAAGCGGTGGTGCAATCAACTCCAATTTATATTATGAGTATTTTTAAGCTTCACTTTATGCTTTTTATGCTTTATAAGGAACTTAAATCTATGATTAGTAATTTTTGGTGGGATGGAAAACAGAATAATTTTAAGATTCATTGTATTAGTTGGAATCTTCTATGTCGGCAAAAAATGAAATGGTGGTATAGGCTTTCGAGCTTTAAGTGAGTTTAACAAAGCTATGGTAATGAAACAATCTTGGCACATAATTCATTTTCCAAACTCAATTATATCTCGAGTTTTGAAAGCAAAGTATTATTCATAGAGTTCCGTTTTGGATATCACTGCTAGTTCTAATACTTCATTTGTTTAGAGGAGTACAGTTTGGAAGATGGAGTTGGTGAAGTGTGGTGTGCGTTAGAGGGGGAATGGTGCTTCCATTAGCCTTGCAAAGATTCTTGGCTGCTAGACTGATGTATTTTGACCAATTTGACCATTTTATTTGATTCTTGGTGAGTTGCTGACTTTATTTTGGGGGATTGTATATACTTTTTTATAGTAGTGTTTTCTTTTTATTGATGTGTATTGGGAATTTGACCGACCTAGATTAACTGTTTTTAGGATTTCACTTCAAAAAAAAATGTCAGAATAATAGAAAATTAATAACAAAGAATATAAACCAATCTCACAATACAAGAATTTAAGTGGAAAACTCCCAAATCAGGAGAAAAATCACTGTCTCTCAGAAAAGAATTTCACTTTATAAAAAGTAACTACAATCATATAAATTTCTCTCTTTTCTACCCAATGACCCCAATACACCTAAGCACTTTCTCACAAGTATTCTCTCACTCACACCTTACACCGCCACTCTTTGAAACTTCTTCTTTTACAAAGAAACTATACTCTCTTTGAAAGGAGAAATAAAGAAAAAAGAAAGGATTTAATTAGAAGAGAGAACTTAAAATGCTTCTAAGTTTTTGGATACTAAACAAGTGATGAGGCTCCTTTATTTATAGAACTTGAAAAGTAGTAAAAACACTACATTTTTCTATTGTTATTACGGTTGCTCTTTTAACTACTGCTATTACGGATGCCCTTTTTACTATTAATATTATAGTTACCTTTTTCACTATTACTATAACGACTAATTAGTAAGCATATATTCACATGTATTTATCTAGATCTGTTCACACATGTTTACATATATCAACAATGTGGAGCTTATCTGGTGTATTCTTCTTGGTTCTTCATAAAGGGAAGACAAACTTATTTGGCATTATGAATCCTCAGGTAAATATATTGTAAAATCGAGGTATCATTTGGTTCAGTCCTTTCTCTTTGACACTTCTAGCTCCTTTACAAGGACTGACTTTCAGTGGTGGCAATGTTTATAGAAAATTAAAAATGTATTTAATATAAGATTCGAATTCTATTCTTTGAATTCAAAAACAACTTTTATGTAGAAAGTTAAAGGATAAAACATTTATCCTTCCAACTTTTTATATAAATATTATTTCTGGATTTGAAGATTATGATCCGAACCTCGTACCAAATGCACCCTAAGTTACTTGCGAAAATCAAAATATGTATTTGGAGGGCCTTTTATGAAGCTCTTCCAATGAGGATTAATTTGTTAAGGAGAATGTCAGTTGTTCTATGTGGTGTCCTTAGTGTAAAGACAATGCTGAAACCCTTTTTAATGCTTTGTGGTGTTGTTCTTTTACTTCTTTTAAGTCTGGGATTTATGTCCCATTTTGGTCAAACCTAGCTCACTTTAATGGGTTCACCTTTGGTTCTCTCTGCATTTTTGCTGCCTAACATTTGTTGTTGGATAATTTAGAGATCTTTTGCTATATAGTATGGAGCATATAAGGTGCAAGGAGTAGATTGGTTTTTGATAATTTGACTTCTTCACCTACTCAAATTGTGGAGTCTACTGCTCAAATTTTGTCTAGTTATTCTTTGCTCTCCCATGCCCAAGGTAATGTCTCTGTTTCTGCTCCTGTTGATCTTCGTTAGGCGCCTCCTGTGTAAGGGATTTTAAAGTAAAAATACATATGCTTCCTTTATTGGGGGCATTACAGGCTATAGTGCTGGAATAAAGGATCATATGGGCCACATTATTCTTTGGGCTTATGGAAGGTATGATGGTGCACTTTCTATGCATCAAACTGAACTCATGGCTCTTCGTGATGGGCTATTGTTGGCTAGTTATTGTGGTTTGGTTGTCCAGTTACTTAAATGTGATGCACTTGCTGTTGTTCAGGATGTTAATTCTTGTGCTTTTGATTCTTGTGACGGTGTTTTAGTGGATGACGTTGCCGAATTACTCTCACATGTTGGAGGTGAAATTTGCTATCATGTTTCTCCTTCTAAGAACATAGTTGCCCACACTTTAGCTTATGTAGAATTAGGATCTGTTTATGGGGATGGAGAATATTTACCTCATTGTCCTGTTGACCTTGTAAATGTTGATTTGTTTTCTTAATAATATTTTCCTCAAAGGATCCTGTCCAAAAAACCAAAAAAAAAAAAAAAAAACTATTAGTCTCATCAACGTCTATGATTTTCTACAATTAATAGTTATTTAAACTTTCGTAATATTTATAAGTTTATGAAATTATAGAAAATAAATTTATCGCTATTAACGAGAAATTGCTTTTTTTTCTTGGTATATCCATGCATATATTCACTATATTAAGCTATAAATTAGTTAATTGAGTCATTTACTAATCCCGATCTCAACAAAATATTTATAATAATAATTAAGGGTATCTTGAAATCCCCATCTATGAGTCTACCAAGGTATATATATATATATATATGTTCTTACTTGGTTATATACTGTTATTATTGTTTGGAATTAAAATATGTACTTATGCTAATGTAAAATATGTACTTATGCTAATGAATTTTGTGAGTTTTTGCAGTGAAATAGTCACAGATGGTTAAACACAGTTTATGTGTGCATAAAAGAAATAAATAATTAAAATAAATGCTATGTTATTTCATGCTTGTGTGTTAATGAAAATTTGATTTTTAATCATGTATCAATTAAGTGAAATTATTTTCCTTCAAAAAAAAATTAAGTGAAATTATTACATATTTATAAATGTGATACGGATTATAAAATATATAATGTGTATATATAAAAAAGTTTGTGCCTTAATGGTTGATTATTATTTTCTAATTGACTTAATTCTTTTTTTTAATAGGTATTGACTTAATTCTATGTGAAATGATTGCGTTTAATGCCATGTGATATTATTGATATATATATATATATATATATATATATTTATAAATATATATATGTTAATTGTTAATGTGTTATTGTATTTTATTTTTCTATAAAATTTTTCTTAATATAGTATATAGAATATGGATTTATGGAGTGAAAAATAAAAAAGAAAGAAAAAAAAAGGAAGAATGTGCGTGTGCTGTGTTATTGCTAGAGGAAGAGGCGTGAATTTGTTTTAAATGCTTATTAATGTTTCATTTAATTTATATATATCGTATACATCGTTAGTTTAATTGTTAATCGAATATGTGAATGTATATCTACTCATACCATATGTTTATCTTGTTAACTTATTTTAAGTGCCGTGTCTTTTATGAGCTTGTTAATGATATATATATATATATATATATATATATATATATATATATATAGGCACCAATTCTAGGTAATATTTTTTTTCCTATACATATTAAAAAATACCTACCATAAGTAAAAAAAAAAAAAATACCTATTGGATTGTAAGAGTTTTTAATGGAAATTTTTATTTTTTTTCTCCATGATAGGTATTTTTGACACAATTAAAAATTCTATTCCCCTTATTTGTAAAAGTGGATTCTAATGGATTTTATTGCCTAAAATTAGGGACTACAATATTTCTAATAGGATTTATCCACTTGATGATAACTATTTAAGGGAGGAAAAAAAAAAAGAAAATAAGCAGAAAAACTGGAAAAAAAAAGGCTTCGCATTATTGATTTGAAGGAAGAAATAAAAGTCAAAGCAAAGATTCTTTTTACATTGTATCATTTTGATCGTCGTTTTGATCACCCAAAAGAGTAAGATGATAGTCATGGCTTATTACGTTGATAACATTAATAACCATATATTGCAATTTTGCATAAATACTCTTATTCAATTCGTTGATGGTTATTATGTTGACAACATTAATAGCCGAAGAGATAAAAACATAGTGTTGATGCTTGTTCCAAAAACCGCTAATATAAACGAGGTTTTTATCAATGCTCAGATAGTAGTACAAAGATCAATTGATTTACGTTTGGAATTGCATTTTCAAAAAAGGAATAATCTTGTTCCAGTAAAACTCTATTTTTGTCTTGTGAAATGTGTCTCTTTTCTGATGATAAGGACAAAAATGAAGCATCAAAATCACATTTTTTTTTTTCAAAATAAAAGAAAATCGGTTATTTTGATAACCCATGTTCATGAAGTGAATTGATTTATATATATTGTACATTTTTTAATTTTATGGAACCAATGCCTCCTTTTTTTTTTTCTATCTTTTATTATTGTGTGTGGGTGTTTCTAGGATAAGTAAATTGATAAAAACCTCACAATTTTGATTTGATGGCCAAAAAAAAGCTCCTAGGAGGGATTTGTTCCTCCTATAGACTCCCCTCAAGTATAAAGTAATGAATTCTGATGTTTGATGGTTTGATTTGATGCCTATAATAATTAGTGTTATATATCTGAATTAGTGTGAAAATGTCATGAGATGTTCATGTATATGTTTAGATATAATCTGAAAAGTTTCACACTCATATGAATTTTCTTTATTTTTACATTAAACGTTTATTATGTGCTGGTCGTTGTTTGTGGAAATCTGACAGTTAGGGTTTCGCAAATAAATAATATAAGTTTATTAGGTAAGCGTTTAGATATTCATATCAAATTTTGTTGATATCAAACGATTAGGTATTGAATTGTCAATATGAATTTTGGAAAGTTTCATGGTCACATCTTTTTTCTTTGAAGTTTGAATTAATCTTGAATGTTCTTAAAGTATTGTTCAGTTTACTGAAGTTAGTTGATAAATTTGATTGTTTGATTTGTAACATGTTTAAACCTATTTTATACACCTCAAATGAATGTGATAATTTTAAGGAAACTTCCTATATAAATTTTAAAGGTCTCAAAATAATTTCGTGATTTTTAGTTATTTATATAATTAATAATGATTTTCGGAATAAAGAATATTTAGTTTTCAAAGATACTGATTGGAATTCTTGTCTTGAGTATTATAAATTTTAAAGTCTATGTAACGATTTAATTTGAAGGTAAGAATTTTTATGAATGTTCCCTAATTTATTAGGGCTCTTTGCAATTTTTTTAAGTGCATCAGCATTATCTTTATTATAAAAAATTGTTTGCTACATAATTGAAACAATACAATTATGATATTTTCTATAACAAAATAAAGAAAATAAAATTGTTTACTACATAATAGAAGTAATACAATTACGATATTTCCTATAACAAAATAAAGAAAATAATACAGAGTAAATTATGTGTGGTTGACGTATTGGCCGCTTGATTCTCACAATGAGGAATAATCGATAAAAGTCACTACTATTATTTCTCAATTGAAAGTTCTCATCATTGGCATTAACTTCATTGCTAGAGTTCACCATATCAACAATAAATATACAATTAATTTTTACCAAGGGCCAATGAGCCTCAAAAATATCATAAAATCTAGATTTTTACGAAGCACAATAAACAAGGATCCGTCCTTCATTATATCGAAGTGCATCATCAATCCTAATTGCAATCCTAATAAAGTCCATCTTCGTGAACAATTTAGTATCTATAAGGAAAATCTTCTATATCTAAATAACAGAGGGTTCATATCTACAATAAAACTGGAAAAAAAAAAGAACAAAAATAGAATTAAAACCAACACATCTTTAAAATCTGATAAGACTAAATCCCTATGACAATAAGCACACGAGGATAAAGACTTCACACCAATAGAAAGACTATTAAATAGAAAACTAGAAATTTAGAATCCCTTAAATTGTTTGATAAGAATAATGTAGAATATTTATTTATATAATTACTATATTACCCATTTAATTATTTTTTAAAATAATTATCTTAGAGGGTAAATTAGTTAATTCTTTTTTTTCTCCTCTCATTCACTCTTCTCTAATCCTTCCAACTTTGGAAGGATGAAATATAATGGGCTTGGAGGGAGCCCTTCCCCTTCCCCTTCTTCTCTCTCCCCTACCTACTAAATAAAAGATTATTGTTCTCCTCCCACTCCACTTCTTTTCCTCTAGCCTCTATTCTTCTCAATCCCTCCAAAAATCCATCCTATCAAGCAAAGAAGAGACAAAAAAAAAAACAAAAAACTTTAAATTGTTATTCTATTTTCTCTTCTTTGAATTCAAACACAAAAAATTATAAATATTTTCAGGAGTTAGATTATCCATTTGATTCACTCATTTGAATATGTGTATTTAAATGAAAATTGTAGAATAAATTATAATTAGAATGAGAGACATTTAACATGAAAAAAGTGAAATGCACTGGAAGTAGAATATGAGCATTTGAATAGACTCATTCGAAAATAAGAGAGTACAAATTTTTTTTCAATAAAAAAAAATTCATTCTAATAATTGATGTGATTTATGGACAATTTGAACAAAAAAAAATTGAATTATTAAAATAAACAATCATTCTAACATTTTAATAGGTCATCTGAATAAAAATATGAAATTGTTGAAATACACACCTTTCTCAATTAATTTACTTTTAAATGACATGAAATTAGCGAGCGGAGGTGGATTTCGAGAATAATAATTTCAATTTTTCGCTGCATTTTCCCTAACGACAAGTCGTTTGGACAGGCCATTTGAAGCTCTCTTTCACCAAGTCAGACCTACGAAACTGAAACACTGTAATTTGCTTGTACGGCAGCTTCCATTAGAGAGAGCTCGAAGGTCTCCAATGGCATTGCGTTCTAAACATTCTGAGAGAAATTCATCTTGTACTTTCTTTTCAATTTCTTCTTCTTTGATCATTTTAAGCACAATATGTTCTTAAATTTTATTCCTTGAAGCGGAAACATCATTTTCTCGGGAATTAGACCTTTCATATTATATGTTCTGTTTGGCCTCTGAGAAAATGAAAGAAAATATTCCCAAAAAAAAAAAAAGAAAGAGAAAACATTACTTTAAAATTCAAATAGCCTCATCATATTGTTTTTTACAGGGGTCTTGAGCTGTGAAATGAGAAGATTTCAAATGGACTCAAACAAGTTTTTTGCATCAATCACTACAGGACAAGACAAGCCCTTCGATCTTCTACGTACTCTATATGGTGATTATTGTGTTTATATTATGAGTCTTTCATATTTATTGATTGTTATTATGTTTGAATATTTTCAGTAATCATGTTTTGACTTGGTTTTGCTTCTAAATTAGCTCAATTAGTCTTCGTCATGAGCTAATTTTAGAGATTCACATGTTTAATTCGAGTTTTGTACATTTAGAAAAAAATAAATAAATAAAAACGAACTGGGAAAGAACTCTATTTTTGTTGAATTGTAGTAATGGGTTTCTGGGTCTTGAAATAGGCTTTGTCACGTCCTTAAGGATCCTGAAACTAAGGCCTGAACGGGTAGATCCTAAAGAGGGCGCTCTCGAGCCTGGTCTTGAGTAACTGAAAGGATTAGATTATGCATCCCTAATAGTTGCGGCTTTTGGGTGGATTGGTTGTGTTTGTCCTACATTAGTCTATACGCATTGTTTCTTTGTAGACTATCTATATATCACTTAAAGAAGATTGGCACACGATTCCTGATTAATTACATACTCGGAAATTTAAACTTGTAGTCTCTATTGTCCAAAGAAATAAGTTGCATAATTGTTTTGAACCTGCAAACTTATTTAATGTGGCTCCATTTGAGTAGTATTTATGATCACAAACTAGAAGGTGGTTATTTGTTTTCCACTCCTACTACAAACTCTTGTTGTAAAATCCGGTTTCCAGAAATTTCAATATTGTTATTATGGGTTGCTTTATGACATGTACATATACATTCATGTAAGTTGGAATGACAATACCAGAGATTGATACGATTCTCTTGGTTATGATTTTCAGAGGGCAGTATAGCTGGAGCTGCTGCTGGTGTCATTGTCGAAGCAGTTTTATACCCAATTGATACAATAAAAACCCGATTACAGGCATGTTAGCAAGCTAAATATTTCCTAACCATCTGTAAGAATATATTCTGATATCTTTTGAAGAGAAAGTTCATAGACAGGATATATTGGGCTTCTGAGATAAAGTGACAGGTCTCATGTCAATTTATTTTGGTTGGTTATATCTTGTCAAGATATCATGTCTGTGACCAGCTAAATTTTTTAAAATAAAGTATCAGGGTCTTTTCTACCATTAGAGTCTACATGGTTTTGAAGCAAGTTCTATGATCTGCATCCATTGCTTCTTGATTTTTCTGTTCGAGAATTTTTTCAGCTGCGGCATGCTAGTTCAGTAAAGAGCTCTTTTATCAAGTGTGGTTTACATGTATAATTTGCAAGTTATACATGTAATACAGTATGAAATTTTGACTGTTTGTTTATCTTCTTTTATTTATATCGAGAGAAGTTCTCGTAAAACCTTTTAGATACATTGTGTGCTTTTTTTTTGGCACATTTCTTGATCTTCAGCGCTGTATTTGAATAATGTGCTTATATTGCCTGTTCCTGGATCCATTTTTAGGCTGCTCATGGTGGAGGGAGCATCATTTTGAAGGATCTATATTCTGGATTAGCTGGAAATCTCGTGGGTTCATTACCGTGTGTACACTGTCTGTATTATGAATTCTCTCGTATTTCATATATCGCCTGTGGATTGAGTACAATTTAAGCTATTTTCCGTTCTACATACATTTATGATGTGATCTTCAATGCTAAATCTAAATATTGAATCAATGTGAACTAAAATTGTATAGAAGGATACTCCAAAAGAACTACATATCAACTTCTTGGGAGTTGGATATAAGAAATTTTTCTTTATTCATTTAAATCCTCTCTCTAGTTCTTGATAATAAATTTGAATTGGATGCAGTAACTATAAGTCTTTTATTCCAAAATGCTATTCATATTAGTCTAGTTAGTGAAAGAAATAAGAAAAATTGTACTCAACTTCTAAGCTTTTACCCTCCTTCCCATTTTTTCCCATCATCGTTTCCTTGGTGAATTGTATTCTTCCTCTAGAATCGAAACAGAAAAGTTGGGGTCTTGTCTAGCCTGCCTGTTGTGTTGTGTCCTGAGACGTTATTTTTTGAATGTTTCTTAGCCCAAAATGAATGAAATATATGCCAACTATTACCTTTTATGTTACTTGAATCCATAGAATATATAAGGACACTTTTTCTTTTCCAATGATTTATAGAAAGTTTTCCTAGTGAAATCAACATGGGACATTTGATGTCATCCTGTGTGGTAAAGATTTGTTACAAATAAAATAAATCTATCTAACGTCAAAGGGTAGAGACAAGAGACATCTGATTTTTTATTATTTCATAATTTTTGAAGTACTTATGATAATATGTATGTGTATATATATAGATATAAACTACCAAGAAATACAGGTTTAATCTTGTAGATTACACGGATATACACCCAGCCTTGTCCCAAGAGTCTAGAATTTTGGCAGTTGTTGCAGGCCTGGTCTTGTCATGTGGGAAAAATGGACCTGCTTTTAGGTCCTAATGCTATTGTTGGCTTTAACAGATCATTTGTAGTTTCTTCTTAATATTTCTGTCCCGTTTCCTAATTTATCTGAATGCCTATTTTCTTGTTGGATGGCTTGTTGTTGATAGGCTTTCTTTTCTCCACAGGGCTTCTGCTATATGTGTAGGTGTATATGAGCCTGCAAAGCAGACACTATTAGCTTCATTCCCTGAAAAGCTTAGTGCTTTAGCTCATTTGGTATGTTTTGATATGGTGATTGACAATCTTTTTCACTCTTATGAAAAATGGAGCATCTTTGTGTTACTAGAATAATTGTGGCAAAAAATAATTTTAGCTCTGTACACTTGTGCATGCGTGGGCTACTATAGTTTGAGACTGACTCCCATACACCCAACCAGCTTGAAAACAGCATGATTGTTCAATGTTTTTGGTTCATTTTACTGCACTTCTGACTGCATGCTCAAACTTCAAGATGGGAGTTTTCTTTACTCTCGACTGTTAGAATGTTATACTCATCTGTTTCCCATTTGTTTTTCAATTTTTTGGTTACTTGCTCAATCATATTGTTTAAGGATTGCTTCACTTAAGTTATGTGTGCGGAAGGTTTCTTTGGGCTACCTTTCAGTCAACAACTAGAGCAAAACATTTTTTTTCTTCTTCAGGTTTCTAATTTTAGTAGCCTGTGAATTAGTGGAACCAGATCACATCCTCCTCCTGATTTAACCCCATGGAGATTTTTTTTTTTTTTTTAAATTCATATACATTGTTCTAAAACAATGATGCATTAGTATGTATGTTCTTGTAGTTGAGTAGTTAAAGGGAACTTTGAATAATAATGTAGTGGCCGGAATTTCTTTTCATTAATGTCTCTGGACTTCATACAGACTGCAGGTTTTATTGGAGGTGCTGCCTCTTCTCTCATCCGTGTCCCTACGGAGGTAGTTTAGTTTGCATCTTCTATGCCCACTCTTCTTCTTTGGTTTCTTGGATTTATGTATTTTTTCCTTGCACTTGGATTATGGTTGTTTAATTTGTTTCTAGGTTGTTAAGCAAAGGATGCAAACTGGGCAATTTGCTTCGGCACCAGATGCTGTGCGTCTTATCGTTGCTAAAGAGGGCTTTAAAGGTCTTTATGCGGTATGTTAGCATCATTTTCCACATTCAGGATGTTGTAAGTCTGTAAGTGTATTATTTATATGACCTGGTTTTCTACTGGAGACAACGGATCATTTGTTGGATAAGATAAGATGTGATTTACTTAATCATGATGAGCATCACGTGGTTTCTTTCTTATGAGCTATATTTTTCAAATTTATATATGTTAAGACTACTTTCTGTAAATTTATGAAATATTCTTTGTGCATCTGACTTGATCTGTGTTTATGAGATTTCAGGGGTACGGATCATTTTTATTGCGAGATTTGCCATTTGATGCCATTCAATTCTGTATGTATGAGCAGCTGAGGATAGGATATAAGTTAGCGGTAGGTGGGAGGATAATTATCAGTTTAGATGAAGGTACTTAAAACATCCATGAAAATCGTGAAAACGCATTCAAACGTGAAGCCTAATTGCTGTATAATTTACGATTTTTAACAATATTAATTTATGGGCTAGACACTTTCTCCAGCAAAAACTATGAGCTAGAGTTATAAATGGTTAATGGCTATTAGCTTTCACAATTTCACTCCATTTCCATATTTCTTTTGAAACAATCCACCAATTTTTCAGTTTAGAGATTCCCGAAAGCCTTGCATTTCATATAGCAGTGATCAATTTCACATTTAATGCAGGCAAGGAGAGAGCTGAGTGATCTTGAAACTGCCATGATTGGTGCTTTTGCTGGTAGCTTCCTTGACACATGAAAATTATCGGCTATATTATTCCTTCCTCTGATGCCAAGTCCAATTTTTCTCTGTTATGCCACATTTTTAAATATTCTGATGCATTACTACTAGAAATACGATTAGAAGAAAAAAATAATAATTTGAAGCTAGCTCTGATCCAAACTGACTGCCTGGTTCGGGAAAGCATTTTTCCGGGCTTAGATTAAACACAAATGCAGAAACTTTTAATTTGTATTCCTAGAAATGTTAAGCCATAATTGCTGTCTAAATGATTGGTTTTTCTTATTGAAGCCTTGGTATTTTTTACATGTGATTTGACTTTGAAATAAACTTATCTAAACTTCCAAGCAGAATCCTAGTAGTGTTGGGAGACTGGATTCCTGGCTTTGGATTAGCTTCCGGGAAATGTTTTTAGTGGTATGAGTTCCAGAGTGTCAGAATACAAATTGAAAGTACAGGAAGTAGCTTACATCTTTCATTTTGGTTTTTCAATATTTAGGGATAAAAATCTAATGCAGTCTTGAAGCTTCTGGCATTCAAGAATGCTATTTGTTTAGTAACTACTTAAAAGTCGAATATTATATGGGCACATTCCTTAAATCATTGGTTGAATAATAACAATAATTTTGCTTTCCCATGCATAATGTTGCTATGATCATTCATGTCAACCATATTGATAGTACTGTAGTTGTATTAATAACCAAATAATTAACCGCACAATTTTTATTGCCATTTACTGTCATTATTTTTACAATTGATATGATTATCACTAGTCCTTGCAGCCAATTGATATGATTATTTAAGTCCTTGCAGCTATGTAGCAATGCTTTCATTTGACTATTCGCATCTAATGCCATTTATATCTGAAGCTCATTATTAACCCAACTTTTTCTGTTTTTCTCACTGTAATATCAATTATTATTAGATGTCGCTGATAAGCTGCTAACTAATTTTCTAGATATAAGAATAAATTTCTGAACATTATACATAGCGATTTTTTTTCTTCTCCAAAATTATTTCAGGACTTCTCTGCTGTGTACTACTTGTACACTATGCGTACTATGTAGTGCCTTCTCTAAAGACTTTGAACTTGCCTTTGTTCTCGATAATTCATGCCCAAGAACAGGGAATCCCCATGTACCACGTAGATCAAATAAGTTTGTGATTTCCTCATGTTGTGGCACTCTTATTGGTAAAATTCTTTTGTCTTGCAGGTGCAATAACTGGAGCTATAACAACTCCTCTTGACGTTATAAAAACCAGATTAATGGTTCAGGTACAGATTTTCAGTTAGTTTATTCTTCTTTGAGGAATAGCTGTTATATTCTTTCCTGATTTTTTTTCCTTTGAATTTCTGAAGGGATCAGCAAAACAGTATAAAGGGATTTGTGATTGTGTTCGGACTATAATGAGACAAGAAGGCAACCGTGTGTTTTTTAAGGTTTAGCCATCTTTGCTATTCTTATCTAGTTAAACTTGAATTATTCAGCCCAAATCTTCTCCCTGTTTTATAAATATACGTCACAAGAATAATAGAATATCATATCCACTTTTCTTTGGTTAGGCTCTATTTTCCCGTTGTCTAATTCAAACTCTTTCTCGAAGTCTGCTTCCTGGTGCGATTTGATTGATGACTTGAATTATTACCTCCTCCTTTCTTCTCTTTTTGTATTACATTGCCCTTTTGCATGAGAACGTTGCATCTCCATTTTCCTTCATTTTGTGCACTTAGCATTTACATAAGAAATCTTAAGTAGTCTTCGAGCTTACTAAACAAACAGAGACAGTTAATCTTCTTATTTCTTCACAAGAAATGTTTTGTTAAAGCTTCTCCATCTGTTTATTGACCTATTTTACGTCATAACTTTAAGATCACAACGAAACAATTATTTGCATCTTTTTTATCTCAACAATAGCTTTCCATAACACCGTTTTGGCTGCGTATATATCTTAGGGTGCCGCGCCAAGAGTGCTTTGGATTGGAATTGGAGGCTCTATTTTCTTTGGTGTTCTTGAAAGGACAAAGCAAATGCTGGCCCGGAGGCATTCTGCAGTTCAGAAATCCCCCTCCTTTGAGCAAGACTCAAAACCTTAGCTGATTCCATGTCAGCTTCGTGTTACTCAAATCAATTAGTGTTGCATACATCCTTTCCAATTTACTGCTATTATGGAATTGTCTTCTTGAACATGTTAACGTTACGTGTCTCAATTTATTATTTTATTTTAGTTTATTTTAATTTTGAATTGTAATTCTCTTTTTTCTATTTAGTTTATATTAATGGGGTTGTTGGTCATTCTTCCATTAGTTTAGGAGAATAGTGGAGTCAAGTGGTTAACGTTGAATGTATTTGTATTTAAACACCAAGAATTGAATGAACAAGATGTCTTTTGTCTTTGGATTACTAAATCATTTATCTTGGGTGGTATTGGATTCTCGAAGTACAACAGTTATATTTTATTGGTCAAACTTTCTTATGGTTCAGATCTAGAAAAAATAAATATTAATGCATCATCTCTATAATCTCTACAGGAGTTGATGTTATAAATCGAAACGATATATAAAATAAAAAACGTTTTTTGCTCATAAGTTTTACTATTATCACCTGAATCTTTTAACCAAATACCAAAAAAGAAAAATTCTTTTGAATTTTTAAATATAAATTTTGTTATTAGCATGCATGTGGTTAGATTGTAGACTTAATAAATAAATTTTACTATTTACTCTAGTGAACTTTGGCCATGATCAGGGAAAAGAAATGAAAAAAGTCAACGGAAATTTTTCAAAAGGGGTGATTTTGACATGATTTGACAGATTGAGATCATGTATTTTGCATTTCTAGTAATGCAAGGTGGAAGTTGGTATTTTCAACACAATTTTTTTGGTATTTTTCCCGTACAAAACATGGAAAGTGCATGCTGATATATTATACTTATTCATCTTCAAACTGAGGTAAAGAAAACTAATATTAATCATGTTTGATCATGAGTAAAATCTTATTATATCTAGCTTAACTTGGGCATTGGAAATTTCTTGCTTTGAATTGCGATTAGTAAGCGCCGAGCAAAAGAAAATTTTCTACGAAAAATGTTTGATCTGTGTTAAAGCGTGTTTGATTATCTTTCTTTTATAGATATTGTATTTAGGACTATTCTTTACCATTTGAAGGTTGGTTTTACGTCACTCTTCGTTATATATGAAAAGTCCTCGTCAAGTCCTTGTCTTATGTAATTATAATTATAGAAGCTTATATTATCTGTCCCTAAATATGATAAGTAATAATAACATTAATTTGCCTTATCTTTAACTGCTGGCTTAGTTACGGTGGAAGGTCAAGAGGCTACTAAATGATGCTAAACCATTCTACTTTCAAATATCAAGACATGTTACTTGTAATTAATTGTTAATCATATTTGTGTACTTAATTGTTAATATAATTGTGTAAAACTGCTATAACTCATAAATTCAGTGGTGATCACCATTCATACGTTATTTGACTATTATTTTGCCCAAATTTTCATATATAACTAAAATAAAAAATTTATAGTTAAATATCCAAATCACTTAATGACAAAAATAAAAATACAACATTTCAGATTTAAAAAAAAAAAAAGAAATACATCATATTACACAGCTGAAATTTTAAAATAAAATAAATATTTAACTATAGCTTTTAAAATTTAAACATCTACTTAAACCAATTTAAAAAATTAGTCATTCACTTAGTTTTCTCTATGTTGTTATGTTTTTTATTATATTATAGTATTTATCACAAAAATGGTACAAGAAAACTGTAATACCTGGTGTTATCCAGGAGAAGTAACTTTGAGAGACCATTTTAGTTTATTAATCAATTGTAATGTTAGCCGAGAGCAAGACAAATTTGATGATTAAGTACATAAAGTTACAAAAAAATGTTAATGTAGCACAAAATAACTCGTTCATAAGTCCCAATTAGTCATCAACTTATAACTAAAGTACTCATCTTTTTTAAGGATTTCCTTTTGGAACCCTAAGCATGCACGAGCTGTTGAGGGTTTCATTCCTTCCTTTTTCTCTCTTAAATAGAAGAATTGGTAGCCACTCATAATTAAGAAATTGGAGAAATTAGACTTTTTGAAAGTAACTTTTAAGAAATATGACCTACTTTTTAAAACGCTTCGAAGTATACTTTTAATGGTCTACGAGTATGGTCATAAGTTAAAAATCTATTTTACTTTCAAAACGGTTTATTTTGTAAACCAACACATTTTCCCATTTTTCTTTTGTTTCCACCATTTTGATGTCAAACATTTTCGGTGAACAATAGTGTCAATTTGTCCGGCCGTGTGTTATCTCAACTGTATCAGTATATAACTCTTAGTGAAAGGAAAAACAAAGTACTAATAACCTATATGTTAGAGAATTGGGAAACTAGACCTTTTGAAAGTTTCTTTTATGACCTCTTGAAAGTGTCTTTTATGAAATGACCTACTTATTTTTGTATATTCGTGAAATAAAACTTATGAAGGTCTCATAGTCGAGCTATATCTCTAAAAAGCTATTTTACAAATAATTTAAAAAGTAAGCCATTCTTTAAAATATTAATTGGTCAAAAAAAATTGTTGTGCAAAGAGTTCAATTTGAATTTTTTATTATGAAATTTATACATTACTTATCCTAATTAGGATCGGAACTCCTCATCTCCTACACATTCATAAGTCCTAAATTAATATTGAATTGGGCAAAAAGTCTTATTTATTTATGCATGGAAAGTGCATAAGTAACAAATAATAATAGAAGCAATAACTTTCTTTTTCAAAGTTCAACTAATTATCCGAACGTGAGAAAACTAATATTACATCATGCGGTGCGTACATAGATCTTATCGTGACTAGTTTGAATTAGAGAACACACGATGGAAATTTTCTTGCTTCGAAATTACTCACAATTACGATATATGGAGGTACCATTTAATTAGCGCGCCAAAGAAAAATGTGGAAGACAAATAAAAAACGTCTACGAAAACTTAATATGAGACCTGTACTCTATATAATACGTGTTTAATTAATTATCTTCCTTTTACAGACGTAAAGACCATTCTTTTCTTTCGCCATTAATGGTATCCATTTGCCGATGATTAAAAATTTTATATCATGTTTTTCAAGGTCAAAGTTGTATTTCGGGCATATGATAAGTCCTTGTTGAAATTTCTATTAAAAAAAAAAGAAAATAAAAAAAGTCCCCGTTGAAATTATATCTACAAGCTTAATATATATATATATATATATATATGTTCATTAATAATGATAATTTCAGCCTTCAACCCCATATTAAAATTAAAACACCAAGCTTTTAGGAGAAACAAAATGGGAAAGTCACAAAGCTGCAATTATAACATGTACGTAAATATAGCATGGATATGTATTATAGTTAATCTTGGCAATGTCTACGAGCTTATGGTTGCTGCTCACCAACATCCGGAGCTGAGTTGGAGCAAAAGAGCTGCCATAGAAGCTGAGTCCGTGGCAGCAAAGTCCTGCTCTGGCCATGGAAGGGCCTACTTGGATGGCTTGGTTGTCGACGATAGTGGCGCACCGGTTTGCGAGTGTAATCCTTGCTACGAAGGCCCGGACTGCTCTCAATTTATACCTACTTGTTCCGCAGATGCAACAAGGTAAATACTTATTGATAGTACGTTGTTTCTAAATCTAGGCTGTTTATTATAAACCTTTACTCACTACTGTGACCTAATTTTTCATTTTTATTTCATTGAGTATATATATTTGTACATATATATGTGAGAATTTTCTTTGATATGTACATGTAACATGATAACATAATATTGAGTACAAAATAATTAATTTGCAGTGGAGATCCATATTTCTTAGAGCCATTTTGGATGAAAAAGGCAGAAAGTAGCGCAGTTTTAGTATCCGGTTGGCACCGATTGGGATATACGTACAGTGATGGCAGTTACATCTCCAAAGTGCTTGAGAATGAGATTCGGCAGTTACACGACGTCGTTGGGAACGCAGTTACAAAAGGAAGATACATTATTTATGGTGCTGGCTCAACCCAGCTCCTCAATGCAGCAGTTCATGCCTTGGCCTCTCAAAATTCCTCTTCTCCTGCCAAAGTTGTAGCTTCAAGCCCTTATTTCCAGGTCCGTACAGTATAACTTGATTGCATCTTTCTTCACCTCTCATGAATATTATATATATATATATATATTGAGTAAATATACTTGGGTCCCTATTCAATAAGTATTTTTTTTTATAACCTATTTATAGGTAATTTTTTTTAACTTTAAGATTATCATATCACCCTCTAACGACTATAAATTAATAATTTAAGTAATTGGAAAAAAAAATAAGAACAATAAATGTATGTTATTATTTTTATTTATTTTTTAATGAATTTTACTTATTTACAAATATAGTAGTAAAACAGTAGTGTAAAAATATCTTCATTAGTAGTAACGCATATAATTTCATAAATAGATCTATATATATATAAATACTCCTTAAGCTTGACGTATTAAATTCAGTTTGTGTTTTTAAAACCCACCGATTACTAGGGTCGCAGAGAATTGTCCTGAAGGTGGGTATACTAACCCAATTAGGATATATCTGCTTTCTCTATTTCGCATGTTTAAAAAAAAAAAAAAAAAAAAGAACCGGAACCTATTATATATATAGCCTATATCTATTTATACAGGATATCAGTTTTGTAGTACGACATACAGCTATTGATAGTTCATGTTATCAAATTAGAACCAAACAGTACGTAAATCCAAATTAATACGTACATAGATTGATCATTGTTGAATAACTTTTTCGTTTAAAATTTTGGCAGCTTTACAAAACACAAACGGAGTTTTTCCAATCAAGGGATTTCGAGTTTGCAGGAGAAGCATCCATGTGGAAGAACAAAACAAATTCTACTACACAATTTATAGAGTTTGTAACCTCACCAAACAATCCTGACGGAAAGCTGACTAAAGCAGTTCTTCAAGGCCCAAACGCCAAAGCGATCTTCGACCGCGTGTACTATTGGCCACATTATATACCAATTTCAGCTCCAGCAGACGACGATATCATGGTCTTTTCAATCTCCAAGTTAACTGGCCATGCTGGTACTAGATTTGGGTACGTATAACACTGACCTTTTCATCATGCATCTTAATTTTCTTATATCTATTTCATAAGTTAATTCATGAACATGTATACAAGAAATATTTGTGGGGTTTCGTTGGTGAATATGTACGTGTCATAATTAAAAAATACAAATCAAAGTTCAAGAGTTAGAGTTAGAGTTAGTGTTCATGGAGTATATTTTCTTATTGTTACCATGTTTTTCTCCACGTACAGTTTTTGTCAACGAAAATATTATGAGAATCACCTATGGTGTTGAGCATGACAAATTTCTATTGATGATCATCACCATTAGTTTTCATGAATTCAAATCCACATGTTAACGCAGAAATTTGAGTCTTTAGTACTACAATTATATATTCATATGATAGTATGTGATTCACATAAGATAAAATTTTCCCCTACATGTTCAAGTCTGTTTTGCTTACTCTTATAACTACATTGAAATTAATTTTTTGCTTGGAGAGCAGGTGGGCCGTAGTGAAGGATGAGGCAGTATATGAGAGAATGGTATCGTATATTCAAGAGAATACCATGGGTGTTTCCCGGGATGCTCAATTAAGGGTTTTCCAACTAATAAAAGCAATCCTCCAAGGAAAAGGAAAAGGAAAAGAAATATTTGATTTCGCATACAAAACGATGAGTAAACGTTGGGAAAGATTAAGCAAGACTCTGTCAGTCACAAGCCTTTTTTCGATTGAGAAAATGGGAGCCCAATATTGTAATTTCTTCCACAAAGTTAGGCATCCTTCACCAGGTAAGAATGGTCCAAATTTTTTAGGCTTATCAACAGAAATGCCCCTCAGCTTTAACTCAATTTTATCAATTCAGTCTTAAAATTAAAAATTTAGCAACGGATGATTATGATATTGAAAAATATTGAAAAATCATCGACGAAAATTTCACCACTTTTAATCATGTTATTCCATTTTATTTAAACAAATAAGTGTTGTTTTGGTAGAAAATTTAAGGGGCAAAAGTAAAATTTTGGGAAATGGACTTAACACTTACAGGATTATTTAATTTTATGACCATAAATTATGGATTTTTTTTTTTTATAATTGATCATTCGTCACAATATTATTAGTGACATTCCCCGGTCACTAATATCATTGACATTCTTAAAAATATCATTCTCCAAATTAATACTTTTATAAAAGTCATTTTGACCAAAAAACTACCAGTTAGGTCCATTATTTTTCTTAAATTTTAGTCAAATTTAACAAAAGAAAGAGGTGAATAATGCAATTTCGTTTAATTTTAGGGGTGTTAGCATAAATACTTTTGGTTAAGTGGTGTCACTATAATTTTGACATAAACTTTGGGCGTGCAATGTAATTTTCCCATATTTCTTTTGCCTTTTCACAACTCTCTATGTGGTAGATATTTAAGTATATTAGGTCGAGGGATGTTAATTACCATAAATTCTTGTAATATTTCCTTCGGATAATTAAAATCCAATTGAAATCGCAATTTTGAGAAGTTATTAACATTGATCTTCTGAATTTTTATGGCAGCTTATGCATGGTTGAAGTGCGAGAGAGAAGAGGATAAAGATTGCAATGCGGTCCTCGAAGCAGCGAACATAACTGGCCGTAAAGGCAGCGCATTTGGTGCTGAAGATAGGTTTGCGCGTCTCAGCCTTATAAGGTCTCAAGATGACTTTGATCTTCTGATTGACCGATTGAACAAATTAGCATACGAAGAAAGTGGCACGAGATTCATGTGAACAACGTTTTTTTATCTGGATTATATGTACTCTATGTGGTTGATTATTTGTGAAATACTACCCATTAATTATGATATGTTAAATAAATTGTTGTACTTTCCCTCAGAAAAATAAATTTGTACTAAAAATAATACTGTATGTCCAAATGATTGTTTTATACATCCAGTTGTAAATAAAGGATAATATTGTGCGCATCTCAATTCCCAACTCTGCTAATTCCACCGCTTTTAATGAATAGATCAAAGATCACTTATTATTGCTAGGAAGCGAGTCCTTGAATGAATAATAATCAAATGTTATTATATTTTTAGAGTGTTATTATACAAAGTTAATTTGTTTCTTTTTCTATCTAGAACTTGGAAATAATATTAATCTGCTCCTTCGAGAGAGGAAATAAATAAATGGACTAGAAATATATCTGTTGACTATAGAACCTCGATCGGTCAAGGGGATAGATTTACTTGAGTTGCCATTATGCATGAGACAAAATGGTGTTTCAATAACGTATGAGAGACGTCATTCCAATTTCCAAACCCCTTGGCACAACAACAATCACCAACCATGTTCGAATTATGACAAGTTTGGTATTAGGTTAATTTTGAACAAGCCAGGGATAATAAAGGATAATATTGTGTAAATAAAGGCTAATAATGTGTGCAGCTTACCTCCTTCCATTTTCACATCTCTCTCTTTCTCCTCTCATAATTTGGATGAAACTTTCCCAACTGATTTGACCGCTGCACGGAGCCGTGAGGAGCAACGCACGCTGTTCATTTCTGCTGATTCGGTTTAGCTGTATCCGTTATCGATTAAAAGTTTGAGCAAAGATCGTGACCAATATTTGAAAATTCTTTCTTAGATTTTTGGATCGGATTCCTTTCGGCTAACATGTTTTGAAGCTTAACAAACCATTTCCCGTACATAGTTCTCAATTTCTGTTTGGTTTGGCTAGACAACATTACTTTGTGAACTTAATTTGATCAGATTCTAATCCTGTATGCCGTGTTTGTGTTTTTTGTTTTTTAAAATTAAAAGTAATTTGGTTTTACAAAGCAAGTTTTATTTTTGTTTTCAATTTTTATAAATAAAAAACGGAAAGCGTATCCAAGTATAGTCTTAGGATTTAGTTTCCCTTTCTTTTATTTTCCATTTTTTAATTGTAATCTTACTTGATTTAGAATGTCTCATGTAACCTCTATTTATATGTACTCAATTTTAACCGATGAAAAGACTATGCCATATTTTCCTCTCATCTTATTAAACTCTTAAGACTTTAAAACCTGTGTACCACACTCCAAATCAAACTTAGCATTGTGGTGCACTTGTCGAGAGGTTTGATTCGACAACTTATTAGCCCAATTTTGTAAAAGTTTGACCAAGCCAGTTGCCACCAACCACTGCAATGGCCACCGATCGAGGCCAAAGCTTCTTGCAAGGCCTTTAGGACCTCATTTTGAGGACCCAAGCACATCCTCGGGTTGTTTTAACACACTGAATTCAATGTCGAGCTCTGTTTCGTGATATAGAAAGCCAATGAAAAGTCGATGTTTTTAGCGTTCCGATTCTGATCCAAATCCAAATTAATGAGCAAACTTTGCAACCTTGCTAGGTCTAACTACCCGTGAGATAAGGGTTTAACTACTACTCAAATTGATTAAATTGTTATTTTTGTAAATCACATGATTAAAATCATTTAAAATTGATCTGATTAATAAATGGATGATTTTGACTACGTATTGTGAACTGCTCTGGTATTTTAAAATGTATTTTGAATGCATGTTTAATATTTAATTTTAATGAAATGCAACTATCATACTATCAAATTTTTATAAAGCTAAAAAAAATAATATAGATTTTATGCTATTAAAATAGAATTTAGAGCATAATGAATCGAATCACTACTACATGGTTGTCTTGATTATTAAATCATAGTTTACATACCCTATGATCACTCATGATGAGATTGTTTTGCATCACGGTGTTTCTTTTAGTTGGTGGCAAGCTACGCCACCGTGGTTAGAGAGACCTTGAACAAATGCATAATAGTGTTATTTGATGCACCTCATATCATATAGTGTCAGGATTACGGGCACTTGGTACACATGTTAATACAAGTAGAGCTATGAAATGTGGTTTTGTGTCGTATGTGGCGTGGTTAGAGAGACCTTGAACAAATGCATTATAGTGCTATTTGATGCACCTCATATCATATAGTGTCAGGATTACGGGCACTTGGTACACATGTTAATACAAGTAGAGCTATGAAATGTGGTTTTGTGCCGTATCAAGCACGGACCACATTTTATTCAAGTTGTGTCATACTATACTGTATTCAAAGTTCAAAATTATTAGTCCCGATACTTTCTCTTGACTCATGTTTTAAAGTGTCGTATCATGTTAGTTTGCGTGTTTAGACCTACCAGTTTATTTGGGCCAAAGTTAGCTCATTTGATTGGTAAATTATATTAATTTTTTCTTAGAAAGAATAAATTATATTAATTTCAATATCATTTTTATGAATTTTTTTTCAAATCATTTAAATGTATTGAAAAAATTACTAAATTACTGAATTAAATATAATACTTTTTAATATCAAAGAAGAACTAAAAAAAACTTTAGAAATATTCATACATGATAATTGATTATAAACTGAGTGCTAACATGCATAACATATTATCTATTGGAAAATTTATTTATAATAATGTGCTAACATGATATATCTTTGTGCCAGCGTGTTGTGCTNACATTGCCAGAGAAAATACAGAATGATAGAGGAGTGCTTACGTAATAATGTGTTATGTGGTGTCTTGTTATACTCAACCTATCCTATTTAACATAAAACTTGCACAACCCACGTAACTGGATTGTACTTGGCACAACTTCCATTATATTATGTTGTGTCGTGGCATACTGTGTCGTGACCGAAAATCCAAGGTCATGATTTTTAGTAAATTTAAGTGAAAACAGTGATAAACAAAAATTTTCAAAATTTTCAGAAAAAATCGAGTACTTAAAATTTAAGTTTTAGTCCTTAAGAGTAAGTAAATTTTAATATTGGACTAACTCGATAAATTACAACATTATCTACTAATTTAAATTTCCAAGGCATTTTTAATTTTTAATTTTGAGACGTGATAAATAATAAATTTTAGAAACTTTTTATTTAAATCATTTAGTTTAATGAAAGTGTTCAATTTAAAACCATAGGCCCATAATTAAAATAATTTTCATAAAATCATTTCTATGTCTAAGTACTCGATTAAATATCGAAATCATCCTCATACATCCACTCAGTAAATATATTACGTATGGCTAAATGAATTTGACTTAGAGAAAACGATACAGAGTATGAACTAACTAATGAAGAGGACTGAAACTGCAAGCATACACCAGACATGCTTGCCAAGCCACACGAATATCTGTCACAGAATAATTTGACACCTGAAAGAGAAAGGAAGTAGGGGGGTGAGCACATGAATGCTCAGTAGAAAACTCAATTACCTTTTTTGGAAAATCTTTTTTAGTAATTCTCAATACAACTGCATGGTTAGTAGTTCTAGAAAACATCTTAATAAATATGGAGCATTTGAGATGTATATAGAAAATCTTTACAGAAAAATCATGCTCAAATAAAAATCAGATATATATATATATATATATATATATATCAAGGTTAAAATAGATAGAAAACCATAATAAAATAAGCATAGTGCACATCTGCATGGTTAATAATACTGGAAAGCATTTTTATAAATATCAAGTATTTAAACCATTTATAGAAAACCATGCTAAAATCAAATCAGATATCCAGGTCAAAACATATAAAGTCTC
>JXTB01000216.1:365540-496922 GCA_002914805.1 Parasponia andersonii | reverse complement strand
TTCCATTTCAATGGTGCACTTTTGAGCAACAATTTCTCATTCATCCGTGCACCATTTTGAGCGTGTGAATATACGAAATCGATGTCCTCGCAGAGGAGAACAAGAATTCACTAAGATCTTTCATCAACAAGATGTGGATCCCATTCAATTTTTAGCTTCAAAATGGTCCATGAAAATGGGTTTTATAACAAATTTAATCTTTAAAATCCACTTGGGCTTCCAAGCCCAAGCCAAGCCCAAATTGTTTCCTTAACCCATTTACCCATTTTTATCCAACACAATCATCATTTAGCTACTGAGAAAGCCATTGTCCTCCATGAGTTGGCTATTCAAGTTAAGAGTACGTATCGATTGTAGTTTGTCTTGTATCATTCTCCTCATGCTTCCAATTCCACTCTATGGGGTTTCCAGAGACAATATGGTTCCACAATGGTATATATGATTTTTGGATGAAGTTGAGAGTGGACCAACAAGAGCTTAAAGACAAATGGATCCAGTAGTTACAGCTGAGGTTGAACACTGTTGGAAAGCATCGTTAAAACCCGGCCGACAGTATTTCTTGGAATTCAAGTAACCCGTCAACTCAGGGTACGCAAATATTCCCCCATCTGATCCGAACAATTTTCATGTCACCCGTTGAAGATTCGACCAAAAATTAAACATGATTCACCGAAAGATTGATCATTACAGACGAAATGGGTAAAGTTGAAAAAATTTTTGCTTATTTGCCCCCTGTTTTTTTTTTTAATTTATTAGTTTTACATGCACTTTTAAAAATATTCAAGTTATGGGCTACTTGATAATTAAACTTTTAATCACTCTCCTATATTTTTTTTCTAAAATAATTTAATAGCTACATTATTCTCTATGTCGAGGGGAAAAAATATTTCGTTGTTTAACTCTTCAAATTTTGTTGGACCTAAATTAATTTTAACCACTGAGTTAAATTCATCTAAGCTCATTCATAAAGAGGGAAAAAAATACAAACATAAAAAACTAGAAAAAAAAAAATTAAGGAAAAAGGAGCTTTTAAAAAAAAAAAAATTCTCTACCTTAGTAGTTTTGCACCTTTCTCAAATAAATTTCTGTCTCTACCACTACTTGTTGTCTTTATATTTATTCATATATACTAACACTTAATACAACTATGCCATAATAAACTCTTCACTCTCAAAATATATTTACTAATCCATAACGGAAAAAAAATAAAATAATTTTTTTATATATAACTAATTGATACATTAACACGTAAAAAAAAAAATAGGTAAAAAAAATAGTAGTAAAGTCCTGCCAACTGATATCGTAAAATAAATATCTAAAGCTAAACATGTGTGTAGTGTGTGATTTTAAAATAATGTTAGAGGTCAATGGCGGGTCCCTTTTATTCCTTTTTGATTTATAATTATAGCCCACTTGTTCTTAATATTATTGCCATTTGTTATACCATACAGATATTCTTTCCACTCTACCAAACAAAGGCTTTAATTTTGCTTAACGATCATAACAAGAGGGATAGAGAAGAATATCAATGAAGAGAGCCTGAAAAATAATCAAAAATGGCGAAGACTACAAAAATGTTCAAGCTGTTGCTTGTGATATTGGTATGTTCCGTATCTCTTAATCTCGTTTTTGTATTTAAGATAGTAAATGTTTTGGGTGGTGGAGATCATCACTACTCTTTGGAGCTGAGTTGGACCAAAAGAGACGCGGCAGAAGCCGAGTATGTGGCGGCCATCTCATGCTCTGGCCACGGAAGTGCCTACATGGATGGCTTGATTCTTGATCAAGATGGCAACAAAGAACCTGTTTGTGAATGCAATGCTTGCTATGGGGGCCCACGCTGCTCTCAGTTTTTACCTTCATGTGCTGCAGATGCCAATGGGTGTCTCTCTCTCTCTCTTTCTCTCTCTCTCTCCCCTATACGTATACATGTATACATTGCAGAAAATCTATTTATCCCTATTGGCTATAATACTAAATTGAATCACTACAAGAAAATTTGGGATTAATTAAAATTTTGCATATTTTTCTTTTCTTTTCTTTTTTTAATACCATTGGTGGGTTTTGATTATTTTGTCGAATATTTGTATTCTTCATGCAGTTCTAGGTGAAAGCGAATTAAAATTTGTTGTGTCTACTAATAGAAGGCGTGTTTGTGTAAAGTCGTTTTAATATTATTAGAGTAATGCTATGAATATTTAACCCATTTTAACAATAAGAATCATCCACGTCATTGTAATGTTATTGTGTGTCGGAAGCCTTATAACATTGCCCTTGTTATTAATTCTACGAGTATGAAAGCTATAAATACTTACAGTTAGAGTGTATCCTTGTAATATCAGCATAAAGCAACGGGAGTCAATGGAATTTTTCTTATATAAGTATATTTATCTAAAACTGTAGTGGGGATCCATATTTCTTGGAGCCGTTCTGGATGGAAAATGCAGCAAGTAGTGGAGTTTTAGTGGCAGGTTGGCACAGGATGGGATATAGCTTAAATTTCAAACCTTTTATGGTGATGTCCAAGGAGCTTGAGAGTCACATCCGGGAATTGCATGCCCTTGTTGGAAATGCGGTGACAGAGGGCAAATACATCGTCTTCGGTGTTGGCTCAACTCAACTACTCAATGCTGCAGTGCATGCCCTTTCACCTCAAAATTCCTCCTCTCCTGCTAGAGTTGTAGCTTCATTCCCTTATTACCCGGTTAGAATTTCTCTCTCTACGTGCTTAAGAAATAGGTCAATCTTCATTTCTCAACGTCAGATCATATCAAAATTATAGTTATAACGAAATTTTTCAGTTCAAAGGCGTTGACTATGATCAGTAAAATAAAATTAATTTCTTTTGCCTTACACAATTCTCTATCTAGTATATATGTACATACATGAACATATTCTGTGCACAAATGATGTCTCAAAGTTGTAAGTTACACATATTTGAGGTGAGGATTAGCACTTTTTCTATGTCAATAATTTATGCGTTGAAAAAATTGCCACACCACATGTAGCAAGTTATTGTCTCGGATTATACTAATTTGTGCAAAATTATGGAACACTATAGTGCATTACTGAAGTATCTATATATAACTACCTATAACTTTAATGGGAAGCTATACATTTACAGCTTAGCAAACAACAAACAGAGTATTTCAATGCAGTGGGTTACAAGTTTGAAGGAGATGCATCTTTATGGAAGAACAAATCGGATGCTGCTACTATGAATCTAATTGAGTTGGTGACATCACCAAATAATCCTGATGGGCAGCTAAAATGGGCCCAGCTTCAAGGCCCAAATGTCAAAGCCATTTACGATCGTGTCTATTACTGGCCGCATTTCACAGCAATTTCAGCTCCTGCTGATGAAGATATCATGCTTTTTTCAATTTCCAAGCTCACTGGTCATGCAGGCACTAGATTTGGGTAACAACTTTTTCTTTTTTTTTTCCCTTTTTTTACCCTCCCCCGAGTTTACTTTTCTTTTCTTTGAGAGGGGAAAAAAAAGTTACTAATAGAATACCAGGAATATATGGTTAATTTCATCTGTTTGGGATTCAAAATTGTAGAACCATACTCAAAATTCTGTAGTATAGTTATTCTGATTCTTCTACTCTTAACGAGATTCTTGTGCATTGTGTAGATGGGCAGTGGTGAAGGATGAGAGTGTATTCAAAAGAATGAGTACGTATGTGTTTCTGAATACCCAGGGTGTCTCCCGGGAGTCTCAGTTAAGAGCTCTGCAGCTTATAAAAGTAGTTCTTGAAGAGGGAGGGAAGCCAATATTCGATTTTGGATATACAACGATGAGTAATCGTTGGAAAAGTTGAATGAGACCTTATCACTCTCAAGACGTTTTACTCTTCAGAATATAGGAGCCAAATACTGTAATTTCCTCCACAAAATTAGGGGGCCTTCACCAGGTAATGAAGTACATGCCATGAAATCTCTTCTGACAATTCTATGGCTTTCATCCAAATTGGATCAATCATACAGCATAGACATATGAAATACACAAGGAAAAGAAGAAAATGGTACTAAAATATTGACAGAATTCATTATATCCATATTCCGCACCAGCTAGTCTAGGCATGTCTTGGCAAATTAAGCTAGAAATAAAACTAGAGTACTTCTAATCTAGCTTTTTTCATGCCATTTCCTTTCTCTTCTTTCATTTTCTTTGGAACTCATTCATGTGACCTCCAAATTAAGAGCATTATATCTGTTGTTTCATGGCTCTACCACTTAAAGAAAATCGTTATGATACACCAATCCCCTATAAAAACAGCAACGACCATGATGCAACTAAACAAAGATGCTCTATCTCAAAGCATGAATACTAACAGTGATATCCATGGCAGCTTATGCATGGTTGAGGGGTGAGAAGGAAGAAGCCAAAGACTGCTACGCAATCCTCAAAGCAGCCAATATCATTGGCCGTAGTGGCAGCCTATTTGGCGCTGAAGACCACTAAGCCTCGTAAAGACCCAGGATGATTTTGATCAACTACTCCACCAAGTAAAGAAATTAATCTCAGATGAAGGCAGTGCCAAAGCTATCTGATTTTTAGCCCTACTTAAAAGAAGCCACTGATAAATACTGTATGCAGTACCAATCAAGAATATCTGCAGAAAAAAAAAAGGTCACAACTTGTGACCTTTTCTGTAGTACATACATTTGTATCTGAAAAAGGGTCATTTTATTGACCTTCTTTAAGGAAACATTTAGAATTCAAAACCTGTCGGACTGATGAAAGTTCATCAGTTGAACTTGTATTCATCGTTCAAGTCATCAATTTCTTTTAGCAGAGTAGTTGTAGACCATGTTGTTTAAATTTGTCAAGACTTAGAAAGCAAAATACTACTCATGGTTGGAAACATCATCAGATATTAGATTTTACCAAACCAGTAGAAATTAAGTCCTAAACCAGGTCACAATTTATAATCGAAACTGCGACCATGTAAAAAGTTATTAAAAAAGGCTTAGACCATGTAGAATCCCAGTAATAAACTCAAGGAGATGTGCAAGGCAAAGAAAAACTCCTCAAAATGACTGAAGAAATCATCATACGAAATGGGAAAAGTTGGACGAAGCGTGAAGATTAACCCGCAAAAGTTCAACGAGGCCAAAGTGATAGGTGAAAATCAAGTTTGCGTGATTTCAGATATGTAATAAACATATGTACATACTTAATAGTAAGTGTGTATATATATATATATATATATATATGCATGAAGATGTATATATACAGAGAGAGAGAGAGAGAGAGAATACATCGTATCCAAAGCATGGAAAAAAATGTATGCAGGCAGTATAATCGAGAGAATTTTCTTGAGACGAGATGATTTTTTGGGCAATAAATTATTCTCTCAAAATAAATATACAACTAACGTTAATACACTTAATGTTGGTACAAACTGGAAGCTCAGAGCGCAACAGGCCTTTTTGGCCCTAACTGTCTCTGTTTTGAGAGGTTGTATTTAATTCTCCTTTGAAACAAAAAGCAAAGGAATCCTAAAACTACAATCAAAATGGCATATAATTCTAAGTGGGCATCCCAAAACAAGTCTACAAATTTATACCTGCTCAAATTACCACAGTTGCATTCACATGCACTTCGAAGAAGATTCCCCTTGGGAGTAGTTTCCGGATCCAGAACAAAATCAACTGTCATGGCAGCTTCTTCTAACCAGACATTTGTTGTCTTTGATCCGTACCCAGGCACAGTGGCCATAACTGCACAGGAATAAAACCGTATCACAAAAAAGTACGCAGTCTAGAAGGACAGTGTCCAGAAACTTATTTTTCACAATCTTTGATCAATAGCTTCGGTTATAAGTCATGTCATAAGGAAGATACTATTCTGCCACCAAAATTTTGGAGTCCTCTCATTTCATGATTTTTTGTCTTAGATTTTACCAATTTAACTCATGGAGAGATGCTCGAAGCTAATTCATACAAGTACCTTTATACCTCCCTCCTGGGGTAAGCAATCTATGGTAATCTGCAAATATTCTGCTTGTTTTAACCTGCAAGACAACACAGATGCGGGAGTACACATCATGGAAAGCAACAAATCAGTTGAACAGTTTGTCATGTCAAAGCACGTAGGATTTAATCTGATGAACATCATTAATGCAGTTGAACATTTTGATCGATTATGTGCTTCTTTCAGGGGAAAAAATAACAAAACAAAATGGAAAACAAGCAGAAAAAGAAAAGAAAATGACAAGAACAAACATTACCATCTAAAAAGTTCTTTATGTGCAGTTATTCAAAAAACAAAATAAAATCCTAATCAAGGTGATAGGTTCATCCAAGAACAGAAGAGGGGAAAAGGGCGGGGTTTACCGTTCCCAATTTGCCCTTTTTTTTTTGGCCAAATCCTATTTGACTCCAGTTGTTAGTAAATATAAAATTCACTTGAAATTTTGAAATTCTGAAAGGTGCCAAGTATTCTGATATGTTGAAATTAGTTATTGCAACATTTTTCTTTTTCACGCATGGCGGGAAAAAAAAAAAAAAACTCTAACTAGTCTTGTCATCATGGACTGCACAGCAACAAAATGACTTTAGAAGAGACTGGCCTTCAAAACTTTGAAGATGTCCCATCATATTGCAGAGAACGAGTCAGTACAACCATTTGCTACCCTTTTTTTATCCTTAAACATGGATGCTGAAGATATGAATTAGGTGTAGCTCAAGCACCAAAGAAGTATACAAAAGACGTTACTAGTATGCAAAATAAAGATCGTCTGAAGAATCAAATGAATTTAACGGCAACAGAGTATCTATGGGTGACGCAAAACCCAGTGTTGGCCCACACAAGAAAGAATGTTAAGCAAAGCATGATGAACTTTTTATAGCTTGAGCGTATGAAAGAGCAAGTGATATACTGCATGCATAAATTAATAACTAACACCAATGCCACAAGCCGTAAGCAGTTATGCCCCGTGATTCCTACAACTAAGCATACTTGAAAAGGAAAGCAGCAGTGTAATTGCAGAAGCATATGATAATTAGAACAAAATAATTCTACAAATGTTTGTAACATACTGTGTAATTTATTCCCTCGATGGTTATAAAGCCAGGTAAAGGCCTCCCACTATCTGATGAAAAAATCCTTCCGTGTATTCCTGTCTAGAAGAGTAGCCATGAAAACAAAATATTGCACAGGTAAAATTTACAAAGTAGAAGTACATAAAATACTAGAACTGGTAACGAAATTTCAAACTAAATTGCC
Organism: Parasponia andersonii; assembly: GCA_002914805.1. Lineage (NCBI taxonomy): Eukaryota > Viridiplantae > Streptophyta > Magnoliopsida > Rosales > Cannabaceae > Trema > Trema andersonii. Next base: position 489,685 of record JXTB01000216.1, on the reverse strand, counting down.
AGATATATATATATATATATAGAGGACACCACTTCAGTAGATAATTTTTTTTTTAACCAATTTATAAGTATTGTTTTACCCAATTAAAATTCAATTAAAATTCAATTAAAATTCATCATGTCTTTTCATAGTAAAAGGTAAAGAGAAAAAGAGCATTAAATAATGTGCATTTATTGTTTTTTTTTTCAATTACTCAAATCATGGTAGCCGTTAGATAAAATAATTCAACAGCTAAAGAAAAAACCTACAGATGGGTAAAAAAAGTATCTACCGGATAATGATCCATATATAAATACATATAAATAAAAAACTTCAAAATGCAAATTTACGCAAAAACCTCCTTGTTATGTCAAAATTGCAGTTGCACCCCTTGGAGCAAAAGTATTTACACTAATACCCATAAAATTCAACAAACCACAGACATCCACTCCATTGGTCAAATTTGATTGAAAATTTATATTGACTAGTAAATCATCCTCTAATTAAGAACTTTTTCCATCAGAGCAATAACTCATCTTCCAAATTGAATAATAAATAAACAAAACGCTAAACAATGAAGATTTTAATTTATTTCACTTTTGTTTTAACCCCAGGAGGTGTCGGTGTAATTATCTTTCGTTTAGGGAGTGTCAGTATAAATTTTCACATAAAAATGGTCATGTTACATGACTTCAGAAGAAACATATTGATAGCCGCCACAATACCTGCACAAGGCTCAGAACAAGATTGAGCATACTCATTCTGTTGTATTTCCAAAGGGTAGCAAGCTGCATAATGGCACACAATTAAAGTATAAACATATTAAAGAATCTCTATAAATGAAAAAGACATAAACTAAAAAACATGAAGTATAAAGAGGGAAACTGCAAAAAGTAGACATGAAATTCCTGTTATGGTTACTGAAGAGCTAGCCAGGCTCATCCAACCATGTTACAGTTTTTGTGCTAACGAATCAAATAAACAAGATTGATTACACGATTAAGGAAATAAGATTCAAGAAGAAATTTAACCTCATTAGCAGGAGGCCATTTGTCATCACTAATCTCTAGAGTCAATTCAAAACAGCCACCATGTATGTAGTTCCAGTCTTGCATACCTCCGTAAATGGGGTACCTGCAAAAGGTGTATTGTGACACAATTGCTGAAAAAGAAAATATTACTAGAAGTAACTAAGAGGATATCTTATCCTCTGTATAGTCTGTACCTTTTTCTTCACTGACAAAGTTTTGTTTCTTATCCTTAAAAGAAATAAATAAATAAAATAAAATAACAAGATTAATTATGCTAACATACCATAATGCTCCATTTGTGAGTCCTCCGGGATATTCACTGCTTAAGGACATATTATAGTGAGAACGACTGTATACACTCGCCAAGAACCGGAATGTTTCATCATCAGGACAAGCATTATAATTTCGCCTGGAAGTAATTCACATAAAAATAAATAAATAATAAAAATATTTAAAAAAAAAAAAACAGAAGGAGAGAGAGAGAGAGAGAGAGAGAGAGAGAAGAGCAGCCTAGCATGAGATAATATAAAATGGCCTTAAGGGCAGAGAAAATACTATGTTCCGAGAAAAGATCCAATTGAAAACTTTAGACTACACCTAATCATATTTGCTGGTGTACGACTTTGTTTCCTATGGTCATAAGTCATAGCAAAATCAGACATATTTAGGTCAGCATGAGATATTTGGCCCAAGGAAAAGGATGCATGTCAATAAATACACAACAAGGCAACAACACCAACTGACCAACAACTTTACATAATATTACCTTTTATCTTGAGTTCCATCCCATGGATAATTTGCAACAAGTGCACCCTGTGAGCAATAAAAGATGTCATTCTATTTCTAGGTACTTTCGTAATCAAAGTTCATGTTAACTAAGACAAATTCCAAAAAATGTGTGATCAAACGCCATGAAATGAAACTTGTATCTCTGATTATGGCAACCAAATAATGAAACAAGAACAAGCAACAATGGACGAAAGATAGAAAGAAACGTCTATCTCCTCTGATTTTAAAGAACGGTATGAAACTCTTCCGTCAAGTCTTCAAAAAATCAAGAAACAAATACTCCAGGGTACCATGCAGTGAAAACTGATTCCACAGTGGATTTTTCCGGATTGATTTTCCCATTCACAGTCGCAATGTTCTTGCCCAATTGTGGTGCTGTGAGATGTAAATAAAAAAATACAAAGGGTGCTCACAAACATTTTAATCTGTTTCTTCATAAGCTATACAGACATGTTTAACAAAATGAATTATACTATATTTGGAGATCAAGTGAAACTATAACTAAACCCTGTCATTAACAAACAACTGACAACTACAGAAAAAAAAATATTTCTTTCAAAGAGATGACAACATAAAATATGAAAAGACATTCTGAAAAAGCAATATATGGAAAGACATACTACCCCATGCAAGCTGGCAGAAGCTGTAAAGTGTATCTGGCTTGACCACTCCATTATTGCTCTTGTTTCAGGTTCCCGTGCAAATGCATCATCATTCATAGAGAAAAACTGTCATTTCATATCAATGTCTTTCATTATTAGAAAGCACAAATGAGCACAAAAAACGAAAGAAATATAATTTTTAAGCAATATACTCCAACCAAAAATCAGGTTGTGAACATTTTAACTTCTTTTTTTTTGATAAGATACCTATTTTGTCTCCCCTGGGACTCAAACCCATGACCCAACCCTCATACTCACACACACGCCTGAGTCCCGGACCAATTGAGCTGGCCCCAATTGGTTGTGAACATTTTAACTTGAAACGAATCTGAAGATCAGAATAAAAAACAGCAAGTCTAGGTCTGAATCCTCTTCAGAAAAAATTAGCAAAAAGTGAGCCCCCATTTTCCAAGTGCTTACCATATGCCCAAAACAATCACCAGTCGTGAAGTTCATGCAGTATATAAATGTGTACTAGCTTGACACCAACTTGGTCATAAAATTTGAATCTATCTGAATAGTTTTACATTAGCTGCTGAATCATTAATTTAAATTGAATGTTTCTACTTATTTTATCTAAGGATTAATCCTATTGTTGGTCCCTAAACCATTGCAGAAATTTTGTTTTAACACCTAAACTTAAAATCAAGAGCAGCAGTACTAGAACCTAAATTTGTTAAAAGATCCATCTTCCATGTTCGTCCCTATTAATACCTTACATAAAACAATTAGCAGAAAGTATTGACTTAAACTTTTTTAATTCCAGGGAGTGTCGAGTAAAAATTTAGGTGTAACTACAATTTACACATAAGTTATCATGTGTGCTACTGTAGTTTTTCCTCATTAATTATAATGGAGAAATCCACATCGAACATATTTGACTTATACTCAACAGGCTGCAAACTAAAGGAGAAATCACTTACTTTTATAAATATTGACCACCCTTATTTTAAAAGAAACTAAAGTCTGATGGAGTTATATTTGAATATCAAACATATGGGCCCTTCTTATTCTCTATGCATATTTGTATATTTCTTCTTCGTAAATTCATTAGTCTTACCCATATGAATGACGTTAAAAACATAGGGAGCAAGGACCCCTACACTTGAGAAGTTAAATACCAATTTGAAAAATAATCTAATTGCTTGCAAATTTACATACTGATTGGAATTCAGTAACTGGCAAGTTGAGATGATCATATGTGGGAATTTATACATACTAAAATCGAGATTCTGGATCTTAAATTAATGGGGCCTAAAACATGCAATTCAAAGATAAAAGGAGGAAAACAATAACACATAAACTGATTACCTGGTCTGGAAAGTTCCGATTTAAATCAACATTATTTGCATTACCACGCTGCCTTAGTGAAAACCCATCAGGATTCATCGACGGGAGTATATGAAGATGAGTACTTTCTACAATCAAAGTAGCCTGTAGAAAACAATGGACATTTCAAGGTAGGATGGATAATAAGGATATGGCTTTCCACGGACTCCTAAAGTGTCTTATGAAAAGCAATGAGCAACAAAATATGCATAGCACATTACAAATCGTGCAACAATATATATATATCTTGAAGTGAGAAAGAAACATGTAAATTCTGAAATTCCCCTCCCCTCCATTTTATCAGTAGGCTCAATTTGGTGAAACATTTAGCATGGCAAAGAAATATTCTAGAAGTCAATCAATGCATTCGAGTAAGTGACTCGCAGAGTGACGCTAAAACAAAGAAGGTTAAGCACTTTAAATCAACCAACACATTTAAAAAGGGCATAATTGGGGCTTAATTCACAATAAGAAATCCAGCTGAAAAATTGTATATTCAGAATCATAAATCAGGGCAATTGAAGGCACTGCAAGTCCTTCATGTTCCAAAGCTATTGTACAATTGTTCATCAAATGCAAAACTACAACTTTAAAACGTAATAAGTAAAAAGACCAAAAGTTCATCTAATTTTAGTGCAAAAAGTACAAACATAATGATATAAATATACATATATATATCACTGGACGAAGTCTACATTTTTAAATTATGTCAATATATCATTATGCTGAAGCCAAGTAGCTCAAAGAAATGGCTTGAGGTAAAAGCAAAAAATCATAGTCAACATATTTGATATGTGAAACATTACCAGACTCAGAGCTAAAAATGAAAAGAAAAGTACCAATGGATCTTTCAAATAGTTATCACATATCCAGTTCGCAAGTAACATTAGCAGCTCACGCCCTACAGGTTCATCTCCGTGCACATTTCCTATGTACTGCAACAACCAGCAAAATCATCATCAAGTTGTTCATCAAACTAGCAATAAGAGTTTCTCCTCCGAAAGTCAGCAAATAATTCATAATTTCAAGAAAAAAGTTAACTAGAAGAAGACAACTCAGATTAAGTTTCCCCATCCAACTTGGTATTAGAGTTTTTCTGTCCCAGTAGAAGGGTGGAAATTTTGAATAACTTCTCAAAGCGTAAACAGATTACTTTTCATAACTAACTTTTAATCTTGCTTGTTTAAATAATATATCATTCACCTTAAATGCAGGTTCAGCCTCTTCCACCCCTGGCTTGTCAGAAATTTCTATGACCCACTACAGCCAAAAATAAAACAAAATGTGCACTGTTAAGATACTACAAACAAGGTTCATTTACAAATGAACAACAGGAAAAGAAGATCGAAACCTTAAAAAAAAAAAAAAAAGGAACTAACTTCAGTGAAACGATTACCAGTGGTACCCCATTCATACTCCTCCCAATACTGATAATCCATTCCAAAAATCCCTCAATGAGAGAATAAAGAACAAGTCAGCGCCATCATCACGTATGACCATATAATAAGTTACACATAGGGCACTGTTTACTAGAGTAAAAGGAATGAGGAAAGTTACAATATTTTTCTTTCATGTGTTCAAATACCAATTAGAATAACAAAATGGAATCTTAGCCTTTCCCACTCATTGTTTCTTATTCCCCTCCATTCCCTTTCCACTCTTTCCCTTTACTGGCCTTTTAGCAAAACAATCTATCTACTTAGCAAAGTACTTCATATAGAAATAGTTAATTTCATTAAATACCAATTACCCATATTGAAAAACTTTCATCAGTTTTACATACACACACACACACACACACACACACACATATACATATATATATATATATAATATATTCAAAAGTTAGAAATCACCTGTAAATCCTAGAAATGTTGCTGCATCTTTTCCCAAACGCCTTCACTGCGGCCTCAAGATCAGAATTAGTCATGTACCCTTTAGCTACGTCAACACTATTAAACCATTTTTAATCAATATATGTAAAAATGCATATAATAGATTTCAAATCAAGATAACAAACTAGATATCAAGTTTCTCTCTTTTTTTTTTCGTTTCCTTTTTTCAATAATACCTTCTCTGAGATTGGTCTTTCAGAAACAAACGCCTTGTATGACCATTATAAGTGCCATTTTCGAGAACTTCTGTCATCAAAACAAAAACAAATTTAAAAAAAAAAAAAAAAAAAAAAAGTTGAAACGTGATCTTGAATCTCCTTATTCACCTGAATTAAGATAAGAATTCATAGCACATATAGATATACAAATATGTATAGATACAAGAAGAAAATGGGAGTTGACCTGGAGAGATGAAGGTATGGTAGGATTGAAGGCCGCCTCGGGCAAAGGCAGAGTGAAGAAAAGAGAAGAAGCTGAGAGAGACGAAGACGAAGACGAAAGAGAGATTAAGCTCCATTTGATCGCTTGCATCGAGCTTTTCAGGACGTGTCGCTATTTGAGTTTAAAGAAGAAGAAGAAGAAGAAGAAGAGTTAAATTAAGATCTCGATTAGATTTTTTGGGAAATGGTCGGAGCGGAGGAACTGTACCAATTAGAATCGAGAAAATGAAACGATTAGTCTTTAAAATTTTATTTATTTGCACATTGGTCCTCAATCTTTTTATGTTTTTTGTATTTAAGACTTCAAGTTCTTAACGTTTCTCTTCGTTGGCATATCCACTACACCTTTTGCACTTTTCAGCCAAAATACCGCCATTTCAAGGCAAGATGTTTTGTATAATTGATCCCTAATATTTTGCTTATTCCATGATTTAGGAAAGAAAAAACACAAGTATCTCTGATTTTCTTCAAAATTACATTGACATTTCCTAAAACAAAAAATAAATATCATGAAACTGCTTGACCAAAAAATAATGAAAAACCTATAAATTTTTCATACTTAGCTATATTACTATTTTTAATGAAAACAATTAGTTTTTTTAGTACAAACAATCCGTAATTAAATGAAAATTTAATAGACTAGTGTAAATTATTTTTGGTTCATCGCTGTTATTATAAAAAGTTTAATAGAAAATTCAACTAAATAAAAATTAAACGAAGATTTTACGTAGATGTAATGTAAAACTTTTTTAGTTTTAGAAGTTGTAGCATAAATATTTCAATCCATCGGTGTTATTATAGCTTGATATAAATTATGGTGTTTCAGGGTTTTTTTTTGTTTTTATTGCTTTCTTTTTAGTTTGATTCTCAATGAACTGTTTATTTTATACCCACTTTTAAATTTTATTTATTCAAAAAATTGTTTAGACAGTAATATTAGAAAATAAGTATCAAAAAAATTCAAATAAAATGACCAAATTACTAAACAATCTTACTAGGTCTCTATTTGGGCCAAATTACTAGTAATATCTCAATGTTATTTAGTAGCGGAGCAGATTATCTAATACTATACTCTATTTGGTACAACATAGGACTATAACTTAAATATATATTAAAAATTTTCTTAATAAAATTTTAGTCGTATTTTATTTATAAAATAAAAATATATATTTCATATACAGGAGAGATAAAGTTTTTTTTAAGTATAGATAAAGTTAAATTATAGTCAAATAACTAATTATATTTTGAATTTATTTTTAAGAAATATAATATGCATAAAAAATTCATTATAAAAAAACAGTATATAAAGGTCAAACTTGAGATAAAATATATCTTAATAAAAAATTATCCAAAAAAATTTAGAAAAAAAAAACTCATCAATTTATCCCTCGGCTCGGGCTAAATAAAACCAAGTTCTCGATGGGATTATTTAGTCCAGTAGCAAAGGACTAAATTTGGGACCGGACTCAAAGTTTGGTCAAGTTTGGTCCCCTTACAAGGGACTGGATAAAAGATTCCAGTCCCATGAGCCAATCCGATCCTCCAAACGAGGTTGTCTCTCTCCGATCACTCTGTTGAAAAAATATACACAAGATAACGAGTATTAGCAAAAAGTACAAAAATATCAAATCAATGAATTGCTTATTACAAAAGAAAAAAAAATTGGGCCCAGGCATAGCCCAAAGTTTGAAAATAGTAATACTATAAACACACAAATTACATACATAAGACATATGCACAAAGATGTATTATTAATTTTAATAACTCATGATTTTTGAAATAAGGCCTCACTATATATTATACGAGTGACTCAAAACATATGTCACATTTTGTGTGTATTTTTTTATGTATGTCCCTAATATTATTGTCAAAAATTGAAAAACTGAAGATAGGCCGAACATTTTGAAAAAATCTACATTTATTCATAAATATCATTTTAAGATTTTATTTAAAAAATAACACTTTCCAGAAATATTTAGAAACACGTCACATTTTCCTTCAAAATTAATACCTTTCAAAAGTACTCAAGATAAAGCTTGTTATCTTAAGTAATTGGACCGATTAGCTAAAGTACTTTATCAATTTATAAAAATGATATTTTTCTAAATAAACCTAGGACTATTTAAAAAATAAATAAAATTTGGGAGATTTCATTGTTTTTTTTAATTTTACCTTTTTAAAATCAAATTTTCTCATAAATGAGAGAATCAATGAATAAATTTTCAAGAGGAAAATAGGTCATACACGGCCTTTTTTGAAAAAATTTTGAAAAATACAACGGATCAGTTTTTTTTCAATTTCGATACTGCATTTTTTAGAAAAATATCATTTTTAAAATTTTTTTTAGAAAATTATCTTTTTTAAATGGTTATTAGTTGCCCGTACTTAAAACTGGTTACCCGTTATTAACTATAACACATTCTATGCTTTTTTTTTTTTTTTGTTCTCACCTTTTTTCTATCTTTTCTGTCTCTTTTTTTTATTCTTTATTATATTTCCTCTTTCTATTATTAGTTAAAATACTTTTCTTCTCTTTTTCTTAATTTTAAATACGGTTGCTAGTTACTAGTGTTAAAAAATTAATTACTAGTTACCAATTATTAATTACTATTTTAAAAAATAGTATTTTTTTATATGATTTTAAAAATGACATTATTCTAAAAAATGCGGTACAGCAATTGAAAAAAGATAATGACCCACCGCATGTTGTAATTTTTTTTTGTTTTGTAGGTAAAAGTCTTACAAACCCAAAGCTAAATGAAAACAAACATGCGTGGCCCTAGTTAAATTCACAAACAATTGTTTAAAGCTATAATATCTGCAACTTTTTTTATCTGTCGTAAGGGGAAAAAAAAATTCCTAAAATTTGAACCATCAGTTGGGATATTGAAGAATTGAGATCCATATGCAATATAGAGAATGAAAAACAAGAAACACCACATAAGAGAATACAACCATAAGATGAACAAACAATACCCCAAATACAAATAATAGACTCAAAACCATGGGATAACCCAAAAAAGGGAGGGGGGGTGTGCTGAGAAGCCTTTGCTTCCTCTGGCCAGGATTAGGATCGAAGAAGATGATGGTAGTTTGCAGCGATTTTTCAAGGGAAAAAGAATTCTTTCCCAACAGCGACACTTAAGCTGTACTCAGGTGCATGAAGTAGTCCATGAGGCTTGGTTATTCGTAACCATTTGATGTAAACCTAGTGGTTAGTAAATAATACTGTAACAATATGGTAAAAACTAAAAAGTCATCACCGCACTTTATAAGCTCCCTTAGTTTATAAAGATCAATTAAAGAATATTCTACAAAACTTTCTGGGAGAAGAGAAAACACCCCTCTATAGCAACAGGAGAAAATAAAGTCTACGTAGCCAACAATGACATAACAAATACTTGTGCTTCTTGCAAAGTCCCAAGAATCAATCGTCATCATCTGAGCTACTAGCTTCTGACATCCTCCTAAGGTCATCTGCAACACTGGTATCCTGATCGCATGTTCCAAACATAGTGTTATTGCTAAGAAAGATAATTCTCAAGAGAAAACAATATGACAAGTAAATCATATTAACCAACAAAACTCTCACCGGCATCTTATCCCAATCCTTCAACTTAGAATTTGTTAGCATATAATTATCACGTAAAGGAGCCCAAGCAGGCGCTTCACCATCTGCTTGGCCAGTAGATGACTGAACCTAAAATGTATAAAGCCATCCATCCACACAAGTAACCCATCAAAGATTCAAGAGTAAACAAAAACATGTAAGCATGCGAACATAATTCTTCCGAACACATTCCAAGCATTTGGACACATAATGAAACGGGGAAGGAATGAAAATAGCATACCATTGCAGGAGTATTGGCTGCAGACACTGGCCTCTTGCCTAATTCAGAAAAGAAGGCTTCTTTTCTTCGTTTCCTTAACACTGGTAATATTTAGCCAACAATGACAACGTTAACATAGTAGAACACAACAAGACCTCATACTCTAAGGCTAAAGATAGCAATAGCAACACATATGCACCATGAGGAGACATGAAGATAAAAGAAAGGGATAAATCATGATTCTCCTACAAATAGGACCATGACGAATGGTGATAAGAAAAGGAATTCCAAACATTTTAGCAATGGGGGACGGAGAAGGAAAAGAAGTTTACGTAGTAGTGTCCAATTATAATTTCCATGCACAACTGATACATATAATTTGACTTGCAGATGGAAAATATATTTTACAAAGGTGGCGTTACTGGATGGGGTTGACTACTAACTGTGACTTTGTAGATCCTCAAATGATCACCAGACCAGTTTTAGATACACACAATAAATGAAGAGGTGCATCTAACAAAACATGCCACAAGTTTTAAAGTTTACACTACATCTATTTGAGATGTTTCCAGAAAGAAGTTTATATATATCTACTCACAACAGCTATGGATTTTCAACTCAGGATAAGAGCCAAGTATAATTTGAACTTGTTATTCACTGGTCCATAATATATAAAGAGTGTTTACATTATTATTTTCTCATCACATTTTGCCCTGTATTTTTCTTCTCTTTAATTTTTTTTTTTCAAATTTTTTGAGATCACACTGTCTTTGTTTCTTATGTTCAAATGTTGGATCTTGATTTTAACATGTCTCAGGTGAAACTGTCTGTATTAGAGATTCAGGACTACGAACTCTGGTCAATTTTCAACTTGCTTCTTGAATAGAGTTTGCAGCCTTTGCTAGAAAATCGTATTAGGGAAAAATCTTAATAACAGAAATTAGTAGACATTTGTTGATAATAATTTGTGAGATGCAAATCCTTTCTTTTGGAAGAAAATAGCTGTCACGTAAACCCTAAAAAACAGTGTGTTTTTCTCTATTTTAGAGAGGGAAAGTTTACTTCCTTAAGAAGATGGCAGCTGGTTTTCTACAAATCAGGACACTTCTCAAAAAAGCAAAAACACTTTAAAAGAGAGCTTCGCCTTCTCCTTGAACCTGACAAGATCAGCATGTGAAAACTTAGTCAAAGTGAAGCCTAACTCTTCTACAAGAAGCAGCACACATCAGTCAAGAAGCATGCTTCTGCAGGGCCACCTGCCTATATAAAAACTTGAATGAATGCCAACGAACTCAAGTACAACCCGAAAGAAAACTCCCCCCCTCGTGTGATCCTCCATTTCACAATCATACTCTCAAAGTTCCAAGACCTTATTGCCCTCTCCCTCAAAGAGAGAACCCTGCAGCAACCTAGTTCTTAAGAATCTCCAATCTTTAGTCCTTTTCTTCTTTCTTTGAAACACTAAATCTTCAAATGATCTTATTCACATATGGCTAAACTCATGAATAGTTTCTAGCTTTTGACCCTATTTTCTTTTCAAAAATTCGAAGCTCTCCCTCATAATTTTCAACAGATTCTCTTATGTTTTAAACTCTTATCTTATAACCAGATTTCTCTTATCATTCATAGTTCATTCCTCCTCTTACATTTCATAATGAATGTCCAACCCTCTTCCTACTTAAAAAAAAAAAAATACGTGTTTCATATCTCATAAACACAAACCAGTACGAGTTTAATAAGTCCTTAACAGCAAGACAATACCCCTTCATCTAGTTGTTCATCTTCTCTCCAATAGAATTCTTTAAATATTCCCTATCACACGCCCTTAACTTATTTCTAACCTACGGATAAAGTTATTTCATTTTCTTAATTAAAAAAATATCTAGAATGAGTTTATTGGGAAAAACCTAAGAAGATTGAGCAACAAACCCATTCTGTTTATTTATGTTCCTGGTGTAAATAAATTAAAATATTTATTTTATTAATCACCATATTATCTAATTTGTATTCAACTTCATTAAATTCTTGTCAGTTTATTCATGTTATTCTTAATCTAGTATTTTATATTCCCGCACATAACCTTTAATTTCAAGTTCAAAGCTAACTTTCATTACGTTAATATCTATTTTGGTAATTTTTTATTTACATAAATCTCATCTAGTTTCCAGTCTTCTTCATGGTAAGATGACACAACTGATCAATGTCCCAAAACTTTCAAAGTAGTCTAAATTCGAACATATCTGACATCCTACCTTTTGCATCCTTAGACCTCGAAGGATCCAATCCTTTCTGGGCATTCTGTGCCTTGTTTACCTGCAGAATATTTGAATGATACAAGTTAGCGGCTTGATGCCTAAATGTACTGCCAAATATAAGCAATATAGCAAGACAAAATTATCGCAATGAAACCAAACTAGTTTAGATATTCAAAAAGCAACTTACAGCATTAAATAACTTGACCACTGAAATGCCGCCAAAGCAGAAGTATTGCAAAACAAGTTAGTAAAAGAAACAAATGTAATGATATTTTAATAAATCTCAAAACGAAATGCACTTATCACATAAGAATAATAAGAAGCCACTACCTCCTTTTGTAGCAACACCTATTAGAAACTTTTCATGTGTATCCAAGTAAGTAGCTGGTTTGACATGACCCTTTTCTCCTACCTATACAGTTAAATGATAAAAAACATAAGACGTATTTTTTTTCAAAAGATTAATAACGAAAAGAAAATGAAAACAAGGAAACATAGAGTTAATTGGACTTACCAAGTGTTTTTCCTTCTTGGCCTCACCCTTGACCTTACGCTCAGCCTCCTCTTCAGCAAGTTTTTCTGCAACAAGCTTCTTGTGAGCCGATAAAACCGGACCCTGCACACAACTCAAAATCAGGTAGTAATTCCCATTCTCATCAGTCAATTTAAATTGGAAAAAAAAAAAAAACCAGTTTGCTAAGCTTACCAAACCATCATCTTGAACACTCTTCTTGGTGATACTCTTGAAAGCCATTCTAAATGCTCTACAACCCTCTGTAAACTTGGTAATTCCGGGCTGAATTTCACCGTCTTCCTCATCGCCCAAAAACCCGTCATCGAACTTTCCATCTTCTTCTTCTTCTTCTTCAGATGAGTAGCCACCACTGTGCTCTTCTTTGTCTTCTTCAGCTTCTTTGTCAGGGCCAGACTCTTCTTCTTCTTCATCTGAATTGTAGTCTCTGGCCCGCTTACGAAACAGCTTCTTCATCTTACCATCTATCTTTTTCGGCTTTAATAAGTGTCCACCAACTCCATCTGGTAAGACCCTCTTTGGTTTTTTCCTCTTCCTACCTATATTCCTCCTATTTGGACCTTTTGGTGCTTCAAGGATAACATTTTCTTCGGCCATTGCTCCCTCTAATTTAACTCAGTTTGAAGATAATAATTAGTTTTAGAGAAAAGGGTTTATGGTTTCAGAATTTCTACCTACAAAAATTAAATATATAAACAACCAAATTTTAAAAAAAAAAAGCTTACTCAGGGTCCGATGAGACTGAGACAACCGGAGAGAGCGGCTGACTCACTGGGCTCTCTCTGTCTACTCGGGGTTTTAGTTTTAGGTTTCTTTTTCTTTGTTTTGTTTTGTTTTGTTTTGTTTTGTATAAAAGATGCGGTTGCGGAACATAAACGCTGCGTTTTAAGAAGGTGCCTCGCATTCAGCCCAACCCAAGGTGTTACCTTTACTCTGTTATCATAATGCTAGGTTCACATAAATTGAACACGTGACTCACGGACCACGAGCCTTTGGATCGTGTGGCAGAGCAAGAAGTGCCGGTTCAAATCCCACTCCCACCACCCCCTTTTCTTAAGAGTTTAACTAACAATTTACTTTCGTAACTATATCAAAAAATTAAAAATTAAAAAATAGCGAGACTCACGGAGCATGGGATGTTATTTACCCACCCATTTTGCAATAGAAACACTCTTAAAATACATGTTACGTCATTGTATGTAATTTGTACCTCTCTAATATTATTGACAAAATTTTATTGTCATACTACACATTTAAAATTTAAAACTACTTAAAGTTAACAGCACAAATGGTCACTAAAGTATCTATATATGGTAATTTGGTCCTCAAAGTTTTAATTAAGTTCTTGAATTTCTGATTTGTAGTAATTTAGTTCTTAGACTATCTAATTGTAACTTACTATTAAATTTTTTACCAAAAACACAATTAGTGGCATTCGAAAGTGTATTTGAAAAATAATTTAAGAATTCAAAGCATAAAAATAAACAATCATAGAAAAAAATTTCTATAAAATTGTAACTCCAAGAACCCTACAAAAATACAAAGAATACATTAGTCATGCTCTCCAAATCCTTTTGTTAGGTTTATTTCCTTTAAATACTCATTCATATCCTACAATATACTTTTTATATGTGCTTTTGGTTATAAATTTAATAGCAAATTGCAAGTTAGATAATCCAGAGATCAAATTGCTACGAATCATAAAATTTAGAGATTTAATTGTCACAATTGAAACTTTGATGATCAAATTGCAACAAATTCTATTCAAAGAAAAAAAATTGCTACAAGCTGGATAGTTCAAAGACCATTTGTATCATAAATCCTATTATTTAACAAACCTCACGTTGGTTAAATTTTATGAAAATGTGATAAAATATATATTAAGAATGAACATGGAAAACAAAAGAAATTTTTCGGGTCATTTGGAGTGTTTGGTATAAGATTCGAATCTTATTCTACAAATTCAGAAATGAGATAAATAAAAAATAAGGATATCACTATTCTAAATGATGATATCCTTATTTTTTTTCTCTATCTCATAAGATTGTTGGGATCATTTTATCCAATTAATTTTCTATATGAAAGTTGTTTTCAGGTTTGTAAAATATGATTCGAATTATATACTAAACGCGTAGTTTTTTATAAAAACAACTTCAAATCTTTATTATTATTTAAATATGTACAAGAGATCGTACTTTAACCAAATGATCTTCATTCCTATTCACCAAACTTTTAAACTGCAAAGATATATGAGCATTTCGATCTTAATCAGTCTTCTAGTGGGAATCCAAGAGTTCTAATTACCTATAACAGCAGCTCCAAAAATTTCTTTCTCTAATTTTTCTCTCAATTTTCAGTATGCAACTGCTAAATAAATATTTTCAATGACTAAAAGATACATACAAAGGAGGAAGAATGACCCTTTTATAGATTATTCATCCTTAAGAAGGATTTTCAGCCAGCCCTAAGGCATAGGGCTGGCTGAATTTCTCATGCCCTAAAGGGGTTGATAATATGCTCTAAAGGCCCACTACATTTGCAGCATTTTTCTTCTTTCGTGTCCAACTGTCCCATTGTCCAAAAAACCTTTTGAGCCCGATTATGTTGATCTTATATAGCCTAAGATGTTGGTATAGCTTGGGGACCTATATGTATCTTAAGCTCCAATAGATAAAAGGCACAGTTCTAATTCACTCTTTATAAAAGTGAGTTTGTATTACTAGTTATAGATTTATTCCACTAAAGATCTAAACTATACTATTGAATTAAATAATTATCATAAAATACTTTATAATTAAAAATATATTCATTAGATAATTAATATTTGCATATGTATCCCT
The DNA here is from genome assembly GCA_002914805.1 of Parasponia andersonii. Taxonomy (NCBI): domain Eukaryota; kingdom Viridiplantae; phylum Streptophyta; class Magnoliopsida; order Rosales; family Cannabaceae; genus Trema; species Trema andersonii. The sequence continues at coordinate 474,103 of JXTB01000216.1, read as the reverse complement.
ACATAAATGCCGATAATTGGAGCTAAGTAAAATTATTATTTTGCACATCCAATTATATGTTTTATTTCCTTGATACAATATTATATCTAATGGATAACCAGACTTATAAAAAATATTCAATTAATAAAATAATCAATTTTATTAATTACTTAACTAAGGTTTAAATCATCTATACTCCTATACCTCCTCAAGATGGTATTTATTTCTCAATATAATAGAGTTGTAGTCTCCATATCTATTAGTATAAGTTCCTAATACCCATAATATTGCATTACTAAAATGTCAGAATCTAGATCATCAATTTTTTGATCCGTACCTTTAACATCTCAAATAATACAAGTTATAAACACGGATTCATCAGATATTTTAGGCTTAAGAAAGACATGCGTTAATTATCAAATTTTTTAGAATATATTTTTTTCAACGACACTTATTGTAAAAACATCTTTCACATAGTCCTTATTTAATGTATTTACACGTAAAGACTTTTCGCATTTGGTCATACCAATATAGTTTAAGACACTATAAATATACAAAGTCTTACAACACGATTCAAAAATACCCAACTTGTCTTATTAATTATGAATAATATTATTTGATTTACTCAGAGAAAAAATGTCATAATTTTAATAAACAATTTTATTAAAATATTTATCTAATGAATAAATTATGAACTTTTTGATATTTACTATTGTACAATAATCAAAACATTATCACAAATATTTTGCACAAAATATCTTTTATTAAATATCCAAATATTCAATAATTATACAAAAAACTAATAAATATCTTTTGGCGTCTCTTAATACCTTAAAACATCTTAAGCACCCTGTAGGAACTCAATCGTGTCTTTTGACCAATATATTCGAACTTATGCACAATTTTTTCTTTTATTTTATACTTGACCATGGTCGAAAATTTTCAACTAGATCGAGTGTTTGGAAGATAGTAGCAAGTTCATGATGGTAAATTGACCTAACACTTAAGAAAAATTATACATATATGCAAATATGAAAAACACATGATCACATCATGAATGCAGCAGAAAAGTTAGCAGATTTAAGTTTTAAAAATTTTTACATGAAAATAGTTTGCATAACCGTAGTACATGTATATATCATATACAGGATCATGTATAACATAAATCCTAGAGATGAAATAAGAGTTTACCTTTTTTTTAGCGTGCTCCTCCTTGTTGATGGTGATCAAATCTCTAACCATAAATCTTCTTGTATATACTCCTACTCTTAGTTGATGAGGTGAGTGGGCACCAAGTTGAATAATTCGTTGGAGAACAATTAAGAATACCTTCTTAATCCTTTGAGACACCGAAATATGAGATGAGATTGTGAGATTACAGGAAATTTTTTCTCGCCTCTCTTTCCTAGCCTTAGTCGAATTTTCTCTCTCTCTCTCCCTTTATATTTCATGTGTAGCACTCCTAGGGTTACTGTTTAGTTTTTTCTCATATATCTTATATATTTAGGGCCTAAAATTGTTAATCCCAGTCCAACTAGGATTGAGCTTGTTCTCCAATTTGGGCTACAAGTATATTTTTATAAATATATCTTACTCATGAAACTTATTTATAAAAATACTAACTTCTATGTAGAATCAATATTTTACACAATTTAATAAAACTAATTTTACAAATTCCACTAGCCAATTAATGAGCTTTGTTGAGTTAGACAATAAACCTAATAGATCCAAATAATCTAAGATCTAATATTATAATAAATACATAATAACTCTTATTACAGTATTTATATAAATACTATTAGTAAAAGAATACTCCACTAAAGATCCAATACTGCACTCTTAGATTAAATATCATGTCTTTTATAAAGATTTAATTAATTAGCCTTAATTAACTGATCTATTTAACATATTCTATACCACATATAGAAAATTTATACAATGCCGTAGTTAGATATGTGAAATTATTGTAATATCCCTCCAACACATATTTACCTTAATATCCCTCCAACACATATTTACCTTTAAGTTACTATTTTTCTATCAAGGAATAATGTTGTCGATAATTTTATTTTCAATGGCTATGTAGACAAAATTATCAACCAATTCACAAAGTGAATACTAAGATTTTAGATTTAATTATTACATGAATCTTAAAAGGCCTTGAAATAGCATTAATATATAGTGTCCTCAACTATTTGGTATTCTCATCAATTCATAAGTCATAGCCTCCAATATGTTAGAGTTCACTTCTATTTTACTGAGACTAATCTTTTAATAAATCAAAAGGCTAAAACTCATGAAAGCAAATCTAATCAAACATCAAGGATTAAGATATACATGCTAAAAGCTAGTTTATGGTAATATAAAAATTGAGTTACGGTATTCCAATTATTTATATTACCTAATTCAGTTCAATACACATAACTTATTTATATTGTACTAGTATTTCTATCAGAAGTCAGACACTTCAATGATTTGAGACAGATCATTCTCATTGAGATAGATAAATACTACAATTTTTAGTAAATAAAGTATTTCATCTTTATTTAAAATTGTGAACTAACTAATTTAGACTTAGATAAAGAAACAAGTCTATCCATAATTAACACTTAATCATGTTTATTTTATTATACATAAATAAAGTCAAAGAATCTTTTTCAGATAAATAAACTATTCAACTGAGATAGTTTAATCTAGCAAATATCATAATTGTGTACAAGAGAAAATTGTTTATACTAAAAGGATAAAATTGGAAATCTTCTTTTTAGGGCAAATATCCCAACAGTTCAAAACTTCGAATTATTTATGCAATGAAAGACATAATTATGTAAATGAATTATACATTGTTTTTTTTCTTTTGCACAATTTTTTCTTTTGTTTAATACTCGACCCTAGTCGAAAATTTTCGACTAGATCGAGTTTTTGGAAGACAATAGTAAGTTTAGAATTTCGAACTATTCATACAATGAAAGGCCTAATTATGTAAATGATTTATACATTGTTTTTTTAATTATAAGTTTTAAAAGATGGTCAAAATTGATAGCGCTCATTTTCTTAAAGGACACCATTCTATCTTTTGTTTTGGTAATTGATTTTTACCTATATTTGTTTTTGCTTTTAGATTGGATATTAATTTAATTATAAAAAGTACATATATCTCTTGTTTGGTTTTTTTTTCAAAGATTTGGTAATGAACTATTCTATGAATTCTAAGGGACTGAATTTTCTTATTATCCTTTTTTGTTTGGTTGTTTAACACGAGACTCCCCCCAAAATTTAAACCAATTCTTTATTAGGGATGTGCAATATCAAACATTTCTTTTATTTTAAGGAAATTATTTGATATTTCTCAATAATTGTTAAATAAGTTTTGAGTAGGTCATCATTTTATTTGATAAGTATTGACATTGTCAAAATGTGTTATTGCTATTTGCTATTAAGCAAAATGCCTATTAACTTTTGGTAATAATCAATCACTTGTATAAAAAATGTCAATGAATGTTTTTGGCCAAATTATATATATATACATATCAAGAATTTGCCTATGAATGCCAACGAATCAAAATTATTTTCACTTTCAGTCATTAGATTTATCTAAATCTAATACTATATGATCCTACAAAATTCTAAATCTAACTTTTGCGAGGCAGCCACCAACTATGAAAATTTACTATGATTATGAGATCATAATGCTTCTATTTAGGCCACGTTTATTAATTTGTTACGGGAATGAGTAGAAAGGAAATAAGAAACAATAAGTGAAACGAAAAATACTTTCCCTTTCTTCATTCTTTTTGCTCTCCACTACATATTTTATACCATTCAGACTTCTTTTAGTGCAGTTTCCTATTCTAATTAAAATTTATTTAATTAGACTTTTCCTAATTAATCCTTATATAGAATAACTAAATGAGAGATGAAACAATAGAGAATGTGGGAGTCCCATCTAAGAGAACTCCTCGCCCTATGCCTCTCACTTGGCCGAACCTCAACCATTTTTAGTTATTTATACCCATATATTAAGCATATTGTGTATCATAGTGAGTAGTCTAATTCTTATATATGGAAGCAAAAGAACTATTAGGTTAATTTAATTTAAGTTATACAAGGCTTCATTCTAATTAATTCTTAATTAATTAGTTCAAATATAGGGATAATATCATTTAAAAAAATCACTACTTTTAGCCTTTTAGCAATAAAAATAAAAATAAAAAATATATGCCTTTTCATTAATATCAAATAAAATCTTCTATTTGTGTTTTTCAATTAAATCTCATCAGATTCACACATATAGTCAAAATTGGAGATTAAAATAGTAGTAAAAACGTTTTTATTCTTTAAACATTTCAACTGACATCCATAAAAATAGCCGTATGGCCACTATCTAGATCAAAAAATGATCTGTAATCTCTTAGGAATCCAACAGTAATAATTTTTAAACACACAAAAATTCATTTTTTTTAATTATGTTATCTAATTTCAAAAGTTAAAAACATTCACATTCAACAATTTTAACTCCAATTTGACTATACATGTGGATCATGTGAAATTTGAAAGAAAAATACAAATAGAATGCTTTGTTTAATATTAGTGAAAAAGGCATAGTTTTTTTTTCTATATAAAAGGGTAAAATTCATTTTTTAATATTATCCTTTCAAATATATTAATGAAGCTCGTATCAAAATGACTGAATTTTAGGCCCAATTTAAATAAATGTTCGTTTTTCAAATATTATAGCAAAATATCTGGTATGTATATTTATATGCCAAATGTAAAAAATTACATACTAAGTATAAAAATTTATATACTCAGTACATTTTAGTACATTAACTGAAATTAGTCGATAAGTATATATATCAAATATAAAATTATATATATTTGGATATTTAACTATAAAATTTTAAAAATGAACATCTACTTAATCAAATTTAAAATATCACTAATCCACCTAAATTTTTCTATATTTATTAATAATGATTCATTGTCCATTGCACTTATACATTAAATACATATTATGAAAGCTCATCTACAAATAAATAAGTGAACATGTATTGTCATGAAAATATTAATAACCATAACTAGGTTAAATTACCATTTTATCTATTTGTTTATTTTCTTCCTTATTTACTTATCCTTGTATCTAATGGATAATTTTACTTTATTAAGAAAGTCACAATTTAATAAACTACTTTATTAAATATTCAGCACAAATATTAAATTATCCAAGTACTCATATCTTAATAAAGTGGTATTAACTATTAAAATAATAAGAGACACTTTCTAAAAATAATAATAATAATAATTAGAGTTATGATTTCCATATCTATAAATATATGTTCTCTATAACTATTATAGTATTTACCAAATTATCAAAGTTAACAAAATGAAAACTAAGGTTGTATTTATTAATAATCAAATAACACAACTCATGAATATAAGTTGATTATTATTTCAGACTTAAAATAGACATCATTAATTGTATAATTTATGAATATGTGTTTTAAATAATGATAGTTATATACTTATATAAAGGACATTGGGTAAATTAAAAAAAAATATAAAATTTGAGTGTTCTGTAATTTTAACACTAAAGTGTAGATTTTATAAAATAAAATTTTGAGATTAAGAATTTTTGAAAATTGTTATCCTAAGTTTGTTGGAGATTTTTTTAAAAAAATAATGGTACTTATATAAAAACATTTCGGGTAAATTGTAAAAAAAAAAAAAAAAAAAACCTGAAGTTTAGGTGTTTTGTAATTTTAATACTAAAGTTTAGATTTCGTAAAATTATATCATGAGATTAAGAATTTCTGAAAACTGGTATCATTGTTTGACTTTTGGAATGACTATAACAACTAAAAAACAATAATACCATCAAAATTAATGAGAGGAACGAGGACTACCTTAGTTTCAACAATGGATATTTTTATCTTTTAGTACTAAAATTAGTCAAAAAATTAATATATAGTATTGATTTTCTTAAATAATTAATCTTATAATATTATTTTATAGAATCTAAAATTCATGATTGAAATTACAAAATACTCGAATCTCACGATTTTTTTTTCCTGGTTTCATCCAAATATATTTCAATCGAGTATGTTTAGTACTTCTAACATAAACTAAGTTTATCTGTTCAAAATCATACATTTTGGTAATTTTAGACTTAGCATTCTAATTGAAAATAGAAAGAGCCTATATCCCTTGTATCAGATATAGAGTCCAACAATTATCCTCTTAGTTATGAACCAATATTCTGAATAAGATAAATAAAATACACCACGGGACAAGAATGAAATATAGAGGACAAAATAAGATGAATGAAACACAGGGAACAAAAATGAAAATAATCTTTTTTATTATTATTATCGATAAGAAAATTTTAAACTATTCTGCTTTTTTTTTTTTCCTAGTTTTCTTTATTTATTGTTATTATTTGTTTTAATTTTTAAGGACTTAATGGAAGTTATGTAGACGGGGTCACAGGGTCATCATGCACGTCATTATCTGGTAGCCGTCCAAGTTTTTCAAACGTCTATAATTGGTTAAGGAAGGTAATTCAGTACCTTGTGGGACCCCCTTTATGGCCTCACCAGTGTCAGACATAGTAACGTGGACGTTCGTTAATTTGCCACGTAACTAATATTGTAGCACACGTGACTTGGTTTAATTAAAAACAAGAATTATTGTGGCTTATAATGGGGTGATATTTTATTCTAAATTGGGCTATTAAGAATAAGAGACCAACTTTCGGCCACCTCGACTTTTTTTTTCGTTGTTTTATTATTTTTATATTATGAGTGGGTGCCGACAGTTGCCTCTCCTACGTCTGTTTATCATTATTTTTTGTGTTACCTTTCTTTTTCTTGTCATTCTATGGAGTTCTAGATTGTTCCAATATTGAGGTCAATTTCGCTTGACCGAATTTACCATGCTACCCTTACTGTTTCTAAAAATTATTTATCTTTCTTTATTCTCCTAAACAGTTTTCATCTTTTAACGATCACAATTAATGATATGATGTAAAAAGATTTTAACAACTGAAACTTCACATGTTATCTTAAGTCCTTTTAAGTATTAAAAAATATATATTACTGTAATAATAGATGGCGATGGTTATTATATTAATCTTTTAATTACTCAGAAATTGTCATATTAGGTGTGTATTTATATTTAGCCATGCAGTGAATTATGAATGTGGTTAAAAATATTGTTTGGCATGCAAAGTGAAACTTGACAAGAGATACATTGGATGAAATAAATAGGTGGCCTTTCTTCAGGAAAAAAAATGTGGCCTTTTATTTAGCATAAAGATAAAAAGTGAATAAAAAAAGAAGAAAAAAAGGTAGGTAAATTCTTATAAGTTTTACAGGAATTAAAAGGCTTAGTTTTATTTATTTATTTTTTTTAGAGAGAGAGAGAGAGAGGAAGCTTAAGCCTTATGTTGTCATAATTTGCAAATTTATGCAAGTGGTCAGGTTCAGCTAGAACTTACTCCTGTTTTTGTTGACAACTTAGACATGTCGAAATTAAAAGGAGTAAAATTCCAATTCCTTATTTAATTAATGCTGGACTTGTTAAGGAATAATATCAATATGAAAAAAAATTCAGAATTTAAGAATCATTACGCATTCATGTCCTATATCCTGTAATATATATTTTGATGTGTTAAGCAAGTGAAAAAAACAAAGTCTAAGAGAACAATAATATTTCCGTGCACAACCACTTAATTTAAAACTTAAAAAAAATAAAAAAAACAACAACTTATACCATACCATTATTTTTACATACCAATACTTGAAACGTCCCTTCAAGTTATTTATTAGAATGTGTTGGTTAGTTATTTGAGAGAGTAAATTTGGAGAGTATGGCAAAGAGAATAGAAAATTTGAAAGAGTGAGATGTACATAATTTTTTTTATTTTTTTATGTAACAAAAAATAATACGAGCCATTTACTAAATAATCTTACGAACTAAGTCACTTAATCGATTAGTCTTACGAATAGTAGCAGGAGTCACTCACCAAGTGATTTGATGCATAATTACCTAAGTAATACATTATATATGTGTCATAGTAAATTTGTGGTCATGGCAAAATTTGAAAAGAAAAAAGATAAAATTTGAGTTTAATAATTGTTATATGGTAGAATTTCTCCAAAAAGTTATCTAGCAATTTAGGTAGAAATTATAATCGGATCTTGGCTTTATTTAAATTAGAGAAGAATTATGGGTAAACAAAAAGTTTTAACTCCGCCGTGTAACATACTAATATTAGCCATTTGGAGGGGGAAAAAAAAATAGAGCTTATGAAATTAGCGCATTAAAACATTAAATGAAATGAAAATAATAAAGTCAAACAAAGGAAGAGGGACAGAATCGTCTTTTCAAGTAATAACATGGCCCACCCGTGCATCATTATCTTCTGACACGTGTCAGGAGGAGACATTTTACTTGAACCAATCATACTTTAGCTAGTTGTGAAGCATGCATGCATGGATGATGGTGTCATGGATGATGGCGTGGCATAAGCGCGGATCTGGGCTTTGGGTATTTGAGAAGGTATGTACATATATTCCTGGAAGCGGATTGGGCCAGGTGGGAGACGGGCAAGATTCGACTGTATAGATCAAGAGCTGCTCTCCCATTGGCAGATGGACCAGCAAAATATCTAAACGCGTAGGAGCGTGACTCTTTTGCCAGATATTTCTGTCCTGACCGCAATCACTGCCCGCTCCTTCCCAGCCACTAAATCACTCTCATCGTGAACGGAACATGCTCTCGGGCAGACCTGCCCGTTTCCCTCCACGTGGACGAATTCTTGATTATCAGACGCCTGGTTTTGTACCATGTTACCCATTAAATTTCCCCCACCGAACAACTCGCTTCCAAATTAAAAATAGCGCCAGATTCACACTTTTTTTTCCCCACTTCTTTCATCTTATACGTGTATTCGGTATTTTATAATAGGGTTTTAGAAACTTTTTCTTATATTTTAAAAAATATTATCAAATTTATAAAATTTTAAAAATAATAAAAATTCTGTACGAACTTTATAGAGTATTTAGGGTTAGAAAACGCGGTAATATTTTAGTAATAAATCTTTTTTTTACGAGAAATTATAAAAATTTATTGAAAATTAATTTTGTTTCTTATTAGCGGAATGTCCTATATGTAAGTAAATCACAAGAAATCATGACATTTTTTAGAAAATATTATAGTTTTTTTTTTTACAGAATGTCTTATAACTATATAAATTATTGAAACTTGGATACCATTGTAGTCTCTTTTTAGCATAATACACTATAATTAAGTAAATCATAAGAAATTATGAAGATTTCTTAAAAACTATCGTGGTTTCTTTTTTAAATCACATGAAACAATGAAAATTACTTGACAACTATTATGATTCTTTTTTTGCGAATACCATATAACAAGAATTAAGTGAGACATTGAGCAAGTACGCTGAAGAACATGATGAAGTTCTCAAATTAAGTAATTATATTTTTGAAATAAAAACAACAAAAATATATATTGATTTTTGGATTTTGGCAACTGGTTTCCAATAACCAGATTGGTTTTTAGTAATAAACAATTAAATTAACCAAATAATTCTACTATTTATGATAAAAACTAGTTTGGTTTTCAGTTTCTATTAACTAAATAATTATGATATTTATGGTAGAAACCAATATAGTTATTGGTTTTAAGTAATCAATTTGGTTTCCAGTTTCTAAAAAACAATTAGTTTATGGTTTCTAATAATAAGTTGGTAATTAATTTTAAGAGTGATAATACAAGTAGACTAATAGCAAAAAGAAACAAAAAAAAAAGAAAGAAATTTGAAGACGTTATTTGGTTTTTCATACAAAAAGTGAACTACTAACTAAAATAAGTCTAAAAAAAGGTAATATACAAATAAGAATTTATTAGCAAGAATAAAAATGAAATTCTAAAATATTATTTGGTATTTCTTAGCAAGAATTTGTTATTTTTTCTCTCAAAAATGTAGTATAAAAATAAGTAAAAATTTGGACATCGCATTTTTTGTATTATTTATCAAAAAATAGCACAGTGTTACTAGTTATATTATCCTTTTTACTTTTCTATATTCTTATTTCTCACTAATTGTGATTATAATCTATTTTTTAAAAAAATAGATCATATTTGATACGACATATTATTTTAGATGTACATATTATACCAAATTAGATTAGATCATATTAAATAATATAATATAATATTTGGCTTTTAAACTTAACATTTATGAGTTTATGAATTGCAAAAAATGAACTTCAACATTATAATGAGTATACGTCTTTTTTTTTTCCTCCTAACTATATCCATGCTAGTGCTCAGCATATTTTCATATATAGTAATTCACTATTGCATTGTATCATTTTTTAAGGATTTAATTTATAAAATATATATTTTTTATAAAAACTTGATTATATATACCAATCTCATAAAAAGATATATCACAACTGAATATCTATGAAAAATAAGATCATAATGTGGCATATCTAAAAAAATATACCAAGTAAATAGTTTGACATACGAAGAGAAAAAAGTGATAGATCATTTAATAGTTATTATCTTTCACTAGTCATAAAGGAAACAAAAAATAAATAAACCAAAAAGGAAACTAAAATGTCCTAATTAACAAGTGGATTTTTACTTATGAAAAATGTTCATTAAGCTAACCAATAAATAAATTAATAAATACGATCATTTAGTAATACTAATTTTAAAAAAAAGGGACATAAACCATAAATTTTTAGAGTAAAATGTGTTTCATGTGATTGTAAAATAAGTTAAACGATCTCGTATTAGATCATTTTAAAATTATTCCGTGAAATAATGCTAATACATGATCAACTAGTAATAGCTTTCTTAACCTTATAAGATATAACCGAGCACATATATATACACCTTCTCCCTATATATATATATATATCAACTATTGGATCATAAGTATTTTTTTTTTACCTATTGTTAAGTATTTTTTTAAACTATTGGATCATAATATAACACATATCATAATTTGAATAATTAAAAAAATAAAAATAAATACTTATTTTGTTTTTCTCTTCACATTTTATCATGAAAAAACACGTGTGATCAAAGTTTAATTGAGCAAAACAATATTATATTTATAAAAAAAAATGTATTTTCTTTTTTTTTTTAATATTTCTTTTTTTTTTTGTGAAAAGATTTTGTTTTCTTTTGACTCATCATTGTGAATATCAATACATCGTACATAATTTCGTCACTAATAATTGACATACGATGAAGTACGCTACGTTACGTAAGCAAATAAAAACTAGTTAATTGTTTACTATATAAAATGAGATTATTATTATTAGGAAAAATCACAAAAATATCTTCGCAAAAATGAATAAATTTATCCCTACAGTTTCTAGAATCAACAAAAATTTCTACTTATAATAACAAAACAATACAAATTTCACCATTATGGATAATTTAGTTGATACGGATAATTTAGTTGAAATCGGTATGCACAAAAAGAAAAAATTCTATCGTCTAAATTTGTAGCCAAAAAAAAATGAAAAATAATGCCTAAAACTGGCAAACGGTAGTGAATCAAAGAAAAAAACGATAAGAATCAAAATAAAAAGATTTAATTGGAAAATAAAGTTTTATACATTTTTTAAATATTTTTCTTTATAAGTTATGGGTATTTAAAAAAAAATACTTAAGTTCGTAAAATTAAATAGAGTGGTGAAATTTTATCAATTTATTAATCCAAAGGTTATTTTTGTTGTTTGCATAAAATGAAGGGATAAAAATTGTGCATTTTCCCTAAATCATGTGATATTTTTTGTAATTTTTTTCTCCTTTATGCTTTCATAATGATAAAAACAGACTTATTCATAAATTTTATCAAAACTAACTACTATTGCTATGTGATATATTTAACTTCATTCCAAGCACCCTAATTAAAAGATTTAAATATTCTTTTATAGGAACCACAACCACTCTAAACTTATTCACTAACATTATCTATGAATTTTAATTGCAATTAGAGTCGATCTGATTTATTTTCATAAAATCTCATTTTTTTTTTGTTAAAGATCTTAGATATGGTTTTTGAACTCAAATTTTGTATTGTTAACTGTAGTCCAAAATTCTCAATTAGGGTCAAGTTTGTTCAATCACAGTAGAAAATTTTCGATCATATTCAAGATTTTACAATGTGGCCAGTGAGGATATGGGGACAAGATTAGAATCCAAAAGTTACATTAGAAAAAAAAAGGTCTAATTTTTCAAATAATTAATAGGAGATTATCAATTTTTATCCTCTTTTATTATATGTGATAAAAAGAGGACAACCTCTAAATTATTTACAAAAATAAGCCTTTTATTGTCATGCCATTTAATGATTATTTCAGAGTTCTGAAATTACTCATGAATTGACTCTAGTCAAAATTATTTTCATCCTAGTCGAGTAGAGGCGCCGCCGCCGGGGTCGGGATCAAGGCCGGTGGTGATGGCTAAAGTAATTTGAAGTTTTTTGGAGAAATAAAGTATCGAAATAATTTTATATATGTGATATGACAATAAAAGTTAATTTTGAAAATATTAATTAGCGAGTCCTATTTTTCATTACAACGGTGGGAATTAGTTTTGAAAACATTAGTGAGTGAGTCATATTTTTCGTCACAAAGATCTAGTAGACTAATTCTCATAATTTATACATTCTTCCTTAATTTTAATGATCTTTAAAATGGTTTCTAATTAACACATTAATTCATTGGTTGAAGATAAATTATAACACTAAAATTGAACAAATGTTTTGAATTCAATTTGCAATTATCTTATGCAGGAGATTGCACTTGATACTCTATTTTTAAAATGTCACTTATAAGGGGGAAAAAGTTAAAGATTTATGGCACAAATGGAATGTGAAGTATCCAATTTGTGGCAATTTAGTTCTTAAAGTTTTAATTATTGCAATCAAGTCTCTTAATTTTGTTGATTTGAAGTAATTTGGCATGTGAATGTCTAAATTACAATATACTTTTACATTTTTGACCAAAAAACACAAGCGATGAGCACATTATAATGTCACTTATATGGAAAAAAAAAAGATTTATGGCACAAATGGTTTCTAAAGAATCCAAATTGTGGTAATTTTTTCTCAAAATTTTAATTATTGTAATTAAGTTCTTGAATTTTTCGATTTGACGTAATTTGGCCCATAAATGCCTAAATTGCAATATGTTTTGACATTTCTAACAAAAAATACAAGTGATGAGTATATTGTAATATCTAAAAGTAAATTTAAGGGAAAATAAATTGAACAAAATAATTTGAAAATAAGGAAAGATGTGTTATTTACATTTTCTAGGATTCTTTGAGCTGCAAATTTAAAAAGAATTTTTTTGTGATTGTTAATTTTTACGATTAAAATTTTCAAATTACTTTTCAAATATATTTTCAGATTTTTTTTGAAATAATACTTTCAGATGTTACTATGTGTTCAGCCTTGTATTTTTACTTAGAAATCTAATATCAGATTACAAATTAGATATTTCAGAGACTAAATTATTTCAAATCAAACAATTTAAGAGCTTAATTACCATATTTAAAATTTTAGAGACTAAATTGCCATAAATTGGATACTTTAAGAACTATTTGTGTCATTCACCCTTAAATTAAACTAGTACCACTTATTAAACTCAACTAAATAATTTGTAATAATAATTTCTATTGTTATACTTTATATAATTTCTTTTTTGAGCAAAATTTTATTTTATTTTTGGTTGTAAGTCTCAAATAAATAAATTTCAAAAGAGAAGTTCAGCTATTAAAACTCCACCAGATTATGAAATATTTGTTATTTACCATTGAAGGCAGTCTTCTTCTTTTTTTTTTCCCCCTCTAAACTCTATTGATAAAAAAAGGGATACTAAATAAATATATATATTTTTATAATCTTAATGCTTAATACATGAATTTTGCTATCAAATTTCACATTTTAATGATACAATAAATTATAATAAAATCTACATATCAAATAATAAAATTAAAGAGTAAAATTAAGTGCACAAAAGAGAGTAAATTTAACATTTTCCTCTATAAAAATTCCACTTTGGCACAATGTATCTATGTGCATGCATTTTACACATCCTAAATATTGCGTGTTTTCTCCACTCCCATTGATAGTTCAGTCTCAGTGCGGTTCTTTTTTTTTTTTTTTCTTGCTTAGACTAATAATTAAACATCACAACAAAAAAGTCAATTGACGTGGGTACACTTTGATTTGTTTGTTTTTCAATGCATAGTTGAGTAATATATATTTTTATAATTGAGTCAGCTATCCTTTGGTTCAAATTTTAAAGAAAGAAAAAAAAATTATTGTATGCTCTCTCATTCTCTCCCGGACCATTCAAATGAATGAATTTTCAAGCACTAGATGATTATCTAATTGTAATCCTTAATGGTTGTCAATATTTAATGATTACAAAGTTTAGGATTTGGTCAACTCAGCACTAGATAGAATATATATTGAGATAAACGAGTGTGACACAATGGAAAAGCTAGAAAGACGATGAGAACTGTTTCAAAATCACTAATGAATTAAACAGAAAGCATCACTACTCCTAATTAAACTAGTAACATTCATTTCAAAAAAAAAAAAAAAAGAAGACTTGTAACATTCATTACCAAAAAAAAAAAAAAAAAAATTAGACTTGTAACATTGTGAGGATATGTTTGGAAGCTTTTGGTGAGAAATTAATAGTGTTGTCAAAGCATATCCAACTTTTAATTCCTAAACACTGAGTTTAATTTATGACCCCTATATGTCTGAGGATATGTTTCGTAGTTATTTCCTGATATTTTCAATGATTATATGTTAACTCAATAGTTTCAAAGGTTGACATTTTTAGTAATTTAATAATTAATGTTAAAAGTCATTTATAACTCCGAAATTTAATATAAAACTTAGTTTTCAACAATATTATGTTAAATTTAATAGCAATGCTATTAAGTACACACTATAACCAATAACAGCACCTTATAATGCTGTCACCACGCTCACTTAAAAAATTTACTTGGATTGTGAGGTCAGATGAATTGATGTGTACCCTAATTCCACTTATGATTACACACCAATAAATAATTTTAGTTGGAGAGACTAATATTACTATGGCATTTAAAGCTGTTATTATTGTACACTAACAAATATACGTGAATCTACTTATAAAATTTTAGTATTGTTTTGCTGTATTATAACTATAATGCGAGTGAGAAGCAGTTTTGAAAAGAAAAAATCTAAAGATTTGATGAATTTTATTTATAAAATTGTTGTACCGTTCAAAAATAATAGTATATGATAAACTATAGATTACGTGTTGTAGCATATTATTTTTGATAATTTGTAGAATAATAATTTTTTCTCTAACCGTTACTAAAAACTGAAGGCAGATTCTGAAAGCAATCCCAAACATAGCCTTGGTTGGATTGTATATCAAATTGGGCGAGTTTGGATAGACATATTTGTATCTGACTCGTGTGTTCTCAGCGGTGCCCTTTCCTGGTTCTACAAAGAAGAAAAAAGGGGGCCAAAAACTAAAAAGGATCGGTGGAAAGGTTTTTTAAAAAAAAAGGGCAAAGGACCATGAAAGTTACATACACCTCAGACCACGAAACCAAAACTCCTGGCAAAATATCTCGGAGTTAAGAGGGTCCCACTTTCCAAAACGAAACTACTTTGACGCTTTGCCCATCATAGAAAAATTCCTAGTTGTGAACTTCAAATGTCAAATTGAGAGTCCGAGAGGGGCAAATTGGTAATTTCACCTGTTCATTACCCTTGTCGCCTTGTGCTTGCGTTACGCCCTTTCCCACTTGGTCATTTGACTCAGTTTTGACTATTTTTAAGGAGTTTAAAAAGTTTTAAAGTAAATATAATATTATGACATGTATCATGTATGTGTATATCATGGGCAATCCATACATGATGATGATGATATTGGAGATATGCAGGAGGTGACACGTCGGCCCATAAGGCGAGAGGAAAATATCATTGCCACGTGTGGAGCAATCTAAGCGATGAACTGAGAAGCCTCCTAAAGATCTTCTCTCTCTCTGGCTCTGCCAAATACTACTCAGCCTCTTAGAAATAAAATATTTCTCTGCCCAAAAAAGAAAGAAAGGAAAATCTTAATTTTCTGTGACGGCTTTTATCAGCGTGATTTATCAGAAATCAGGTTCCAGAACCAAAACTCAGTAAGTTGTTTCCAAATTCCTTGGCGGGTGTTTTTTTTTTTTTTTTTTTTTTTTTTTTTTTTTTTTTTNATGGGTTGGTTTTAAAGCTCGTTGTTGATAATGGGTTTCTTTTTTTTTTTTTTTTTTTCAAGTGTTCATTTTTCAATTTTTTGTAATAATAATAATTATTATTATTATTTGTAATACTTAGAATCTTACAATATGCTATACAACGCTTACAAAAGACTCTACTATGTTGTTACAGAAATCAGAGTTTTATATTTGGAAGTTAATTTGGAGATTTTCAGACGAAGAGACCTGAAGTTGGGAGAGTATGAGATATAGTGGAGGATTGTATCTATAAATTTGGTTTTAATTTCAGGATTTAATATAAGCAGTTCTGAGAGATTTGATGAAGAGTGGTTGTGTTTGGGGATGTTGAATTACTAGATTTGGATTCTTGATTGGTAGGTTGAGGATTTTGTGGTTGTGTTTGGTTGGATAAAGTTGAAGCTTTTTCCATGGCTGGTAGCCGTGAGAGATGGATTGATCGTCTTCAATTCTCCTCATTGTTCTGTCTACCTTCACAAGATGCACAACAAAGAAAGGTAATACTCAATATTTCATTTTCATTTTTATATGTAAAGTTGTGTGCTTGTGCATGTATACGTATATATATATGTATAAATATTTGGAACCACATAGATATATGTGTCTGTGTGTACACTGTGTGGTCTGGATTCAATCTGATGAAGATTGTTCATTTGAACATATTTATTTGTTAGCTATTGAGAACAGCAAATTGTCTGTTTTGTCATCCCCTCATAATTAAATGAAAATACAAGTATAAATAGGAGTTGGAATTTATGAAGATGGAATGAAGAAAAGAAGGAAAAGGAATTACGTTTTGATATTCTCAGAGCATCCATTTTCTGGTTGATATTAAGTTAATAGTTACTGAAACTTGTTCTTAATGAATGAAAATACAAGTATAAATAGGAGTTGGAATTTATGAAGATGGAACGAAGAAAAGAAGAAAAAGGAATTACCTTTTGATAATCTCAGAGCATCCATTTTCTGGTTGATATTAAGTTAATAGTTACTGAAACTTGTTCTTAATGAACTGTAATGACATCAGTGGGGATATCTCTTCAGAGCCCTTTAAAGATACACTTTTTTTTTTTTTTCCTTCAGTTGAGTTGGGTTGTGATTTTTTATAGCTTTTCTCATTCTTTTCTTTCATCGATTATTTTATTTTCCAGGATTTCTCATCCTCTTAAGATTTGTATTTTAGAAAAAGGATTTGTTTCCTGTATAATTAAATAGAAGAAAATAAGTCATGTATCGGAATCAAGCTTGTTGTCTCTTTTTCTCATCTTTCTGGTTGATTTCAGCCTCTTTTAATCCACTTCCAACAAAAATTGAAAAATATGCTCCTTCATCTTTGTCGTTTATGTTCTCTTTGTTGCATTTATAGGCTCAAGTTATTGCCTACGTGGATTACTTTGGTCAGTTCACATCAGAACAATTTCCTGATGACATTGCAGAGGTATGCTCTCTATGAACTTATTATCTTTCTTAAACTGAAGAACTGGAAAGAAAATTTTAATTCTTTTGGATTAGGAGTTCTTGTCGGATGGTTGTGCTAATACATTTCCTTTTGCAGCTTATCCGTAATCGTTATCCTTCAAAGGAACAGCGCCTTTTTGATGATGTTTTGGGTACTGGTTCTTTACAATTGATAGATAAATAACTGAATTCATTTGAGGAAATATTTTCTTATTAAGTCTTGTTACTTTAGGATGGCTAATTTATGTACTTGATTCTTGTCCAGCTACATTTGTCCTTCATCATCCTGAGCATGGGCATGCTGTTGTTCTCCCAATTATTTCGTGTATTATTGATGGCACACTGGTGTATGATAGGACCAGTCCACCATTTGCTTCTTTCATATCTTTAGTCTGCCCAAGCAGTGAGGTATGAGATTAATTGTGTTGGATTCCAAATTTTTTTATTCTTTATTTCCATTCTAATTTGCAAGTTACACTTGACTTTCGGTTTTTCACAAGTTAGGTGGTGGTGGTGGTTTGTTTGTTTTTTTTTTTTTTGTTTTTTTTTAAATGAAAAAAACAACAGAAGTAAATGATATCAGATGATTCTTAAAATTCGTTTAGAGTCAATGTAAAGATAAAAAAAAGAACATTGAAAAATAATTTCCATGAATCTAACTGTTTAGTTTTCTTTCCTCTCTCCAGAATGAGTATTCTGAGCAGTGGGCTTTGGCATGTGGGGAGATTTTGCGAATTTTAACTCATTATAATCGTCCAATATATAAAGTGGAACAAAACAACAGTGAAACAGAAAGAAGCAAAAGTGGCAGCCATGCCACCACAAGCAACAACAGAGATTCTTCCTCTGCACCAGTGGTGCAACAAGAGAGGAAACCTGTTAGGCCTTTGTCTCCCTGGATTACGGATATATTGCTTACTGCACCTCTGGGTATTAGAAGTGACTACTTTCGTTGGTGAGTATATTTTGATTGGTTGGAACTTCGTAATTTCTTCAGAGATCATCAACATTTCGTGACAGTATGAAGTCATGCATATATGGACTGCAAACCAACTAAATGCAAATAGTAAACAAGGCTGAGTTGCGTTAATATTACTTTCTGGTAGGAACATAAATTCGTTGATAAAGCTTAGAAGTGGAAAACTAATGAGAACTTTAACTCCGTTGAACAGTATAAAAACAGAAATCAACTCTTCTGCACAAGAAGTAAAAAACATATTCTTGAAGTCCTCATAAGTAGAAGTCCGCTGGATACCAAAAACTTCAAGCTTTCCTAATGCAACACTTCTTGAAATCGGTTAAAAAAGTAGTATTCTTTCTTTTGGTCATTACATGTGAGAGAAAATGAACATTTGAGTTTTCTCGGTGGTGTTGATATAAATGTCTCCTAGTTGGTGTGTGCTATGCGGAAGAAGTGCAGAATTTGTAGATCCTGTGTTTCTCCACTGTCATTGATCTTTCAAGTTGATTTGTTTTGTTCCCAGGCATTGAAGGCTATATTAATTTCTATAGATATTCTATCAATTAATTNTTCTGCTTCCAATAGGAGGTTGTGGTCTTTGAGTTATTCCTAGGTGTTTGTGTGAAAATATTTCTTTTTTCCTTCTTTAGTTCATTCATTGATGATGCTACTTACCCAATTTGTGAACCATCGAGTTTCTCTGAAAAGCTTCCATACCTTCAAAAGTTTTGGTGCTCTTAATTCATTGGAAGGTTAATAAGTGATACACTGGAAGTGCTTTTTCTTGTTTCATCTTGATGTTAAAACTGTATGCTTGGCAAAGTAAGTGTTGATCATTTGTTTCATGATTGTCTTGTTTCCATTAGATTCTAGTGGAGGCTGTTGAATAAAGTGGGAGTTTTATAGGTGGTTCCCAATTATGTTTTTTGATGCCCATGTGGAAGAGTATACGACATTCTGGGGAAGAAAGGAAAAGTGATGCAGAAGTATGCAGTTTTAGCATTAGTCTGGGTTGTTTGGTTGGGAACAAATGGGAGGATTTGGAAACTTGGTACCAAGATGTTTTTTCTTTTCAGATAAAGTCAAAATTATGATTTCTCTATGGTCCTATGTATTAAAAAAATTCATGACGCCCTTAAACTATTTTCACTTGAGTTGGTTCATGGTTGGATGTAGTTTAGGACTCGATTTGTTTTGTTGACGGGGAGCAGAGGCTATTTTTGGTATGTGAGCAGGTTGAGTCCTTGATTTTCATTCTGTTTTTGGAAGTCTCTTCGTCCTTGGTGGATTTCCAATCCTCCTGGCCTTCCATGGTTGAGGTTTTGACTATCTAATTCTCTCTTTGTGACTCATTACAGATAGATCATAGGTGGTTCAGTTCTAATATGTGTATAATTGGAAAAAGGAAAATTAATGACACTTGATTCAGCTTACTGTGGTGTAGGTGGCTATAATTGTAAATTCAGTGAAGGCAAGGTCGTTCTTTTACTTTGTCTCTATATGTTGTGTTAGGTTAGACAAAGGTAGTATAAGATGTCTACGATGATAAAATTTCTAATCATGTGCTCTATTAGGACTTGGGCTAGTGAAATCATATCCTACTAGGACTGGGACTAGTGGAGTTAAATCCTACTAGGACTAGGAAACTTGAGTGTAGAAATTTCTTAAGACTCAGAATAAAGGAGTATCAGGCTGAGAGAATCAAGATGAAGGGTCTTGAACTGCAAGTAATGAGCGCAGAGTTTCAGATCATATTTTCTGAGAAAAGGAAATTTCATTGCTGGTATTGATCCATATATGTAAGGTATTCTAGGCTGAACCACATTACAGATTCGTGTTCTTGATGTTTATGTAAGTTATTTATTTATATTATTTTTTTTTCGAGTTTGAACCCTATTCTAAAGATTAGAACATTGAATAGTTTTATGCTCGACCTTTAAACTGGACAACAAAAAAGGATGGTTCCTGATTCTAGCACTTGTAAACACTAGTGAAAGTGGAAATCTCTCTCTTTTCTTTGGGTCAACAGATTTTGAAGAGTTAACGTAAATTTTTCTTACGGCAAAGAAAAAATCTCTTTAGACATTGGGGTAGGTTTTCTATTTTCAGCTGCAGATTCATTGGCCATGTTTCATTTGATATGTTTTATTATCACTGTGTTGTGTTTAACAGCAGGGTCATTGACGGTGACAAATTACATAGGCATATGTGCTTTGGTTATTGTTGCCCTTAGCTAAGAGCTAAGCTTACATTTCTTTAATGCATTAACAGGTGCAGTGGTGTTATGGGTAAATATGCTGCAGGAGAGCTCAAGCCACCTACAACAGGTTAGTAGGTCTTTTCGAGTGACATAAGCCAACCATTGTGTGGACACTTAGTAATACTTTTGCAATGATTGAGTTTGATGTCACACATAAGATGATGTTTCATTTGGAAAACTTCGTGATATATGTAATGTTGAATCTGACTGGAAAATTTATTTATGAACTTGAGAAGTTACATTATTTAATAGAGCTATTTTAGTATAACAATAAATTATGCAGGAATTCTAGTGTTATGGCACTTACCAAACTGAATGTCAACTTGCATGTAGGATAAAAAAGAAGTATATGCTCTGTAAAAAGTGTCGATGATGTGTTTGAATTGCTCTTTGCTATGACTTCTATGTTTTCATGAAAACTAGAGAGAACTAGAGAGCTGCTTTTCTTTTATAATTTTGTTCAACATATTTAAAAAAGTTAATAGTAAATCCCCAGTCTAAATTATGTTTGCTTTGGTACAAAGTTACTAGAGGGAGTTGAGTAGTACTTCTATGATAAAAGGATCTTTTTCCCACTTTATTTCATATTGAATTAAGATGTGTATGAAACTGCGGTTGATTTCTGATATTCATTTTGTTGGAGTAAGATATCTTTATTTTCTTAACGAGAAGATTGAAAATAAATATACTCATTATGATAATGACCACTATTGATGATTGAGCTGTGTGTTTTAGCATCTCGTGGATCTGGAAAGCATCCTCAACTCATGCCATCGACTCCGAGGTGGGCTGTAGCCAATGGTGCTGGTGTTATATTAAGTGTATGCGATGAGGAAGTTGCTCGCTATGAGACTGCTACTTTAACAGCAGTTGCTGTCCCTGCGCTTCTACTTCCTCCTCCAACAACAGCTTTGGATGAACATCTAGTTGCTGGGCTTCCAGCTCTTGAGCCATATGCGCGTTTATTTCACAGGTCATGGAAAGCTTCCTTGTTCTTGGCCAACATAGTTTAAGACCCTTTCTATGTATGCAATTTAGATTTGCTAAGTATGCAATTTAGATTTGCTAAGTAAAATTATTAATTTCGTTGTTCTTGTATTAGGTATTATGCCATTGCAACTCCAAGTGCCACCCAAAGACTTCTTCTTGGACTGCTAGAAGCACCTCCATCATGGGCTCCAGATGCACTTGATGCCGCTGTACAACTTGTGGAACTCCTTCGGGCTGCTGAAGATTATGCATCTGGAATAAGGGTAAGCTGGATACTAAACATTGCTGGTGTTTAACTATGTTCTGATACTATGCTCGTGATTAAAATTAATCTCAAAGTAATACTTAATAAAACCCACTTTGTTTTATTTTTTGCCAAATTATGTGATAAATTCATCAGAGGGAAAAGCGATCTTTATTACTTGCTAGCTTGTCGTATTTATAAGGAGGGGGAAAGAATATATACAATAATTCAGCTATAGGACACGAAACAAGAAAAAAAACAACATAAAACAAATAGACAAGACAACACTATTAAGAAAAGAATAAAATATTAAAAGCATGAGAATATTTCCTAGAGTCGAGGTACAAACGATTTTCTTGTTTCCCACTAGCCTTGAAAGCAAATATAAGGTCTTTTAACATTATGAATAGTGAGCTCTAGGAAACAATTGTGCATCTTGAGACTATCACTTGCATGCAAGGATAGCCTATTCGACTAAACAAAATCAAGAAAAGTGAGAGCTAGATGACCACAAGAGAAAAAACGATAGTCTTTTTGTCTTTTGAGTTTATATTTGACACCCTTATGATAATAAAAATCTTCTTCTTCCAAGTTTCCACGAGGAAAGCATTATTTATGGAAAATTGTTGCAGTGACCCGCCCAAATTTGAAACCATGACAACCACTCATGAACAAGTATATCTTTGCTTTTCGGGAGATGTCTCTTGGTAGTTAATCTCATATGCTTGTGTGAAGCCTCTAGCAAGTGATCTTGCCTTATGTCTTTCTATAAAACCTCCTTACTCATGTTTGATTGTGAATGCGGGCTGGTAGCTCAAATGCTCAACTAGACCCCAAGTGGTTTTTCTTATTTTTAGTTTTGGGTTTTCATTTGTTCATACTTATTGATATCGGACAGGATGGATCTAGAGAAGAGAGAAGAGGAAGAAAGAGGAGAAGAGAGAAAATTCCCTATTCAACTAGAAAACTAACTCTAATAACTCAAAGAATAATAAAACTCTAATAATTCAAAATAAGATAAATTCTAATGGTAATCCTCATTAGCAAATTATTATTATTATTATTATTTTTGGCTTGAGCATTAACAAATTAATTCAATTGACTAGTTTTCTATATTTAGTTCCTCCTCAAATAGCCTCCTTCCAGCTTTGATCACTAAGAGGACCTTGTGCTATTTTGGGAGTACAAGTAGAAAATAGTTGAGTAGAAAAGTTACAATATTTTCTTTTTGTTTCTAGTCCAGTTGCAACCTACAATCTTCTGGAGGCATGAAGGTCTAGCAAACTGGTAGGTAGGTACCCACCAGGAATTGAACCCCAAACACGCGGAAGTAACCCATAGGCCTACCCACTCAATCCACCTCACACAACAAACCCCAAACTCGTGGAAGTAACCCATAGGCCTACCCACTCAACCTACCTCACACAACAAACGATAGACAAAGTACAATATAAATGTGAGAGATTATCTAATGATGTAAAGTTGGAGATAACTGTTGAGTAAAAAGACCTTATCCTTTCATGAAGGCCAATAAGATAATTATGGAGATTATTGGAAGATTCGTATGAAGTGCCTCATGTTTACAAGAGGAAGAGGAAATCAAATAAGTCAACCTTTCAATGTACATATATGAGGACTCGAACAATTAAACACAACTGGTAAATTCTGACAAGGAATATGTATTATTAGCATTGAGATCAGTCAACTTTTCATTTATGTGGATGAGGATTCCAATAATTTAAAAAACAACTAGTCAATTGGCTAGATTTTAATGAGGATCACGTAATAGTAACATTGAAAAGCTACCATTTATTAAATCAAGGAGTGATTCTATTCACTGTTATAATACTTAAAATAAGATTAGAACTTGACAGACACATAAGAAATGCATCAGAACACCAATAATTTGACGCAGTTTGGCCAAGAATGCTGACATCCACGAATTGAATGAGCAGAAAACTTCTTTTATTCAGAAAAGACAACCCAAAAGTTTTGAGCTCATTAATTTCAGTCCGAGAGCTTTCTTGATTTTCTTTCTGATTGGTAGCCCCTCTATTCTCAGCCTTCAACTGTTAATAGACGATAGTTTTACACCTCGTCTAGTACTATTAAGTAGTATGAATATTTTACTAATCTACAAGTCCTAGTAAGAATCTAATTCCACTAGAAGTTCTAGTCCTATTAGGATATTAGAAATGTAATAATTGCAAGTACCTTATGCCACCAAAATCTAACGTAGCATCCCAGAGATAAAACACAAAACTACTCTGCCTTTCAATTTGAATTATTGACCACCAATACTACACTATCATTGACTGTTTCCTACATACAAAACTAGTGATATTATATTTGAGGAACAGGTTTTGTGTGTGAAAAAGCACTACGAACAAGTTTAGGGATTTTATGTTTCCCGATATGTTGACGAGCTGGATTTCTTTTTTATGTACGTTTTCTTTTGCCCCATGTTTTTATGTTTCACATTGGAATACTGCTTGTTCTCCACTATTGTATGCTTATTCTACTTTTAATGAAAGTATCTGATTTATATTGAAAAACAAAAAGCCTCATTGGAAAGTCTTCCTGAAGGTTTCCCATGGAGTGACCCTCTTTGGCACCGGGTTATGAAAAGAAACTATGATCTTCAGAATGTGAGTGAGATTCTAATCATTAGTTTTTGAAGAAGCCCTTTGAAGTCTACTTCCCAAATTCTACCATTGGTTCTCTATTGTCTGTGTTTTTGGAACCTTTGACTTCCATTTCAGAGTTCACTGCTCTTGCCTAAATTCAAGTTTTTGCTTGGTTACTGGATGATTCCTTCAAAACCAACCTCTTTGCAAGTGAAAAAGCTTGCAGCCTATGCTGGTGGTGGTAGGAGGAGCAAGGCATTGTTTAGGTGTTCTGTTTTTGCTATTTTTGAAGAAAATGTTTAACATGGATCCAGTTTTGAGCATTGTAGTGGTCCAGTTTTAATTCTCTCTTTAACTTTGTTGTTGTTGGAACTTGGAAGGTGGATATCTGGTCCTTCTTTTTAATGAAACAAGTTGTTTCTCATAAAAAGAGAGAGACTTGCTTATGTTGTGAGGAGATGAAGACAGTCTATTATTCACCATGGTGTTCTCTGCGGACGAACACATAAATTTATTGCAGCTTTTGACTCTTTTCAAATAATTGATGTAGTACTTCGAGTTTTGATTGATTTAAATGCATTTTGTTCGTTTATGTAGCTTCCTAGAAACTGGATGCATTTGCATTTCTTGCGCGCAATTGGGACGGCAATGTCCATGAGAGCAGGTATAGCAGCCGATGCAGCAGCAGCTCTACTTTTCCGCATCCTCTCACAGCCTGCATTGCTTTTTCCTCCTCTAAGGCAAGTTGAGGGAGTTGAATTTCAACATGATCCTCTGGGTGGTTATATTTCATCTTACCGAAAGCAGGTACTAACGATAAACTTTATCAATTCTTTGTTTTTTAAGTTTTTGGTTTTATGCTTTCATGTGCCAAAAAGCACTTCATAATTAATATAGTAATCTCAACTTATTTTTGGAAGTTATCAAATTAGTAATACATATTCTTTTCAAGCACAATCTCAAATATTACATTTTTCCAGATAGAAGTGCCTGCTGCTGAAGCAACCATTGAAGCTACTGCCCAAGGGATTGCATCAATGCTTTGTGCTCATGGCCCTGATGTTGAATGGAGAATTTGTACTATATGGGAAGCTGCTTATGGCCTGATTCCTTTAAGTTCCTCTGCTGTTGATCTTCCAGAAATCGTTGTAGCCACTCCATTGCAACCTCCTATTTTGTCATGGAATCTATACATACCTCTCCTTAAGGTATTGGAATATCTTCCCCGTGGAAGTCCATCTGAAGCATGTCTCATGAAAATTTTTGTTGCCACGGTTGAAGCAATTCTTCAGAGAACTTTTCCATCTGAATCCTCAACAGAACAAAACAGAAAAACTAGATACTTTTCCAGCTTAGGCTCTGCCTCGAAAAACCTTGCTGTTGCTGAGCTTCGTACCATGGTTCATTCACTATTCTTAGAATCATGTGCCTCAGTTGAGCTTGCCTCTCGTCTGTTATTTGTTGTATTAACTGTGTGTGTTAGTCACGAAGCTCAGTCCATTGGGAACAAGAAGCCCAGACTTGAAGAAAGTTTCCAATCTGATGAAATTGCTGAGGAGTCACAAGATACATCTGATAAGCTGAGAGATAACCGATCTAGAAGGACAAACAAACTAGTGCCTGTCGCAGCATTTGATTCGTACGTTCTTGCTGCTGTTTGTGCTCTTTCCTGTGAGCTGCAGCTATTCCCCTTTGTTTCGAAGGGAGGTAATCATTCACATTCCAAGGATGGAAGGAATGACGCCAAGCCTGTCAAAATAAATGGGACTAGTAATGAATTTCGTAGTAGTATTGATTCGGCAATTTGTCACACTCGTAGAATTTTAGCAATTCTGGAGGCACTTTTTTCACTAGCGCCATCTTCTCTCGGCACCTCGTGGAGTTACAGCTCAACTGAGATAGTGGCTGCAGCTATGGTTGCAGCACATGTTTCTGAATTGTTTAGACGGTCAAAGGCTTGCATGCATGCTCTGTCAGTCCTGATGCGCTGCAAGTTGGACAATGAAATATACAACAGAGCATCATCATTATACAACCTCATTGATATTCACAGTAAAGCAGTTGCATCTATAGTTACCAAGGCTGAGCCTTTAGAAGCACATTTAAAACATGCACCAGTTTGGAAGGAGTCACGGGCATATGTGAATAGCGGAAAACAAAATCAATATGAAAATGGTAGGTGCTTAGATTCAGGGAAGCCTTCTTTCTTGCAGTGTAAGAATTCAACAAATGCTGAATCTAAACTTAAGTCTGATGCTGCATCACATTCAAATGAAGTCTCGGAAAGTGCTTTGGGTAAAGGTATTGCAAGCTTCCCTTTAGACGCCTCAGATTTAGCCAACTTCCTCACCAAGGACAGGCACATAGGATTTAATTGTAGTGCACAAGTTTTTCTGGGATCTGTGCTGGCAGAGAAACAAGAATTGTGTTTCTCTGTTGTTTCACTGCTGTGGCACAAGTTGATTACAGCTCCAGAAACTAAACCTACTGCAGAAAGCACTTCTGCTCAACAAGGATGGAGACAGGTAACTTATTTAGTCTTGTGTCATCTCGCATTAGACTTATCCATGCTTCACTTAAAATGAAAATTGGGGAGGGAGGCAGTAAAGTAATTGAAGATGAGGAGAAGAAAGTCAATTCATTTGAAAAATAATTTCTGTCGTTTCATTTTGATTACTAATTATGTTAGCACACGATTGTTATGTTTGACCTTCTTTTTGTCTGGGTGTTTCTAGGTAGTTGATGCATTATGCAATGTTGTATCAGCATCACCAACAAAGGCTGCGACCGCAGTTGTTCTTCAGGTCCAAATTCTGTTCACCTTGTAATTGTCAACTGAAAGTGTAATGTTTAGGATAATTCTTGGTAACTGACTTCAACAGCATCGCTTCTTTCTGGAGACTTTTCCAATTTGAGAACTACCACTTCTGATGGTGGAAAACCATGGCTTTACTGTTACCATTTCGTAACTTAAATATTGGAGGAAGCGTTGCAGTCAGTTGCACAAATGAGTGGCTTACTTTGTGATTTATTACTGTTTCAATGACTTTATTTGATTAGTCACGTTCATGGCTTGTGTGTGTGTCAGGCGGAGAGGGAATTGCAGCCTTGGATTGCCAAAGATGATGGCCAGAAAATATGGACAATCAACCAGCGGATTGTAAAGCTGATTGTGGAGCTGATGAGAAACCATGATAGCCCAGAATCATTGGTAATTTTGGCAAGTGCATCTGATCTACTTCTTCGTGCCACAGATGGGATGCTTGTTGATGGAGAAGCTTGCACTCTACCGCAGTTGGAGGTAACAAATTATGAATTTGTTTTTATGTGCAGTGACTTTGTGTAGTGGTGGATGTCGGTGTTGGCATTTGTCCTTATCTGCTGCTCCAACCTAATCGTAAACAAGCAGCTTAAGAAATTAAGCCGCTGAGGGTCAAGGCTTGTCTTTTCTACACTTGTATTATACCAAGTACTTGGGAGTTGGAACTTGTCTAAAAATGCAATTACTTCGAGTTAGCAACGTGAATCGTTTTTCCTTTCAATCCCATTTATTTTTGTTTGTTCTGTTCAATCATGCCCTTTCTCTCTAGTGAAGATATAAGCTTCTGCCTTTGTGCTTATTAGGTTATATCGAATCATTGTCTAGTTTGGGTTCAGTCATCCGTTTCTACCTTTCATCTTGTTAGCCATCCACGCTCTATATGGATGCTGTGCTCTCTATTCTCAAATGTCCAACATTTTGTGTCAGAAAGCCTTGATTGACTATGTTGTATTTTTCCTTATTCACTCTTATCTTAAATTAAGCATTGATTTTTTTAATCTATTTTAAAATGGCAGCTATTGGAAGCAACTGCTAGAGCAGTTCAGCCTGTGCTGGAGTTGGGAGAATCTGGGTTGGCAGTTGCAGATGGCCTCTCAAACTTGTTGAAGGTAAACAAATAGTGCTATATGACATGGCAATCTGAAAGTTCTTAGAATTATGGAGGCAAAGATGAAACATAAATGAAAGCAAGTTCTTGTATTTTACATTAATTCTAAACCTCTAGTCATGTGATTTGCCTGGTTTGATGCGTGCAGTGCCGTCTTCCAGCAACTATCCAATGCCTTTCTCATCCAAGTGCGCATGTACGTGCGCTGAGCACATCAGTTCTTCGTGATATTATGCAAGCTGGTTCAATTAAAACTAATCCTAAACGAGTAGAAATAAATGGTCCCCGAGGCCCCTCTTATCAGTATTTTAATCCAGATGACATTGACTGGCAAGCTGATATCGAAAAGTGCTTGACATGGGAAGCTCATAGCCGACTTGCAACTGGAAGGCCGATTCAATTTCTTGACGCTGCAGCCAAGGAATTAGGTTGTACTATCTCCATATGACATCAAGTAGGCTTTTGTTCTGGCAATCACTTCAGGTGTATAATTCTCCAAGTGAGACTCACAACATAGACAAAGAACATTTTTAATTGCCTTGAAGAATAGTGGTCTGCGGGTAAGTAAATATTTATTCTGTCTTCCAAATATAACGCCTAAAACGTGGTCGATTTTTGTTTTTTTTTTGGCCAGACATAACTTAGCCTTCATGTAAGGATGATAATTAAGTGAGACTGCAGACAGGGCCTGTTGAGGCTGTATGTTGTAACATATAATTTGTGTCATTTCCCAAGTTGGTTTTCTATTTTTATTTTATTTTATTTTATTTTGAAGTGGTAGACTCTTTTAGGTGTGAATAATTTGTAGTTTTTGTTTCTTTCTCTTTAGAGGTTCCGTAGCAGGTATAAATAAAATCAGCTTTGATCTGTTTCCGCCTACCTGTATTAATTTCTTACTCTTCAAGTTACTCCATTTACTATGCCATTTTCTGAGAGCTCTGAAGCTAAACTCACTAACTCTAGAGCAGAGTATTGGTGGCATAAATTGCAAGGCTGAACGCGGCTCAAAACTAAAAAGTCCGGAGCATGAGTATTGCCATTACACACACACACACACACACACACACACACACTAGTTCGCACGTGCCCTATGTCCAGTGCTGATTTCAAGTTATTATCTTTTAAATTTTTTGTGTTAGGGATGAAATGTGGTCAAATGCAATTTTGTTTTATATTATTTTAAAACAATTTTTTACGGAAACAAATAAGCAAATACCTTTTAATTGTTTGATTTCACATTTTACACTGTTTGGTAGGAATAATGGAAGTAAAAAAAAAAGTAATAGTAACAAAAAATAAAAAATTCCCCTATGTTGTTTGATACGACTGAAAGAAAGAAAAACGGAAAAGCAAGAAAAACGGTTACACGGTAAAATTACAAAAATTTTCATTTTAAATTATGTAATTTATTTTTTAAGGGAAAAATATATATTAATTTATTAAACGAATGATAAATACGTAATTTCCTATTAATTGCTTATATAATTTTTCTCTCCATTTTATATCTCTCAATTTAGAGAGATTTAAAAAGGGATAAATAGTCTTTCGGCAATTTAAACTCTATGTTTGTCTTCCTTCCCCTCCCCAAAAAAAAATCTTTACATTTGGAATCCAAAAAAATTGTACACACTGTCTATATTTTACCTCATTTATGCCCGTAGCCCTTAATTAAACATGAACAAGTAATACAACTCGGTATATCATATTCTTTTAACCAAATATTGTATATAAATCAAAAGAAAGTGTGTATATATATATATATGGGCACCAATAGGAATTTTTTTTTATCCTATTGTTTTGGCAAATTAAAATTTATCATGCACATTTTTTTATATTAAAAAATAAGAGAGAAATAGCGTTAATGATGCATTTCATTTCGTACACATCATTATAACTATTAGATTACCATTAGACGATGATCAAATAGCTAAAACAAATAGTAAAAAATAATATGAAAATACATACTACTATCCAATCCTACTCCACCCTATCAGGGATAATAGGTTTTTACGTTTACCTCCGGTGTGACACTCTTACCACTTAAGCCAATCTACTTCGTCAATTTATATATATATATATATATATATATATATATATATTTATATAGGGTAGCAATCCAGTAGGTATTTTTTTTTTTACCTATTTATAGGTATTGTCTTTCCTATTAAAATTAGTCACACATGTATTTTCACGATAAAAGAAAAGGAGAGAAAAACATTAAATAATGGGTTTTTATTTTTATTTTTATCTTTTTAACTATTCAAATTATGGTATCCAACCTATGGATAGGTAAGAAAAAAAAACCTACCGTATTGGCAATCATATATATATATATATATGTATATATAAAAGAAGAAGAAAAGAATTGCAATAGTCCAAACGATGGTTAACATGAGTCTAGATTCACAAACAATAGAGTTTAAATTGAAAAAAGACCAAATTTTAGGGCATTAAGTAAATTGCAAACAATAATTTTGTAGTTTGGGTGTTCTACAATTTTAATTCAGAAATGAGAGCTCAGCAAAATGATACATTGAGATTAAGAATTTGTGAAAATCAACATCCTAAGTTAATTTTTTGGATAACTCTAGCAATTAAAATACAATAATAAGATGTAACCTAGTTTAAATGAGGGTAATATTATCATTTTATTACTAAAATTAGTCAAAAAGTCTATTTAGGACATTTATTTTTACGAATATTTAATCTTAGGGTACTATTTTGTAGAGGCCAAATCTTGGGGTTTAATTGCATAACATCCAAATTTCAGAATATTTCCATGCAATTTACACATTTTTTTAAAGGTGCAATTTACCAAATTTTAAAACCCAATCACATTAGGGCCAAATAAACGATATGTTGAACATTGAGAAAATTAGGGTCTCTAGAGCCTTTTTAGAGAAAAATCAGAAAAATATAGTGGACTCAGTTTTTTTCTAGATTTGGTTTTGCATTTTTTAGAAAAATATTATTTTTTGACAATTTTTAGAAAAATTCTATTTTTAAATAGTAACTAGTAATCGGTAAATGATTTTTGAGTACTGGTAACTAGTAAGCAAATATATTTATAACTCATAACCAATTTTGAAAAATTAGTGACTAGTAATCATTTTTAAAATGATATTTTTCTAAACACTTTTAAAAGTGATATTTTTCTAAAAAATTGTACGTGAATTGAAAAAATAAAAAAAGGCTGAACTACCATATTTTTTTAATTCTTTTTGGTTTTTATAGGTAAGAGTATTAGTAACTCTTGAAAATTAGCCTGCTAAATAACTCATTTGCTCTTAGCGCAAGTATTATGCCCAAGATGAACCAAAAGAAAGAGATATTTACATCATTTTTCATCCTAAATAGGGGATGAAGGCCATATGAGTTATTTGGCGTATCAATTTTGATCAAATGGCTATTCCATGAAGACAAACTTTATGGAATTGTGGGATATATAAAGCTTTTAAATTTAATACATTATTACAAAATTATGAAATTTTATAGATTTATTTATTTTTTCCGGAGATTCCCCTAGTTGAATATTAGAGTTCAATGTTGAAAGAAACGAAAAAATACATAACTTTGCGAAACATAAAAACCTGATAACTCATGCCCACCATAACAATGACTTGTGAACAATATATTTTTCCTGAGGATAATAATATTAGTTACGATAATATGCATTAAACTAGTTTTATTAGTTATTAAAAATTATTTGTAATTTAAATTACTTTCATTTAAACATACATCAATAAATATGCAATGAAAAAGGTCCTTTAACGAATAACAATAATAGTAAATGAGGTTAAAGAAAAATCCTTCCAACTCACTTGGTAACAAATAAAGTCTTGTTTAGTAACATTTTTGTTTTTTATTTTTTAAACGAAGAAATAAAAATACTTCCTTTTATTTTTGTTTTTAGATTTTTGAATATAAAAATATGTTTGACAACTATGTTTATGTTTTTTATTTTTAAAAAACACGAAATGAAAATATATTTGGTAACTGTTACTTTTTTTTTTTTGTTTATAAAAGTGAAAATAAGAAAAATGAAGTAACAATACACAATTACAAAGACGATGTTGATATTTTGAAAATGCCAAGACTAAATCAAGAGGGATGAGGGGGGAAGTTGAGAATTAGAGAGATGAAAACAAAAGTTCAGATATAAAATCAATAAGCTCTATTTAGTAAAAGAAAATCATACAAACAAAAGTTAATAATTGTCCAAACCTTAAAGGTCCTAAATCAAGTCACATTATTTTACAAAATTTAATTATGTGAATTTGCTCTCCATATACACTCAACAATGTCATCACAAACACAAGTATTTTACGCAATTGACTTCGGCAGTATTAAACTCCACATTGTCATAAGATGTATCTATGCTGGATTGTATATTAGTTGTCTGCACTTGTGGTTCTCATTATATCCATCAAAATACTTTTTTTTTTTGCATTGATCTTTATGAAATTGTGAATAGTACAACAAACAATCATAATATAGTTTTGTTTACTCAAATCATAATGTGCCATTTGTTTAATTCAAAATAGAGAAGCGAGCCTTCAAGACTCCAAAACACTGCTCAATAGCATTTCTCAATGATAAGTCTTGATGACTGAAAAGTTCCTTTGCCCTAAAGGAGGATTGATTTATGTATATTGACTCAAATAATATCTCTCCATGTGATATAATAGAAGGAAACTAAACAAGTTTGTGTTGCCAAAGTTTACAAGATAATATTTCTCTAATCGAATAATAATTCTTATTATCTTTCATGTGTAGATATTTTACATGCAATAAAGTCAAACAATATAACAAGTTCCATGTAAGCTTACCTTGTGGTGGCACTAGAAATCTATTCTTTAGTGTTGCACATTTTAAAAGAATTCGTGTATCATTAGACGTTTCTTCCCTACCATCCTCAATGTATGTGAATCGTATTTCAAATGAGCATGAACACATCATATTTTGAGTAAAAGCCATATTTTTATTGCAATATAGTATTTGCTCCTCAACTAGAATATGAGTTGAAATACATGTTTCGTAGATAACTCCAACACAATTCTAAAATAAAAAAAATAAAATAAGGAGAGTTGTATCAAATATTGAAGAAATAATTAGTACAAATTAAAAATTAGTTAATAGTATAGTAGCTTAAAAAATGGGTAGTATCTTGGATCCAATCAAATTTGTGGAAAAATTTATATCAAATGAAGGAAGAGTAATGATTTTTTTTTAGCAAAATGACATATTGCTTTCAAAACCTTCTTAAAGTAATAAAATGTGGTTTAAGTGGATTGGTGAAATCATTTAATTACCATACGATATCGCTCACTATGGCTAATAACAACCAAAAACATTGCGACATATTTCATTATGACCAATAACAAACAAAAACATTATAACTTATTCTTTTACTAAAAGTATCTTGAATTCTTTAGTAATTATTTGTCTTATGGTACAATATTGTTTGAAGACATCTTTATTCATTCTGAATGAATTATAGTATATACTCTAATGACCATTCATAATTTTTCTTATACATTCTCAGTGGCAGAGCCGCATTACGGCTGGATTTTTGGAAAAAATTCAGACATTATATATATATATATATTATATACTAAATCAATTAGCTTATAAGCTTTTAAAATTAATATTTGCCCCTCTTAATATTTAAATTCGCACACATGCCCCTATAATTTTTTAATGCTTGATAGACTTCAAATTTGGTTTTGTCAATTGTTTAAGACTTATGGGCCATTCAATTATTATTTTAAAAATTAAAATATAAATATATATATATATACTGACATTAAGAAAACCCTAACCCTTTTCTATCATTTTCTTCTCTCTCTCCCCACTTCAGATGCCTCTCTTCTCTTTTCTTTCCTCTCACATGAACTCCTTCATTTCTCATTCTCTTGAATCTAAAGCCTTATTGCCTCACTCTTTAACTCTAATATCTGAACTCCTCTTCTTTTCTTTTAATTATGTATTCAATAATAAGTTTAACATTGAGTCTTCAACCTTGATTTGACTGTAAACTTCCAAACTAAACATTTTTTCCTTATCTTTTTCTTTTAGATTTTGTTTTATCTATTTATTTTTTAGTGTATTTAGATTTATATTATATTCATATATTTTTGTTTATATTTTTCTTCAATTTGTTGGTCTAAAATAGTCTAGGAGACTGAGACTCTAAGAATTAGTATATTAAATTCTGAGTTTATATTTCAGAGCCTTTGAGTTTAGGATTTTAAAATTTTATTCATCTATATATATGTATTGGTAAGATTGATAATTAGCGTAATATATTTGCTGATTTATTTTTTTTTTGGGCTATGTTTGATTATATAAGATTTGTTTGTTGCTATTCGTCTTTGATGTTTGCAAGATTGTACTTAAAGTAGGAAGAAAACTGAAAATCACTAGGAAAAGTTGTGTAGCCTTTGTTTTAATTTATATATTTACTTTTGGCCCTTTGGATGAATATTTTGGAACTCTGGATGATTGTATATTATCTTATTTAGAATTGTATTATACAATTTTATATGTTCAATTGATTAGGGATATATATGGATTTTTATTATTCTGAGCTAGGAATTTTACGGGAAATAAGTATGTTGAGAATTTTGAAATATGTCATTATTATTAAGCCCATAAAAACTCTTTTAATTATCAAAGAACTTTCCCAATAACTTCAGACCTCCTCATCACTATCCGAAATTTCTCCAAATTTTTCCTTAGCATGTTATGTTATGGCCCCCTTTCTCAGTTATAATCTTGACTCTGCCAGTGTACATTCTTATCCTAAAAGTGCGAAGTTTCTGCAAGATTACTTTGGCAAGTATAACTCATGATACTCCTCTTAGGCAACAAATAATAAAACCTTACCAAAGCCCGCCGCTGTACATTCTTATCCTAAAAGTGTGAAGTTTTTGCAAGTTTACTTTGGTAAGTACAACTTATGATACTCCTCTTATGCAACAAATAATAAAACTTTACCAATCCCACCATCTGAATCATCGAGAAGCATATTAACCATGTGTATAAAATTTAAAGATATTATTATATCATGATAAAAAGCATTTAACAAATTTCGAAATCAATGTATAAATAATATATATAGTCGAAAGTAATAACAGTCATGTCAAAAGTAATTTATGTAAATTAGTCAAACCATTCTTAGAAAGCATCTAAGCAAAAGTCAAAATACAAATAAGTCAAATCAGTCATACAATGATGCTCATGTCATTTATAGAAAACATCCAAATTAAACTAAAAGGCACGTCTATAGTAGGGCTGCCCTAAAATAATCCTATGTAAGGCTACTTGATATCAATCATCTAATTACGAATATAAGGTATAGATGAAATCATAATAAGTTGCCTCAAATACATTACATCACAGGATAGACCGACCCACTAGCTCTATCTCTCTTCACCTGATTGGCACTGCTCTCTCTCTCTCTCCTCACAATAGACCTGACTGGCCTTTGGCCTCTCTCTCTTTCTCTCTCTCTCGTGCGCTCTCGGTCTCGCTCCCTCTCAAAAAGGGCCTTTGCAGTGCCCATACATGGAATTAAGCCCTCAAATATCTCTACTCTTCTTCTCCCTCCTGATAATGCTGGGTAATTGGTATAATGCCTGGTAATTATAACCAATTCAAGAAATCTTTAACTATCAAAAACAAAGTCATCCAATTGAGGCTGTAAAAATGTTAATTGAGATACCATATGCATTGGAAAAATGGGTTAAGGAAATAATTTGGGTTTGGCTGGGCTTGGAAGTCCAAGTGGATTTTAAAGACTAAATTTGTTATAAAACTCATTTTCATGAACTATTTTGAAGCTAAAAATTGAGTGGAACCCACATCTTGTTGATGAAAGGTCTTGGTGAGGATATCGATTTCGTATATTCACACGCTCAAAATGGTGCACGGATGAATGAGAAATTGTTGCTCAAAAGTGCTCCATTGAAATAGAAAATGAAAGGAAAATATTAAAGTCCCACATTGGTGGGAAATGCATGATACAAGTGGTTTATATAGAACCTTGTTTTGTGATAGTGGTAAGAATAACTACCATAGATGCTCTCTCAGGCGTGCGCAGGCGGTGCAAATCTTCGGGGTTGGGCCTGAATTTGCATGGGTTCATGTGTACCCGCACTTACCGACACGAATGCCGGGCCGAAACTTGGACCATAGTAAGCCCAACTTTTTGTTGTGGCCCAATATATTTTTCCTTTCATTTTTGACCATTTTGAACCAGAATGAACGTTTTTGGATGTTAAAATTGCCATGCAATAAAACTGGTAAATGTTTTAACATTTTGATTAAAGACTGGCAGGTGTAACAACCAGTTTAATGGCTAAAAACGTTAGTAACAACTATACTAATGGCTGAAAAATGTTTTGAGATTAATGAAAATCTTTCTAGTTTTGCTACCAAGTCCCCCCTTGGAGACTATAAAAGGTGAGCTTCCCCTCCTCATTCGACACACCAAAAAAAAAAAAAAAAACAGAAGCCTTCTTCTCTCTGCCATTCTCTCTCAAGTGTTCTTGAGTTCCTCAGTTTTTCTAACTAGAGTTCTTCGAGTGTCTAGAAATTTTGTAGTTAGAGTTTTAGTATGTTTGAGTTCAAAGCTATCCAATTCGTAGAGTGGAGGTGTTGGTACTTCACCTGCTGCTCTTCGTCATTGTATCCTAGGAGACTGACGCTTGCAAAATCCTCAAGCATTCTGGTAGAGGGAGGGAATCAGTTTTAAGGACTATGTGTGGAACATAGGTATCTACGGTTAACAATCTTTTGTTTTTACAGGAATACTTATTTGGAAGTGCTGCCGAAATTCTGCTCAAAGTTAGAATATAATATTTTGGTAACATTATTTATTGAAAATGTTATTATAAATGTTTGTATCCTTATATATTGCATGTTACAATTCGTCTGACAATCTTAAAACTGATCTTTGCTTTATATAAGGTTTTTATTAGGTTGCATGTTAGAATTTATTTTATTAAATTCTTTATGCTAGGTTGCATGTTAGAATTTATTAAATTCTTTATGCTAGGTTGTATGTTAGAATTTATTTTTATTAAATTCCTGATGCTCTTATTTGCAATATATATAATTCTAGTTGTTTGAATATATATATTGCTATGCTGCTTTGCTATTACTATCATTCTTGGCGTGAAATTTTTGTGGAGGAGATTTTGTGTTCTGTCTAAGGAGACCGGGTTTGAAGAGGAAGCATCTGTGACCCTTCTACATCTTTCCTAGGAGTTTCTTTGAAATTTTGTCTAGGAAGCGGGATTTTAAGTGGGACTTGTTTATGAACCCTCCGGCCTTTCCTGGGAATAAATTTGTACTGAAATTAATAATCTTTGATTGATTAATTTCAAAGATGGCAAATAACAATGCTGATGTTGTCAATGTCGAGAATATGGCTAGTTCTCAATAGCCTGCTGTGGCGTCTGCAGTGGCAGTGCCAATCCCTGCTATGGCTCGAGTGCCAAATCCTCTTGTGACTCTAATGGTACCAGCAGCACACCATGGAGAGAAGCCTGAGAAGTTCAATGGGTTGAACTTCAAAATGTGGGAGCAAAAAATGCTGTTTTATCTGACCACATTTAACCTTGCGAGGTTCTTGGCTGAAGAAGCTCCAAAAGTCAGAGAAGATGAACAAGATTTCCAAGTTCTTGCTACGGTGGATGCTTGGAAACAATCTGATTACCTATGCCGAAATTATGTAATGAATGGTCTGACCAATTCATTATATAGTGTATATCGTAATAAGAAAATGGCAAAGGAACTATGGGAGTCACTAAACCATAAGTATACAACTGAGGATGCTGGTTCCAAGAAATTTATGGTGGGATGCTTCCTTGATTATAAAATGGTCGACTCTAAAACTGTAATCAGTCAAGTTCAGGAGTTTCAGTTGATTCTCCATGAGATTCAGGCAGAGGGGACGGTCATTTGTGAACCCTTCCAAGTAGCTACTATTATTGAGAAGCTACCTCCTTCATGGAAGGATTTCAAGAGCTACCTAAAGCATAAGCAAAAGGCCATAAACCTTGAGGACCTTGTTATTAGGCTCCACATTTAAGAAGACAACAGACGTGCTGAAAAGACAGGAGCCTCGTCTAGTACATCTTGAGCAAAAGCAAATGTTGTGGAGCATGATCATAGCTTTAAGGCTAAGAAGAACAAGTCAAAGAAAGGGTCCAAGCTAGGACCTAAAGGTGGAGTGGGCAAGAAGCAAAAATTTCAAGGAAAATGCTTTAACTGTGACAAGATGGGCCACAGGGCTTCAGATTACCGACTTCTAAAAAAGAAAAAGAATGAAGCCAACGTAGTGGATGGCATCACAAAAGATGTAGAAGACATAAGTCTATCTGCAGTCATTTCTGAAGTCAACCTTGTTGGGTCCAATCCAAGGGAATAGTGGATTGACACTGGAGCTTCAAGACATATTTGTTCTAACAAGGGCCTGTTCACAACCTTTGAACCGGTAGAGAATGGGGAGAAGCTCTTCATGGGTAATTCAGCCATGTCTGAAGTACAAGGTCTGGGTAAAGTGGTGCTAAAGATGACCTCTGGGAAAGAACTGACTGTGAATAACGTGATGTACGTACCGGATATCCGTAAGAACCTTGTGTCTGGTTTACTTCTGAATAAGCACGGATTCCTTATGGTATTTGAGTCAGATAAATTTGTATTGACCAAAAATGGTCTTTTTGTGGGAAAAAGATATGAATGTGGGGGTATGTTCAAACTAAATGTAATGACTGTAAAACCCAATATCAATAAAGCTAGTTCTTCTGCTTATTTGATTGAGTCTTCTACTTTATGACATGGTAGACTAGGACATGTTAATTATGATACTATATGTAGATTAATTAACTTAAATCATATTTCTGATTTCCAAATTGATATAAAACATAAGTGTCAAACTTGTGTTGAGGCAAAATTGACAAGGTCATCTTTTCAAACTATTGAAAGAAATACTGACCTCTTTGATTTAGTTCACAGTGATATTTGTGATTTAAAATTTGTACAAACAAAGGGAGGCAATAAGTATTTTATTACTTTATCGATGATAGCACAAAATATTATTATGTCTATTTACTAAAATCCAAGGACGAAGCAATAGAGAAGTTTATTCTCTATAAGAATGAGGTCGAAAATCAACTTAATAAGAAGATTAAGATGATTAGAAGTGATCGTGGTGGAGAGTATGAATCACCTTTTGGTGAATTCAGTGCACAACACGGAATAATACATGAAGTCACTCCGCCTTATTCGCCTCAGTCAAATTATGTTGCTGAGAGGAAAAATCGTACTTTGAAAGAGATGATGAATGCATTACTGTTAAGTTCTGGGTTGCCTCAGAACATGTGGGGGGAAGCTATTTTAACAGCTAATTATCTTTTAAATAAGGTACCCTGTAAGAAAAAAGAAAAGACACCTTATGAACTGTTGAAAGGTAAAAAGTCTTCCTACAAAAACTTGCGAGTATGGTTATGTCTTGCTAAAGTATTGGTACTTACACTTAAAAAGATAAAAATAGGACCAAAGACAGTAAATTGCATTTTCATTGGTTATGCATATAATAGTAGTGCTTATCGGTTTCTTGTATATGAGTCACAAATCCTAGACATACACAAGAACACAAAAATGGAATCAAGAAATGCATCGTTCTTTGAATATGAATTTCCGTATAAATCCAAGGAAGTACCTAGTACATCTAAACGAACTTATGAGGCTATCACTGAGGATAGTCAGGACTAAGAACAAGTCGTTGAAGATGAGCCTAGACGCAGTAAAAGAGCGAGAACTGAAAAATCTTTTGGTTCGGATTTTTTAGTTTACATGTTGGAAAGTGAACCTCAAAGCTTCCAAGAAGCTGTGAGTTCTGTTGAGGGACCTTTGTGGAAAGAGGCTATTAAGGTTGAAATTGATTCCATCTTGCAAAACTATACGTGGGAACTAGTGGATCTTCCTCCAGGATGTAAGTCACTTGGTTCGAAATGGATTTTCAAAAGGAAAATGAAAGCAAATGGAACAATTGACAAATATAAGGCTAGACTGGTTATCAAAGGTTATAGGCAAAAGGAAGGCCTAGATTACTTTGATACTTATTCTCCTATGACAAGAATAAATTCCATAAGTATGATACTTGCGATTGCCACTCTGCGGAATCTTGAAGTACACCAAATGGATGTAAAAATAACATTTCTTAATGGAGATCTAGATGAAGAAATCTATATGGAACAATCTGAAGGTTTTGTTGCTCCTGGACAAGAAAAGAAAGTCTGTAAACTGGTCAAGTCTCTGTATAGCTTGAAGCAAGCACCAAAGCAATGGCATGAAAAGTTTGACAGAGTAATGCTTGCTAATGGTTTTAAAATCAATGAGTGTGACAAATGTGTCTATGTCAAAAACACTGAAAATGGCTACGTTATTTTGTATCTTTATGTTGATGACATGCTCATTGTTGGTAGTAATGACAAGATGATCAAATCTACTAAGAACATGTTGAACTCCAAATTTGATATGAAAGATATGGGTCTAGCTGATGTAATTTTAGGAATTAAAATTACAAGAACGTCTAATAGACTTATACTTAATCAGTCACACTATGTGGAGAAAATTTTGGAGAAATTTAACAAAGATGATTCTAGAGTGTCCAGAACTCCGATAGACATGAGTCAACACCTTCATAAGAATAAAGGTGAGAGTGTTTCTCAAGTAGATTATTCAAGAGTGATTGGTAG
Source organism: Parasponia andersonii (assembly GCA_002914805.1). Classification (NCBI taxonomy): domain Eukaryota; kingdom Viridiplantae; phylum Streptophyta; class Magnoliopsida; order Rosales; family Cannabaceae; genus Trema; species Trema andersonii. The sequence continues at coordinate 432,541 of JXTB01000216.1, read as the reverse complement.
TCTGATGTACTTGATGAGTTGCACAAGGCCAGATATAGCCTACACAGTCAGTAGACTAAGTAGATATACGAGTAATCCNGTCTACTAGTGGGTATGTGTTCACACTAGCTGGAGCAGCTGTATCATGGAAATCTTCAAAACAAACTATTATAGCCCGATCTACGATGGAATCTGAGTTTATAGCTCTAGATAAATGTGGTGAAGAGGCTGAATGACTACGCCATTTCCTAGAAGATATTCCAGATTGGCCTAAGCTTGTGCCGCCAATATCTATACATTGTGACAGTCAATCGGCTATTGGAAGGGCACATAATAACATGTATAATGGTAAGTCTAGACATATGCGTCGTAGACATAATACCATTAGACAACTACTCTCACCGGGAGTTATTTCTATAGACTATGTGACGTCTAAGAATAACTTAGCAGATCCGTTAACCAAATGGTTAAACAGAGAGTTAGTTGACAAATCATCAAGAGGAATGGGACTAAAGCCCATAATGTAAAAGTCAATATAATGGAAACCCAACCTAGTTGACTAGAGATCCCAAGATCTAGGTTTAAAGGGACAACCTAATTGTAAAGACTTAGTTGGATCACTGTGAGGGTTATTCTCCTGTGAGGGTATTACCCTCATGTCCATTCCTATGATGAAAAACAGTGATGCCCGTAGGGAATAGGATAAGCAAAGGCTTTTAGTGATTCTTATACGTCGAGAAATCTAGCGGAGTAGTGTGGGTTACTTTTAACTAAGAAATCACCTATGTGAGAGAGAGAAGAGTGGGGCCACTTTAAAGGGGAATTATGAGAGCTTAATTCCTTAGAAACTCTTACAGAACCAGATAGAGATATTCAAGGCCAAAATGAACATAACCGTAAGAACTGGATTTGTTAAGAAAGATTCCTGTGTGAAGTATATTATTGTTTACATGAATGACAGAACAGTTCAAAGACATCGTGTCTACTGATTAGTCAGTAAAGTAAATATACTCTCACGAGGGAAGGTTCAAAGGGTAGCACCTACCTATCCTATGCAGGTTTCATTCGTTGAAATCTATCACCTTGTCTAGAGTTTGTAGTCTCTCCTTTTACAATTTCCATTCATGTGGGGGATTGTTGGAAAAATGGGTTAAGGAAATAATTTAGGCTTAGCTTGGGCTTGGAAGCTCAAGTGGATTTTAAAAACTAAATTTGTTATAAAACCCATTTTCATAAACCATTTTGAAACTAAAAATTGAGTGGGACCCACATCTTGTTGATGAAAGGTCTTGGTGAATTCTTGTTCTCCTCTGCAAGGACATCGATTTCGTATATTCACACACTCAAAGTGGTGCACGGATGAATGAGAAATTATTGCTCAAAAGTATACCATTGAAATGCAAAATGAAAGGAAAATATTAGAGTCCCACATTGGTGGGAAATGCATGGTGCAAGTGGTTTATATAGAACCTTGTTTTGTGATGGTGGTAAGAATAACTACCACAGATGCTCTCTCAGGCGCACACATGGGGGGTGCAAATCTTCGGGGTTGGGCTGAATTTGCATGGGCTCGTGTGTGCCCGCACCTGCGGACACAAATGTCGGGCCGAAACTTGGACCATAGTAAGCCCAACTTTTTGTTGTGGCCCAATATATTTTTCTTTTCCTTTTTGACCATTTTGAACTAGAATGAACATTTTTGGATGTTGAAATTACTATGCAATAAAACTGGTAAATGTTTTAATATTTTGATTAAAGACTGGTAGGTATAACAACCAGTTTAATGGCTAAAAACGTTAGTAACAGCCATACTAATGGCTGGAAAATGTTTTGAGATTAATGAAAATCTTTCTAGTTTTACTACCAAGTCCCCTCTAGGTGAGCTTCCCCTCCTCATTCGACACACCAAAAAAAAAAAAAAATAGAAGCCTTCTTCTCTCTGCCATTCTCTCTCAAGTATTCTTGAGTTCCTCAGTTTTTCTAGCTAGAGTTCTTCGAGTGTCTAGAAATTTTGTAGCTAGAGTTCTAGTGTGTTTGAGTTCAAAGCTATCTAGTTCGTAGAGTGGAAGTGTTGGTGCTTTACTTGCTACTCTTCGTCGTTGTATCTTGGGAGACTGACGCTTGCAAAATCCTCAAGCATTTTGGTGGAGGGAGCGAATCAGTTTTAAGGACTCTATGTAGAACACAGGCCTCGACGGTTAACAATATTTTATTTTTACAGTAACACTTGTTTGAAAGTACTGCCGAAATTCTGCTCAAAGTTAGAGCATAATATTTTGGTAACATTATTTATTGAAAAGTTTATTATAAATATTTGTAACCTTATATATTGCATGTTACAATTCGTCTGACATATGCAATATTTTCAACCATTACTATGTCTTTGGAGATGACTTAGAAAATTTTTCCTAATTTTTTAAGATACGGATAGTGATAAAAGGGAATTCTAGACTCCAAGTGATTTATTTTGTTTATGAAGTTTCCCAAATTCTTGGTTTGGATATGTTTCCCAATGTTAAATTATTCACCAGAGATAATAAAGAGCGGAGAAAATCAGAATCACTTATTGATAAATTCATATATGTCTCTATCTTATTGAGTATAGTTCATATCAATGCTGTACCAAGTAAGAAATCCATCATAAGCATAAGTCCTCATTAAGTTGAAATTACAGATCTCTGTTAAGTTCTATGGTAGTGGTGCTATTTTTGATATAAAAACGAATATTTGAGGATTTTCATCCTATGCAGGTCCTCAAATGAGTTTTTATGAAGCTTTTTTTATTCTCCCTTTTCCGCATTTTTTCTTTTTTAGGCCACTTGAGTTCTGAAATTTTCTCAATAAATTGTGTTTATTTCTTTTTTTTAGGTTAACAATATTTCCATCCAAGGTACCAAATTTTTTCTTTTCTATCTCTTTCTTTTTTCTTTTTCAATCTTAGTAAATTGTGTTTATTTTTTTCTTTCTTTTTCTTCAATTGTAAACGATGGAGGAGAGAGATGGACATGACTAATCTGGTATCACGCGTTTTATTTTATCCAATTTAAACCCTATAATCAACACCATTGATTTGCAATCGGAGGGCCAAAATTTGATAGGCTTACGTAGGGCTATAATAGACGTGCCTAAACTAAAATATAATAAAGTGAATTAGTCGTATACTAATTTCAAAACACTTAAAAGCCAATAAATAACTGACCGGGCACTTCTACGTCATGGTCGCCCCTACATAGGGACTTCTTTTTCAGCCGTTGGATTTAAGATTTGAGATGAGTGTACATAAAACTTAATACACCGAAAAATGAACTCTCTCTCCGTCACTTTTTATTTTTATTTTTTTGAGAGACTCCATCATCTCTCTTAGAAAGAAAACAAAAAAGATAAAATATAAAATTTGGCCAAAGCACACTTCGAAAAAAAGTGCTAAGAAATTTCCCGTTCCTTTCCTCCTTTGCGTTTGATTGAGAAGTTTTGTTTCTTTAATTCTCCTCCGGCTATTTTTTTTAATCTTTGATTGGAGTTCTTAGACAATCATTTGGAATTTGACAGATTCCAAATCAGCAATTCGGCTATTTTGGAATATGTAATCGAATTTGCATCTTTTAAAGCAAGATTTTCATAGAGCCAGAGTTTTGTTTTTTTGTTCCTTTATTCTTAATTTTAAATCTAAAACTTTGAAGTTGATCTTGGATTGAGACTAGAAAGGGACTGTTGAGCTCTAAATATTAGTGCCCTTTACTTCTTAATCATTTCAAGTTCAAGAATACGGTTTGTAGGAGTTATTTTTTAACGTTTCATAGTCATGGCCTTTGATAAATGTGTCTTTCAGTTTTAATACCTTAAGCTAATTTTCTTAGATGACTCGACTTTAATGAGGAAAGCTTCTTCGTAGCTGTATTTCAATCTTGGATTGATATTTCTTAATTTTTTTCTTGTACCAAATCATCTCAAGAATATTTGTTGTCCGCCTTCTGCAGCGATGCACTTTGTTGTGTCTCAACCAATAATTTATGTTTTGGACATAAAAATTATTGTTTGGGGCTCGTAAACCCATTCACTTTGGCTTTCTCTTTGAGAGAAAGAGAGAGCAAAATTGAGATTGAGATCGAGAGAGTTAGAGCAAGTGGGTCTATGGCAATTCGATCATGTGATGTATTAAGATTCCATCTCCACCTCATATTCCTAATCGAGTGGTTGAAATTAAGTGGCCTCACATAGCCCTAAATTAGGGAAGCCCTATTATAGACATGCCATAACTAAATACCTAAGCCTAAACTCTTTCATTTTAGATTCAATAACCAATCTTCTTTTCTCTGTTCCTGCATCTTTAGAAATAATGCACAAGACATTTATTCTCAAATTTATCAATGGCTTTTGTGTATATTTCTCTACTAATTCCTCTAATTTCATCTGACGCTTTATTACTCTCATCTATCTAGTAAGTAATGAGATGAAGTATTATTATTGATCTCTCCAATAGTTCTACCTTTCGATTTGCATTTTTATTGAATGTCTCTAGCGCACATGCTAAAACTAATGAGAATTTTGTTCTTTTTTTTTTTTTTTTTTATTTTGAACTAATAGTTTTTTGCTCTCTCACAATCATTTTTCTCTTATTATATCTTGTAAACTATTAGTTTTTTAGTTTTTTTTTTTAAACCGAGATTTTTAATAAGATAGTGATAAGTGAGTTCGGGAAAATGAGTGAATCAATTTGTCTTAAAAATATTGAGGACCAATTTTTTGGGGGGATATAATTGAGGACAATTTAACTGGTGTAGAAAAGGTTGATAAATATCAGGGATAATATATATATATATATATATATATATATATATATATAAAGTTCCTACCATTTCTAGCCTTTTTTTTTTTTGCAAAAGAAAAAAGCACAAACCTTTTTACTAATATTAAGCCTAACTAGTTACTTGATACTTTTGGGCCTAAAACTCAGTATATAACTAAGTTCAAAAATTTATAGTTAAATGTCAACTCAAAAATTTATAGTTAAATATCTAACTCACTTAATGACAAAAATAAAAATATAATATATTCTATAACTGAAATTATAAAAATAATAGATATTTAATTATAACTTTTAAAATATACATCTACTTCAACCAATTTAAAAAATGACGATGTGAGTTAGCTCAGATAATAAGAACACCTACTACTTAAAATTTCGGTCCTAAGTTCGAATCAGGATAGACTTGAAAGCTTATTATCTCTAATAAGGTAAGTGGAGATTAGATAGCATTAAGTATTTTCTTTTAATTCGTAATAAATAGAACTCATTAGTTAAGTCCCACTTTTAAAAAAAAAAAAATTTAAAAATTGGTCATTCACCTAATTTTATCTACTAAATAAAATTTTTTATTTGTATTTTTTTTAATAAAATTTCGCCAAATCTAAAGATATAGTTAAAATTAGAATTAAAATTATTGAAGACGAATGTTTTTAATTTTTGAAATCGTATAATAGAATTCAAAAAAATAATTTAAGCAATTATAATTGAATTCTTAGGAGATTACTATCATTCACAGGTCTAAATGGTTGCTTTTCGGCCATTTGTGTGGATGACAATGGCAATTTTAAAGAACAAAAATATTCTGCAATAATAATTGTAATTTTGATCATATATGTGAAACTAATGAAATTTGATAGAAAAACACAATTAGAATAGGAAAAAGTTCGGATTTTTTTTTTCTTTTTTTCTTTGCTAAAAGGCTAAAAGGTCACGGTTTCTTTTTGATAGTATTCCATAAATATCACAACCAAGCCTGATCAAACCAAGGGACAAAACTCAAAAGGTCAATTCACACTACTTTCTTTTTTTTCAAAAAAACAAAAAACCACAAGGGGTCGTGCGTACTGCGTATGATAAAAAGTTAGCTTCTTCCTTTACATTTGTATATCTCAAATTCCACCAAAAGATGATAACTTAATGGCAATAAAAACAAAGGAAGGGAAAAAAAAAACATATTGATGTTGTATGGTCAATTCTATGAACTTGCGTACAATTGTACACTCTTCAATGTACTCAATACTTGGAAATCCAGAATTGCGTGAAAAATTAGAGAACTTGGTTGAGTAAAAATCAACAGGTTGGAAAAATAATTACTATATTATGATCATGTGATAAAAAATGTTAAATTTAATAAAAAAAATTCCCCTATTCTGATGTATCCATTCCCCAGAAGGGGATTGAATACCCTGACAAATGCGGAAATACAAAACAAGGATAAAACAAATGCAAGTAATGGCGGGGTTTCTAACCTTGGATGACTTAAAAATTTCCTGGAATCGACAATTTCTATGTTCATGCTATAATGAAACACTTAGACTTTTCCATCGAGTTCAGCGGATTCCACACCATGTTTTTGTTGTTTGCTTGTAGGGAGAGAGAGGCTCCTGCGCTCTTTCCCACCAGGCTTAGATGAGGCATTACCATACCAAATCATTCCAACTACAGCTATGACCATGCCGAGAATGACGTGTAGATTCAGACCCTCTTTTCCGAAGAAAAAGAATCCCATGATCAAAACAAGAATTGTCTTCATATGGCCAAGTACTTGGAAAGACACGGCAGTGAATCTGCCAATGCAGATGAACTGGCTGAGGTTGGTTCCCACTGCTATTGTGCAAGACAGAAATATAAACATCTGCAGAGAAAAAAGGCATAGTTGTAATTCACACAATCACAAATTAAGAAAAATATCTTTAAAGCCTCTGAGTACTTTGAATTTATGAATTATGGTAGTAGCCACAAGATACAGAGTAACTTGTAGCAACAGATAAAATGAAATGGCACCTAAAAATGAAAAATAATGTTGTACAAGAAGTATACGTACTGGCATTCTGCAGTCAAATGCAAGGAATTAGACTTATGAGAAAATGGCTTATGGCTATATAAGTTCAAGGGTCAAAGTTCCCAAAACATTTTCCATCATGGATGTGGCAGTCATGATCAATGGCCAGGCACTAGAGAGTTCTGATAAGAAAGATGCATATTAACGAGAAATAACATACGAATAGATCAAAATTTAGTTTCTTGTTTATTTTCTTGCCCCATTTCCCTTGAAGAAAAGAGAAAGGAAAAAAAAACATAGAAAATTAGAATAGCACTGCAGCACCAAAAGTTCATAGGTTGCATGAGACACCATGAAAAGATGTGTGAACCTGAATGTTGCTTTTTTCAAAGTCCAACTGAACGATTAAGGAAAGTCACTAACGTAACTTCACAAGCGTCCAAGTAAACTGGATATATGAGGCATAAGTAGTGTGTTGATCACATGAAGCACACTATTGCAAGTGTGTATATCAGAAACAAATTGCTTTATTGCAATGTGGAGATGGTAATCACTTCATCATATTACATGGCAAAATATGAACTTATGAGTTACTCAATTTTGTCACTGTTCCTCTTTTAAAAAAAAAATAAAAATTCTTTTGTCACAGTTCCGAGATTGAAATTTATATAATGGGCTAAAAACTTTGTCCATGATCATATAGATGATTGCGAACTATAAAAATCACCATAAAGAAAAACACCGTAAATTGATGGAATACTTGCCAGAGAGCCTAAGTTGTAGTTGTAGGCATCAACTCTTTTGTTCGTCAACCAATAGTCAAGGAAGGGGCCTAGTGTCAAAAGTGATGCAGCCTGGGCTGGCGCAGTATGTCCCAAGAGGTTAAAAGAACCAAGGGAATACTTCCTTTGAAGGAAGTGCACATACTGCACACAAGAATTAAAATGAGCAATGAGATACTCCCTGGATAAATTTGCTATAACATTGTTATAAGCTAATCAATCTAAAATTAGAATATAAGAATCATTTGCACCCCTACGGGAAGTAAATAAGATGTGCTTATAGAACATATCTACATAGGCTCATACAATATAATTACATAGACTATTGGGGCAGAATCAGCCAAAACATCACATATAGCTCAAGAACCATATAGAAAAGCTTTCCCAGCTATTTTTGTCTACGCAAACCATTTTATCCAGAACATTAGTTATTCTTATTCTCTGTCCTTAAGAATAACTGAACTGTGCAGGTTAGTAGAAGCAGAATGTGTTTAAGAATGATTACTTACATACTGTTGTAGTGAAGTGCTCCAAACAGCAATAAAGGCAGCAACAAAGCCTTTGGTATTAACACTCACATCAGTGACAGTGCAAACACCAACACCCAAGAGAACAACAGCTATGCTTAGCTTTGTGTCTCTTGAGTAACGGATCTTGTCAAGAACAACTTCCAATAAACATGATACTGGGATCATACTAAGTTTTGCAATCTGCCAAATTAAACAGAAAATGTAACATCCAAAAGTATTAGAACTAGCTAAAACCCAAAATTTATCAAAATTGTAACTATACCTGATAGAATCCCACAGAGTTCCACATTAGACTAACATTCATTCCAACAATAGAGAAGTTAGCAAAGAGAACAAATTTCAGAAGCTCTGGGAGGGGTAGATGAGATGGTTGAATGTATCCTAACCACCTTAGAACAACCGTCATCAGAGTTGTGGTAGCAAAATGCATACCAGTTAACGTTGTAGCTGCAACAAATGCGTTCATTTAATACTGTAATGCCACGAAAGGATAAGAAGCAAGATTATGGCTCTAAAAAATATGAAATGCATGCCTAAATAAAAGTAGTGAGAGAGGTCACAAAGATTACACTCCAACAACAATGACTATTTACAATTATTTCAAGGCAAAAAATTCTACCAGTCACAAAAAAAGTATATCCCTCTAGAGTTGCTGGCACTGGGAGTGGGAGTGGGAATATTGCTGGTCCTATCTTTTTGCTGTTTCTAGTTCTTCTTTGGTTTTAAAAATACTTCTTTTTCTTATTTCAAGGTCAACTGAATATACACAAATTTATTGCATTCTATTCAAATTAATTCTTACTTTTTAGTAATCAAAGTATCATAGAAAGTACTTAAAATAAGCATAGCATGGTTTTAGCACACATTTCTCTTAAAACTGAAACCCAGTCTTAGAAATAAGCTGAAAATTGGTACATCTGTCTTAAATTCAGGGAAGTGGGTTGAAAGTAGAAAGGAAACTCATATAGGGTTTGTGCAAATAACTAAAGTATGATAAATTAAAATAAACAGATTACAGGCGATAGCAGCAATAGAGTCAAAGAGAATCAGAACTTAGCATTGATTCCAATATCTACTTTCATGCTTATACTGAAGTTCTCTATACTTTCTAGAAAATGAAAGACAAAGTGTAGATGTTTTGCAACTTTTGACTTGAGAAAAAAACCAAGAACAACACAACCACCTATGAAAGTTGATCCAATAATAAAGGAAATATGCAAGTTCTGTTACTGTAAACATACAAAAGATAAGGTGTGACTGCACCAGAGGGAACAACAAAGCAAAAATAATAGAAAATTAAAATGAAAAAACATTAAACAGAAGTTACCAAAACTGAAGCCATAAGTAGCCATTAGAGCTTTATTGACAATAATTATTCCAACGGAAGTGACAACATTGAACATCCATGCGGCTGCATCTAGGGTTGCCTTCTTATCAGCCTTACTAGCTGGAGCCATTTTTTTTTTTTTTTTAATATATTCCTCACAGTTGACCACAGTAGCTTTTATCCCTCAGCCTCCATAAAGAAATCCATTCTTGTCCAACAAGGTCCAAAAGTTCTTCTGTAACAGAATATTCTAAAAGATCAACAAAATAGATAAGTCGAACAGGGAAATCTTGTGAAAATTGAACACTACAGATACAATAGTGCAATAATTGAAGACAAGAATTAAACTTTAGTCTCAAACTAGGTACCAAACTAACAGCTGTCTAACAATATAAATAATCTTCAAGAAGAAAGAGAAACTGAATATAAAATCAACATCTGGTTGTTTAATTTTTGAAACTTGTAAAAGATACTGTTACAGTCTTAAGCTTCTCAGTTTCCACTCCGTAAGATGAGATCCAAAAATTTTGTATGTTTAAAATACATATAGATTAATAGCTATGTGTCACGACTCTAGCCTCAAATTAGACAATCGTGCGCAACTTAGCACAATCCGTCGCACTAAGTCAGTATACTAACACTTAAAAAAGGGACTTAGAGTAAGATTTGAGGCAAAGTAGTAGGGATAAGGGAATTTGAGTGAATAAATGACTTTATATTACTCTTAGAATACTTATAACTCTCACAAATAAGACTTGTATACAAATGAACCCAAGAGGTCCTTTATATAGGTAAAGCCTAAACTAACCAAGGGTTATGATCGTGCCAAGTGGCATAATCTTACAAAAGGTATAGAATATTCTCAAATAAAGTTATAATATCTACAAAGATATTTACATAGAGAAATCTAGAACAAGCATGATCTAGATCCTTCTAAGAAGTTCACCTATCATTTGGGCTCTTCTAAGTCATTCTAGGAGCTTATAGGACTGTCCAACCCATCTAGCACCATCCGGTCTTGTCTAGAGCCTTCTAGGACTTAGTAGTGCCATCTAGAGTCTTCTAGTATGGCCAAAACCTCTCTTGATCATTCTAGAAGTGTCCACTACGTTCTAGAGTCTTTCTCAATCCTTTTGGGTGAGTAGTATATATATAGAGGACCTTAGAACCATGAGCAACAACATTTGGATTTAGGGAGCCAAATAAATGAGGCGCAACATATGTCCGTTCAGAAAAATCATTTTATTTATACTAGGTTTAAATATCATGCTTTAAACTGGAGTTCTAATTATAAAGCACGGATACTTAAAAAACTGCAGGCACCATATCTGTGACGAGTACATATTACGTATTTCGAGATACGTGGGGAGACATTCGTGTATGTCTTTTTGGATTTTAAACTGCCAAATAGAATATTAAAACTCTCTCTCTCTCTCTCTCTCTCTCTCTCTCTCTCTTTGTTTGTCTTTTTGGATTATTCATGGCTTCAAAATATTCTTTATTTCTATTTTACAACCTATTGGAGTGTATCAAAAGAGAAAAAGAAAAACTATAAAGCATTAAGCAATAGGTTATCTAGTTATGCCTATAATTTTAATTTATTTGTATTATTCATAAAAAAATAGTACATTTTATCCTAGTTTCTAAAAAATTTGCATAAATGTAGCTATTTTGTATCGTATCCATCTCGATGCTTCACATGTTTTATATTCAACCATAACATTACTTACAAATGTTGAAGTTATGTATCGGTTTTGCATTTCCTATTCATTTTAAGTATCAAGGCATATTAATCTCAGCATTGGATTTGAGGGGCCATCAAATTATTGCCCTCTTCCCTCCTCATCATTCTCATGCTCCAATCACCACAATTGGGGAAGTAAAAGTTTCTATCATCTCCACAAATGTGACACATATTTTTGAGGTAAACAGACACATGTACTACATATAGTATATACCAACTGGGGCTAGCTCAATTGGTCCAAAATTTGATGAATGTGTGCGTGACTTTACGAGATCAGGATTTAAGTCTCGGTAGTGTGTGTTATTTTTCTTTAAATTTATAGTAACGGTGGTAATTAGCTAAACCCACTTTTGAAAAAAAATATTACATATAGTATATATGCATTTAGCAAAACTTAAAACCACTGTGACCCTTCACCTCATCTAATTATTATTGTTATATAATTCGTAGATCCACCAATGAAATGATTTCTAAACCTATTTTAGTCCCACAATTCGACAAACAATGGAAACCCATTATCAAATTCTCACATTTATTTGAATCAATCTTTTGCGTAGCCCCAGTCCAAAGCAAAGATCACAGTCACAAAATTTGAAACCAGAACCATAACGTTCTCTAGCAAAAACCAAAACCCATGTAGAATCCAGATCAAGGGAACAACGTTAAGAAATCCCAACTCAGATCCAAATCAGAACTCGAATTTAATAAAAAAAAAAAAAACCTCAAAAACAAGCACAATTCAGTATTCAGATAAACAGATCTGATGAGCAATAACTGATCAAATTTTCGAGAATTGCAATCCAATTGTTACCTAAAAAGTAACCATTCAATCTCGAAAGGTACCTGAAAACCGAACGAGAAATTGAGCGAGTTGTAGGCCTTAAAAGTCCCGGCTCCGAAAATGCAACGCAATAGAGCTCTTTGATTGCTCCAATCAGACAGAGAGAGAGAGAGAGAGAAATTTGAAGTTTGGTCGTGTAATGGGTCTGGTGGTGCTACGTTTTCTAGTTTCAGCTTTGGCTATGGAGGAGAGAGAGAGAGAGAGAGAGAGAGAGAGAGAGAGAGAGAGAACGAGTCCGTTAGGCAATGAAGAGCTCGTGAAAGTATATTGCCGCCAGCCAATAGGGAAGCATCAAAACAGCGATGTTTTTATGGGTTTTATTTTTGGTGTTGCGTTGGGTTCAATCTGAAGTGCGACTGTGGGTGAGCGACCCCATGTGGTCACTTTCCATTTCAGTTCTCTCATACCTTTTTTTTTTTTTTTTTTAAATCTTAATTTGATGGAATATTTTTGGGTACCAAAAAAGCATTAAGCAATATATACGAGAAATTCAAATAGTAATTTTTGTAAAATTATTACGGATAAGTAGTGCAAAGCCTCTAGGAAGAGGGGATCACAGTACAAGAAAGCACTAAAGATTTAAACTATGAATTACACACACTTTCACACACTCGACCACTTGAGCTAATCCTCAGTAGCAAAATAATGTCTATTTTGTAATGCAATTAATAAAGGCAATTTTTTTTTTGTCCGACCACCTATTAAATGATAATTATTAGATCAAAATCAAGTAATATTGGGAATAATATACTTACCGATAGATTAAAAAAAAAAAAAAACACCTAAGAGAGTGCCCCCATATATGGAATTGCATATAATCTCTAAGAATAAGAAATCTACTAAATATATTATCGTTAAACACAAGATATAAATGCAACTGAAACAATAGAATTACACCATAGATAATGGAAAATGTGTGTGGGTAGGATTTATCTCATTCCAAGGATCTTACAGACTACATTCCCTATTCGAGTTGTGCTTAGTGTACAATTAGTGGCAAAGCCACCTTTATATCATAAGTTTTTCTATTAAATTTTAGAAAACTCATCAAGCAGTAAGGACGGTTTATGAAGCAAGCATTCTCTGGAGCTGAGATAATCATTAGTCGTCAGTGTGCAATATAGGATTTAAATCAATGCTCAGAATAATAAGCCAAGCAGTAAGAAGAGCTCTTCTTGAAGGAGGTCGTCAGAATTGTGCACCATTAGAATACCTTCCAAAGAAACTCTAACGACCAAGTCAATATTGTTCTCATTTTATAGAGAGAGAGCAAACAACAAAAGGGTTTGACGTTTGAAGTTTGTTAACCCTTATGAGGTTGGCGAGTCCTATAAATAGGCAAGTTAGAATTAATTAGAGCCTTTGGATCGTGATTATTGCATGGCTAGTGATCTGGTCCATTAGTCATTTATGAGCTGATTAATGGGGATTATGCGTGGTGTCCAAGATTCTCACATGCATACTAAGTCAATAATAAACCTATTCTAATTGTATATTATGAATTTAAAAGTCATTAACACCAATTTAATATTAACATACACATTCTTTATGTTATGCACTTTTACATACATGTTACTATACTAATGATTATCGAAGTGTCCTGATGCAGTGTAAAAGCTCAATACCCTCAGAGAGAAAGTTCGGTATACTAAAAGAACAAGGAATATATTTATGAAAGCAATACTATGTGCACATACATTAAGACCATGTTTATTGATAACTTGGTCAAATAGTAGTTTTTCGGTAAAATATAATTTTCACACTTTTGAGAGCTAAATTCATTGTGTGTCTAACCCGTCAAATAGTTTTAATTCATTGTCTAAGACTCATTTATAGCATTTTATTTGTTGGTCACAGAGCACGAGGTGGCATTCATGATATGGATTTGTGTTTTAATGCACTAAGTTATCTTAGATTCAGCTTAATCGCATAATGTCATTTTTGTTCATTCTAATAATTGAGTGCTAATACTATGTTTGCATTATTAATTGGAGTTTAATTGACTTATTTTTATGTTCAATAAATGGTTATAGGGCTCAGTTCCACCAGATTATAATAAAACCTGTTATATGGGATCATAAGTCAAAATACGACTAGTTTTTACTTTCTAAGTTAGGATTCACTAATTTTATCTATACTTGAGTGTATGAGAATGACAAGTAATGTGGTGAATAAGCTAAGGATGATTTAAAGTTGGACACATAGAAAATAAAGTGTAAAATACCCTCTAGAATTTGATTTATGCCATTTCTTAGTGTTGTCCTTAAACTAAATCTGATTATTTTCTTCCTTTTTCTCTCTAGCCATTACCTAAAACTCTCAAATATCTTTTTATACTTCTTTCAATTCTTTTTAGTTATATCTAAGTATTTCCAAGTGGTAGAACTCAAGTTGGAGTTCTAGAAAACAAGATAGATCAAAACTAGTCAAGGTAATTCTACTAGTTCTTCTTCCTAGGTTTTGTTCTTTAATTTCAATTCTTCACTTTTTTTTTTCACTTAAATAATAATTCCTTCAGGTTATTTTGAGTCCTAAAATCTATTTCTAAGTCTTGGGAATTAGTTTGGTAGAGGTAGAAGGCAAGAGTATTAGCAAAAGCTCAAATTAGTTAAGGTGAGGCTTAATTAATATTTTGAGTTTTTAGTTAATTTTTCTTACTGCAACCCTTAAATCAAAGCTTTTATTTGATGAATTAAAGTTCTAGGAAACTTATATATTATTGGAAATAAAAAATATAAGTGGAGTATTAAAGTTAGACCTAAAGTCTCAAAGTTTGCTATTTATGGATTTAAGTATTTTCATGTATAGTAGATTAAGCTTTTTTTATATTTGTAAGCTGATTTCTTATACTTGGAGTGTATATTTTATTGATTCTATTATTTATTACACTCATTTGGTAGTTAGTTGCGATAACACACAGGTATAAATGTGATTTTAAACTTTATTTAAGTCGAAAGAAATTCAAGTGCACTTAGGTTGTTTTAAATTATCCTCTTTGATGTGTATATGTAGGAATTGACTTGTTAAATTTTATTCCAAGTCTTAAAATATAATTTAAAATATGTGAGAATGTCCTAAAAATAGGAGAAGTATTGTCTAAATATTTTTAAAACTAAATGGTATCATTTAGAAATAAACGGACTAGCTTTTACGAAATTATGTGCCATTTTGGATCACTAATGAATTAGCATTTATATTTTGATACTTTTGAATAGTTTTTAATACTAGTTATTAACTATTAAGTACCTCAAATGATTTGCATACTTTCTGGTTATTTTATATTCAAGTTTTCTAATTTGGTAATAATTCTGATTTCGGTCTTGTTCAAGTATCTTGGTGCATTCATTTTAGTAAAATATTCATCTTGAATAAAAAAAATTCATAATAAATGATTAGTACACTAGTCTCTCAAGGATATTGACCCTTTCTGTTATCAATTTTTATTTAGGACACGAGGTAAATAAAGACTTACAACTATATCACAAAAACTACATGGAAGATGTTATTATGTGAAATTTATTTATTCTTGAAAGTTATGAAATGGTATATACATGGCCCGTTTGCATGCAAATTAAGAATTTTATTACAGAATATTTGAAAGTGAGTACTATTATACTAATTTTATAAGATAAGTTTTAACTGCAATTACTAGTTTATCGAAAATGAGTAGGTAAGTTTATTAATGCAGACTCTCTTGTTGAAGCGGGACCTGCAGATCTTATGATGTGTCTCGTTGAAGTAGGACAATGTTAGCATGGTATAGGATGCCTTTTTGACGAGGGAAAGAGTTTTTAAAAAATATCACATAATGGTCGCACCTTATTTTTACTCTAGATCAGAGTTTTTGTACAATATCATCATGACCTATCGACTTATAGGATTAACAATATGCTACGGAGTCCAACTATGAATATTTTTTTTAAGAAAAGCATGGACTCAAATGTTTAAGAAAGAAAAATATATAATGAGAACTTGATGAGATTTTAAAGTATACATAAACATGCATAGTTTTAACTTACTAAGCTTTAGCTCATTTTAGTTTTTGTGATGCAGATAAAGAGGCATATTTTGGTGTTGACTAGTTGGTTATTTAGCTTGCCTTTTATCACCATAATCATATAGTTATGGACGAGTTTGACTTGTGGGTGACGTTTTTGTATTACGATATTTAGACTGTGATTAAATTCTACTACTGATGGTAAAATAAATTAGTGAAAACTTATCTTGATTATATATTTTGTAAAGACACTTCTAGTAGGAAATGTCATGTAGTTACTTTTGTTTGAATGTTTTGAAAGTTTAAATTTACCTACTTTTTTTGTAAATATAAAAATATGGTTTAAGAAAGAATAATACTTCATAGTTTGGCTGTATATGACAATATAGTTAAATTAAAGAGTATCGTATTATGCTCTACTGATAGACTTTTTTTCCAGGTTTTAAAGTTGGTTTTTACCATTCTATGAATAGTAACAATGTCATATATTAAGTTGGTCTTCTGTTCTTTAAGGCTACAGAAGCAAGGTGGTGCTAGAGGGATCTTTATTGTCCATTAACCAAGGCCCATAGGACACTTAGTTTGAACAGTCTATTAGTGTATTTCACTAAGGGCTCAGCTAAGTAATCCGAGTACTTAGTTGGGATTGACCATTCGTCTACTAAGTTTAATCCTGAGCCATATAATATAGAAAAAATTTGGCGTAGGCCCGGTTATGCTTGGGGTAGTTTAGACTAACCTTTGGAGCCCTAAGTCACTACCATGACTTCTCATGGCTATGTGAATCATAACTCATACCCCATTGAATTAGGTCACTTTGTTGGGAATTACCCATAGCAGTTATCCCTTGTAGCTCCCTAAATGACAGACTTCACTATATTGTCTTTTACTATGAGCATGCATGGTTGGTGATTGAATTTTTATTGGAAAATTGTAAGGTTTGCTCTATTAGATGTGTCCTCAAAAAATATAAGATCTGATAATAATATTTGAGTTTAATAAAAGACTTTTTTGCTTATTATCTGTAACTTGTAGTATTTGAAATGAAACACTATTTAAATCAAATGTGGAATATTTTAAAGATCCAAGATTTATTTTCTTTGGTAGAATTATTCATATAAATGCTACATTAGTAGACGTAATTTATATTTAGTCTTAATATTATTCATAGCCAAAAAGGATAAAAGTTGGGCATTATTATCCAGAATAAAAGTCGTAGATCGTTTTTTTTTTCAATTAGGAGTGATGAGTTTAAAATTACCAAAATATTATTTTTGAACAAAAAATCTAGCGTGCTTAGAGTATATTGAACAAAACAATGTGAAATATGTTTTTTAAATTGATATGTTATTAAAGAATATATTCTCACAAATGTACAATTAAAGATCCCTATCTTAATCTGGAAATAAATAATGATCTTTTATTTATAGGCTATATTATTTAATTTATCGAATAGTATAATCTTATGATTTGCTAGTTTGTGCTTAGTATTTTTATAATATACTTCCATAAAATTAGAGAATATATGTTTATATATATAGAAATTATGGCTTTTATTAACTTGAAAGTTAATGCCACCTTATTTTTGTTACGAGGACTTGGAAAATTAAAACTTGGCTCTGATTATTTAATAATATAGTTATTGAATTTTGACTTTCTAGACAAAGTCAAATTATCCATTAAACATAACGAGAGAATATTTGTAAACAAAAATCAACAAAATAGAGAAAAATTAGGGGGATTTTTGGAACTTTGTAATAAAAGCTAATATAAATAAATAAAAAAATTTAAGAAAACTTCTAAAAGTTAAAAAAAAAAAACAATTCTTAGAAACTGTTATAAAGCCTAATTTTCCTATATTTTTTTTTTTCAATTAATTATAAATTAGTTGTAATTAGGCCCAGTATATTAGAGCTTAGATTAAATTTTTCCTCTAACATAAATATATAGGAATTAGAATGCTTAAAATGATAAATTGGAGAGCTATTAACCCCTACGCCTACTTATAATGGAGAAGAACACTGGCTTTTCTACTACCATTCTTAGGGGGGCAGACCTTAAGTATCTATCCCAAAGAGTCTCGCATGAGTTAGACTCTTCTCTTATTATTTTATTAGAAATACTTTTTTTTGGGTAGTTTCCTACTCACTATTCTAGATAATTCTAATTAAAGTATTTAATTAGATTAGGATTTTTCCAAGTACTCTATTATAAAAAGATGATATGGATGACAGACAAACATAAGTCTTTTCATTAGTTGGGCAATTGACTTAGAAAATCTACAAAAATCCTAGATAGAGAAAAGAGATAAATAGAAGACAAGGAGGAATACCCGTAAACCATAAAATAAATAAAAACTAGTTGTCATTTTCATCATAGAACAAGAAAATAAAGAACAAGGAAAAGGAAAGAATGGATTAACAATGGTTGGAATGATAACCTATGCTGAAAGACTCCAACTCTAAGCAACCTTCAACATCCTCTGATTTTCCACAATTCTATCTCTCTATGTCTGAAATAATGAATGTGAATGATTGTTAACCTTATCTAAAACATCCTTTTTGTAGCATACTTAATGCCAAGAGTATTTGGGTAATATTTTTATGCAATTCTGGAGTGAAAATTAGGGGGGGGGGGAAAAAAAGAAAAGTTAATGTTAGTTTAGGTAATTGAGCTAGCACCATGGTGCCAAGAACTGGCTCTGCGTTGTTCACTCTCTATGGCTCCATTATTTTGACTACTTAGTCTAATGTTGTGGCGCTAGTCCTATTTGTTAATTTGTTCAGCTTTGTCGTTTTGGCTCTTTTTGCCTCGTTTAAGCTTATTTTTGTTTCTACTCTTTCAAAATATCTACTAAATATAAAAACAAGATTAAAGCCTAAAAATATCGTGAAAATTAATAATACTATCAAGAAATAATCAAAAACATAAAAATATCAAGAAAATTTTGAAATAATATCTTTTTTGTACATAATAATTGATAATTCATAATTTAAGAGATTTGTACTACTACTATTAAAATAACTCAATTTTAAAAAAAAATTAATAATGAGCATAATTATGGCATACGAATAATAATAGTTTAAAAACAGAAATGATTAGGTGTAAAAAACCATATATGATACAAATAATAGGCAAGGTTAGACATAATAATAGTTTAATATCCTAAATAAATATGATTAGACAAGAAAATAATATAGTATCTATAATTGGTATAATTAGTACAAAAATATCATAATATTGGAAACATATATAATTAGACATAGAAATGACACAATATCAAAAATAGAACGATTAGGTACGATAATAGCTGGATATTAAAAATGTGAACAATTAGGTGCAAAAATAAACAAACACAGTAATAATAATGGGTTAACCAACATAGGTATAGTATGACACAAGACACATATGTACCATAAGTAAATGTGCTTTGGCCAACATGGTACGACCTAATTAACCTATTACTGTAATCTATTATTGAATGAATACAAAAATTGCTATATCAAGCTTTTTTTGGTATTTATATATTTAACTATGTAAAAAATGTTTTCCTTTTTAACTTCATCTTCATTAATTTCGTTTATTGAATCTTAAAAAACTTAGCTATTTGAAAAGATCCAATAAAAAAATTAGTAAAGCCATTTTTTTTGAACTCTTTAAAAAAAGAAAAACTATTTGAACCTTACTCATTGACTGTCTTCTAATAGTGTTAGTAAAACAGTAAAAGAAGAATAATTTTAGTATTTTGAAAGTGCTTGATTACAAAGTCAAAGGTAAGAGGTTGAATTCATACTAATGACATATATAAACAGGCAATGTGACTAATTGTTCTATATACACACATCTATATATGGACAATTTTGTTTCTTTTTTTTTCCTTTATTTTTTCTTCACGATGTTTTACTTAATCATGTGTACGACACATAATTTAAACTAGATTAATTTGTTTTAAAATGATGATTATTCTTTTTAAGGTTTTTCCTATTTTAGTAGCATTTTTCATTTTTCTGCCTCAAAAATTATTTTTGTATTGTTACTTATTTTGTACCTAGTATCTATCTATATATTCAAGATTAAATAGCAGATAAAGTGAATGAGTAGGTAGAGATAATTATCTTTAAGGCTCCATTTGGAACCCAGATTTTAAAGAAAAAAAGTCAAAGAAAAATAAAGAGGAAAATACTTTTCGTAAAGCTATGTTTGGTATAATGGACTTTTAGAGGGGTACAGAGGAGTGGAGGGAGAATAAAATTCTTTCGTTTGGTAGGAGAAGAGAAGAAGGGAGAGGAGAAGTTGAGGGAGGACTCTTTTCGAGTTGACCATATTGCATCATTCTAAAGTTGGAAGGATTGGAGAGGAATAAGAGTGAACAAAAATTGAATTGGTCAATTTACTTTCTGAATAATTATTTAAGAAATAATGTAATAGGTAATATACTAATTTTATAAATAAACACCGTCGAACCATCTCATTCTCTATCTTTTATGCCAAATAATATAAAAGATTCTTACTCTATTCTCCCTCACTCTTAAACTCTCCATTCTTGCTACTCTCCCTCCGTCTTAACAAACATAACCTAAAAATTAATAGTACTTTATTTCAATACTTTTAATTTTATTGATTAATGTCTCAAAATTCTATATATTAAAAAAATGATACCAAATCAAATTCTCACTTTTTTGAGATTTTTTTTTTCATTTTTAGTTTCAATCACTTAATTTTTTTCCCAACAAAAAAATTCCAAAAAGAGCCTAACTGAATTTACCTCATCCATATGTTAATTTACTTACAAATTCACTATCACCTTAAAATTAATTGCTCCTAAACCGAAAACGTTGAGGGAACTGATATTATTTTAAGGGTATCTTTCAATTAAAGTAATGATGGAGTGAATTTTTCATCAATTGCGACGCATTGTAACTTGTGAGATACATAGTACGAATAAGGACAATTAAATCCAGATATACTAAGCAAGAGTCAACCTTAACCCTCAAAAAAACCTTAGTAGATGAACCTACAAACTTATAGCTTCCCTTTAATTATAGACACACAAAATCAAAAGCAAACAAAAATTTCCGCTTTCACCCCCGAAAAAAAAAAAAAAAGAAAAAGAAACAATAGTTTTTTACAGCCGAAAAAAGAAAAACGGAAATTGTCTAATTTAACCCTAAAGACAGCCATAGTAAAGCAAACAAAAGCAAGCTTTCTCTTTCAGTGAAAATATTAAATATTTGTACTTGTAGATTAACATATTTACAATTCCAAGAATCCCATTTAGAGATAATAGTGACCTTTTTGATTTTAATTTTACACATGTACTTTCTTTTTTTAACCATATGTATTTTATTTTTATAAACCTGCCAATTTTATTCCGTTCTATTATATTCATTTTTCAAAAAGATATATTCTTGGCATTCTTTTTTGAGATGTAGTACACTCATATACTATTATATTTGTTTATACAGTTTAACTATTAAAAAGTTACAATCTCAAGTTTGGTTTAGATTTAATCCTATTTAGTGATTATTTCTTAAAAAAAAAAGAAACAAATATATGTTCGAATTAGTGACGAATAAATAAAAAAACAGACATGATATCAAACTTTAATTAATTTATTTTTTAATGTACAAGTATTTGACAATTAAGAACCATTCATTTGAGTAGGACCTTATTAGATGTCATTTAGCATACCTCTAAACTTTTAGAATCACTATTAACTCTTGTTTTTTTTTTTTTTGGGTTTAAAAAAGATTAGAATTAAATGAAAATTGAAAAAAAATTGATAAAAAAATGAGAAAAAAGAAAGTGAAAATTAGAAATAAAAATGAAAATAAAAAGGATGGCCCATCGCTATCATGCGCCCTGATGAGAGACTATCCCCATCTTCCTTTAAATAATTCGAGCCATATGTAAGCTCATCTTTTTAATTTTAATTTTAATTTATTATTTATTTTTAATTTTTTGAGTTTCCGGTTCGCTCTCCATCTCAATTCCTCGGCGACTTTTTCTAGTTCTACTCTACATAGTCGGGATCGGAGAAACTGTAGCCGCCGACTTAATCTCCCGGAGATCTCTTTCCTCGTCTCCTAGATTTTGGTTCGCGTTCAGGTATGCCGAAATTCTCTTCCTCCTCTTTATTTGATCTGATTTTTCCCTATCCGTTTGGTTCCCGAGAAATTGCCGGAAAATACACGAATGAAAAGAAAGGAAAAACGGCTATTGCCCCTTTTTTCACGAACTATATGACTTAAGCTCAGTTATGTGAGCTAGTTGCATTGTGCTCTGTTATTGGGAATATTGAGATTCAGATTTTGATTTTTTTTTTCTTTTTCTTTTTCTTTTTGTTATTTATTTTATACTATTTTTTTGCGGATTTTTTGTTTAGATATATGTATAGTATTAATTGGTTATGGGAATTAAGTAGGTGCTATAACTAGGTTTAATGGTTTGTATAAAAATAGGTATAGTTGAAGATCGTAACTACTATTGAAGATCAAATCTATAGTTGCAATAAATATCGCAATTAAGCTATCTTTCACTCTATTGAATAGTACCAAGAGAAGCATTTTCCTGATGTATAATTTCTATTTCTTGGTGGGTATTTCACAAAATGTGGAAATAGTTTATCATTTTTCCTGAAAACCCACTTGGATTTTGTGGAATTTGTACCTTGTAATTGGAACCTGAATGAATGGGACACATTTGATAGCGTTGAAGTTATTGTCAATATATCTTTGTTTCATGGTACTTTATTATATGTCAGTTTTGATGCCTCCGGATTTAAGGTTATGGTCCTACAGTAGAATTTTTCTGGTTCATTGTAATGGTTTCAAATGTATATGTGTATATGCACGTGTCCGTGTATGTATTCTGTGTTTTTACGCATGTGCACAATGTCAAAAGGCAGGTGCTTGGTTCTTCTTTGGGAGGACAACTGTACAGAAAGCAATCTTTGGTGCCCAGATGAGCAGAGCCAATGTTATTGGCAGTAGAAGGAGGAGGATTCTTCTCTTCTTCAGCTTCCGGGTATAGCAAAGGCCTGACCCTTCTTCTCTTGGGTCAGAAGAACGAAGATAAACCCATGAGAGTTTCGCCGTGGAATCAGTACCAGTTGGTGGACCAAGAATCGGACTCTGACCTCCAGCTGGCTTCCACGAAGAACCGACTTGCCCGCGGGTGCGCTTCCTTTGTCTGCTTTGGCCGCACTTCCGCTGGGCTTGATACTAAATCTCCTCTTAAAGTGGGCCCTGCCCAACAGCAGGACGCCTTGCCAGGTTCTCTTGTTTCTGATAAGAGCAAGGATCATACAGCTGATCATGATGACAGTAATGATGCAAGAAAAGTTTCTCTTAAAAGTAGCTTGAAGAAACAATCAAACAGTACTTCAGTTTCTGTTGAGACCGGTAATGACTGCGTAAGGCTGAGCGAAGTGGGTAGTGATATACCTGGAACAGAAAGAAGGAAAGTGCAATGGACAGACGCTTGTGGTAGCGAGCTTGCTGAAATCAAGGAATTTGAGCCCAGGTATGGCACTCTAATAGATCATACGGGGTTTTGATTCTTTCCCTTTGGTAATCAATGCTTTAGGTATGGCTACATGGGGTAATGTTAATCTTCTGTTTCGTTTTTCCTTTTTTTTTTTTTTTTTTTGTTCTTCGTTTAACTTCTTTCTACTTTCTCAGTTAATAACAGGTCTAATTATTTTTTTGGTTGCGAAACAGAAACTTTTACTGGATCAGTAAGAAGTGATTCTTGAACTTATGTGTAATTCATCATTAATTCTCTAAGCTTCATCTTGGCCTTTGTAGAATTTCATTAATGTTGAATCATTATCTATCATTTTATGGTTATGTATTTTCGTCATTGTTAGTATGAAGTTTTATGACGTTGATGGTTGTTCACCTAAAATTAGGCATGTTGCGTATATCCTTGCAAATATAACGAAGGTAGGAAGAGAAGAACAAAGATAGATAAAATGAAGGTGAGGAGGTGAGAAGTATAAATTTTAACTAGGTCAGAAAGAGAATTTCATTTTTTATTTTATGGTTATTATGATTTTATGTGTCTGTCTTTCCGTGTTAAGTTGGTATTTTTTTTAGATACTTTCTTATGAGAAAAAAATGTTGTCAGAACTTTCTGTGTTGTGAATCGTAATCTTGTTTCCATTGAACATTTTTTATTGTAGTAACTGTGCATGGTTCAATATACCCAAGGACACAGACTTGACAACAAGAATTTTGTTCTATTTTTTCCCTGACAATCTTTTATCCCCCAAATAAAACCCTTAAAAGGAAATTACATTTTCTTCCAGCAGTAGTTCTCTTTAAACCAGCTCCTTTAATTTAACCTTTTGAATCATAGCTTAGTAATTAATAGGAAAATGTAATTTCATTTACAAACCTAGACTTCCTTTTATCTTTCCAGTATGTTTTATATTAGTCGGCCTCGAAGTAAAGGATCCCTTGGTCCCAAATTTTCTATACAATTTGCCCCATCTCCATGGTTTTGAGTACAGCTGTTTTGTTGAAGTATGAGGCATATAAGAACGGTGACCTATGAAAACCTGACAAAAATTACCAATGGTTGTGTTAATATTACTCTCTTGGGTTTTAATTTTGTTTGGCCTCATCGTGGGCAAAATAAACAAACTCTGGAGGAAACAATAGCCTTATGTATGATAAATTGACAGTCAACAGATACAGTGGAAGCACTACAACAGAAAGATGGTCATGATGCTGAAGTAAATGAAAGATGTGAGTTATCTTCACTACAGCCAGAGGATTTATGGATTTATTTGTCATTTCAAAAACCCACGGCATGAAAAAGTAAAATGAGCATATTGCTATGAGTAAAGAAGTTAGGCTGGGAGGAGAATATGGTCTATGCATATTCCACGAATCATGACATGCGAGTTATTGGAATTGCTAACAAGAATGACTATGAGTTGCTATAGCCTTATAGGTTTCAGAATCTGAGCATAGTTTAACTCCAAGCTTGAGCATTTTTATATTGGGGTAACATTTTTGAAATTCCAATTTTTGGAGCTCTTCTCTGAGGTCAAACTTGCCAATCAGGGTGAGTGATGGAGATAAGGAGAACAGGAGATATGGTTCTTCTTTTCTTTTTCGATTCCTTGTCCATATTTTGGTATTGGAGTTTAAGATATGAGCCCATGTATGGCATGATTGAAGATGAGTGTCATCTGCTTGTTGAGGTACAATAGCTAGGAGTCTAAAGCTAAAATGGTTCTCTTTTTTTTTTTTTTGATAAGAAACGAGAACTGCATTAATAAAAGGAAAAGGCTGAAATGGTTCTTAATCCAAGTTAGTTTGTAAGTTGTCTTTGGTTTTAGATTAATAAGTGAGTTTATGTTCAGATAATAATTTTCTACTTCAAAAGTTTTGTTCAGAAATTTATATTTGATTGATGAGAATGAGTTATGTGATTTCTAGGAGTTGGAGAAGTCTTTCCTTGGATCTTATGCTGGTTACTGTTGTGTTCTGTTGGTACCATTTAGTCTAGAAGTAATTGATCCATTAAGAAAAGGAGTTTATATTGTATTATGTATATGCTTCATTGTACTTGAAACAATTAAGGAGTTTATGCATCATAATCTCGAGTATTTCGAGGATGATGCAAGATCCCTGTGCGTCCTTGCTGTTCCACATTATGTTCAGGGGTTTTATTGTCACTGTCTAAAAGGTATGGTGTAAAGCATGTGCCATTTATTTTTACTAGTGGCTGCAAGAATTTGATGGTT
Organism: Parasponia andersonii; assembly: GCA_002914805.1. Lineage (NCBI taxonomy): Eukaryota > Viridiplantae > Streptophyta > Magnoliopsida > Rosales > Cannabaceae > Trema > Trema andersonii. The sequence goes on along the minus strand of JXTB01000216.1, from coordinate 406,772 downwards.
TGATTGTAGATGGCTGCCAACTTTCTTGACACGTTCTAGCCTAGTTAATGTTCTCTCCTGGGGTGCTGAATAATTTATCGGCAGAATCAACAACTGCTAAAAGTTATGCTGCTTCTCGACTATTATAACCTTATACTTGACTGTAATGACTTCTTGACAAACATGCCATTTGGAAATTAAAAACATGTTTTTTCATCCTTTTCAGTTGAATTTGATGGTTATTTTGGAATGCAAGTTTATCCAATTGTGGTTGTGTCCTCTCTCTCCTTTCCCATTCTAATTTCTTTCTTCTTTACCTCACTGTTTTTGAAAGTTTTTCTGACCTGCAACCACTGATGAATTGGCAGTGAAATGGATATATCAGATGACGAATTCGACAATGGGACTGAAAGAAGTTGTTCATGTTCAATTATGTAGTTTGGCTTTACTCAAGGTAATCGGCGCTTTAGCCTTTCTTGTCAATGAACTGGTGAGTGAAATGAAATTGTTGCTAGCGGAGCTTCTTTGTTCTTCCTTGGAGGTTGTTGGACTTCTTTCTGGATGAAGAAACCAAACAAAAAGTGGGTTTTTGATCCGATAGAGAATACCACCACCATATAAAGGATTTCCATATTTTTGCAACGATGGTTGGATACTGATCATTTATGTCTATATTTGATTGCTGAGGGTTTTCAATTTGTTCTTCATCTGTGGGCTTGGGGGCCATTACTCATTTTGTTTGTTTTCTTAATTTTATGTGACTGCATTGCCCATTGTTTTTGTCGTATTTATTGTGTTATTTTATTTCTATTTTTGCTCCTTGTTATACATATAGAAGGCTCTTACTCAAAGTGAGCTCTAAGCCGAAAATCAGACATTCGGACTGAGGTTGTCTAACAAAGACCACAGAAAATGGTTTGAGTATTGTTTTTTCATTTTCTGTTGTGGTGGCTTTAGTTTTAGACGACTTCTCCTTTTGGCAATGTTTACATTTTTAGTTTTTTTATTTTAAAAAAGAAATAAAGGTTGAAAATATTGTCGGGATGTTTGAGCAAGTCCTAATATTTTATTCCAGCCAAAAAAATCTTTCAAAAAAAATTGAGACAGAAATGTTGTCAAGTATGCTATATGTTCGTTGCAAATAATTATTCATTGCGGTTTAAAAGGAGTTTATTTTTTGTTGTATCGCATGAGATGAAGTTGATTAATTGTTTCCTCAACTTTGACCAGAAATCCATTTTTGGAGATTATCAGGAGCATATTTTGAAAATGCCAGTGTGCTGGAAGACATGTCATACATACAGGATATAATTCGAAAAGATCTTACTGTTGATGAGAATAGTCATGAATAGTAAGATCTTTAATCGCATTTGGTTGGATTTGTACAATCCTGTTTTTTTATTTTTATTTTTTTATTTTTATATGATTGTAATAGGTGTTTATATATATATATAATAGGTATTTTTTTAATTTATTTATAAGTATTTTTTTAACAATTGGATCATAATCTAATTACTAACATATTTTACATAGTTGATAAATAAAAATAAAAATTTATTATTTAATAATTTTTTCTTTCAAATTTTTAATATAAAAATGTGTTTGAAAAATTTTAATAAGTCAAAAAACAATATTTATGGATAAATAAAAAAAAGTATCTACTAGATCAATGATGTATACATATGACGTATGTATAAGATGTATTTTCTATATGGATGTAGGAAAATAAAGGAATCTTCCATATTCTTTTTCCCATTTTCGTAATAAAGAGTCTTTAACTCATGACTGAAAGAAAAATGAGTTCTGTCCGAAAAAAAAAAGAAGAAAAAGAATAACAAATATCGGATGTTCTGGTTCTAAGTTATTCACCAAATAATGAGCTTCATTACTTGGCTGGAATCCGCACATCTATTAGACCACAAGAGGGGAATTCTACTGTAGGAGGGATAAAACCCCTCTTACCCATAGGGTGATTATATTTTATTTTTATTGGATATGAAATTAGGAGCACAATAATCATCATAAACTTTGCTACAATTGATATTTATTTTTTGGAAAATATTCTTGAAAGAAAAGCTAACGAAAAGAAACCTCCAAGATTTATTTTTGTTGTGTTTCTCGGAATTTTGTTCTTAATCATAAGGAGAACTGAAGAATGAATAGTTGTAATTTATACATTTAGCTTATATCAAAACAAAGAATTTTTTTTTTTATTTTTTTAAAAAAAACATTTCAAACTTGAAAACCGATCTGTGACTTACAGCTCAGATTTTTTTTTGAAACTAATATTTTATTTCTTGATTTACTAACTTCTATCAAATTTTTCTTCAAAAAATTCAATTGTCTTTCTAAATTCCTTTGAAATCCCTACAAACACAAATTTACGAACTCCTCAAATAAACTTGCGTGAATGTCCTCCCATGTTGTCTTTACTCATTTTTCTTTTATAGCTTAAATGAAAAAAAAAAAGAAAAAAGAATAACATATTAAATTTCTGATTGGGGACAAGTCCCTTTTTTTTTTGTTTCTTTATTTTGAGGGCTTTATGCTGCTCATTGTATCATTCATTCAAAGTTCGAATTACCTGTAATTCATAAAAAAACAATTGATTAAATTCTAATAGATTACAGATAACTGTAGAAGAAAATAGATTATGCGCGAGATACAAATAAAATGCAAGCAAGTCGCCGTTATTTCAAAAGTCAATGCTAAATTTTAGCATTTGGACCAAAAAAAAAAAATGTTCCCAATAACAATGCTAAATTTAATATAATTATAACTTGTACCATTTTTCATTTCAAATAAAACAAACTCTAAATTTACAATATTGTATGCAAAAGTGGGTGGATGGTAGCTGATTAATCATTAATATAATAATAAGGAATGCGATACTAAGCGCGAGTGGCGAGGATAGATAGCACGTGTATCTCACACGCTTGAAGGTCCGTTAGGCGCCAAACCCAAACCACCCATATACTCTCTTGTAGTTGTCTACAAAACTTGGCCACATCTTATCCACAAACACAACTTCCACTTGAAGACCATTCTCTCCTGTTGTTCTCCCTATGATTCTGATAACACAGACTGCAAACCAAAACCAAACAAAGCCAAAAGCTAAAATTAACATTAAAAAGAAAACAAACTGTTTGGGAGAAAAGAAAAGAAAAGTGGGGGGAAAGAAAAAAAAAGGTGGGGTTGAGAAAATGTCAGTGGCAACTTCATTCCCATACATCAAAATCCCATCTTCCTCATCTTCACAATCTTGTTCCTATTCATCATCTTCTTCTTCTCACCATCATTATCCTCCTCCTTCTTCCTCTTTGAGGATTTCTTCAACTAAGCCTTTTGCAAGAACTCTAATAAGGAGCTCCCAAACTGAAGGCCCCATAAGAAGACCTGTGGCTCCTTCTATTAGGGAGCCTTCCCCACCTTCTACTCTCAAGCCTACTCCCCCTTCTCAGACCCCGTCGCCGTCGCCGTCGCCGTCGCCGCTGCCTTCTTCGTCTTCGGCCGCCGGGGCGATTGCAGTGGAGGATAAGAATGTCATAACTTTGGAGTTTCAGAGACTCAAGGCTAAGGAGCTTCAGGAGTACTTTAAGAAGAAGAAGAAGCTTGAGGAAGCCAATCAGGGTCCCTTTTTTGGCTTCATTGGCAAGAATGAAATCAACAATGGAAGGTAAAAAAAAATTTCCTATTTGGCTGAGAAGCTTCTAATTTTGATGTTTGCTGTGATATTGGGGCTTTACGAAGTATATGCATTTTATGTGAATTTGAAATTATGAAGGACTGAACAATAACACATCACAATTAATATGTGATATAGACTCCTCATGAAAGCATTGGTCTGTGTAAGTTTTTGATACCAAACCATGAGTTTTAGGTACCAGAACCAAATTGGTACGCTTATACATATATTAATCTTACTATGGAGAAAACGAAATTTTGATGATAAAGTAACTTAGTTGGGTGTTTCTATTCTTAAGTACCAGACTTCGAGTATTTTGGAGTTCAATTAATAAAATTCAACAAAATCTCACATAAATTTATTTTTTTTCCCCCTCCATTTTTAACTAATTCATTTCTATGACCTTTTTATGTTTTTTTTCTTCTCCTCATTTGGCTTGAGATGTTGTGTGACTTAGTTTGGTTTCATGTCTTGGTATCTTCTATGCCTGTTTTTGGAATGTTGGCTATGCAGATGGGCAATGTTTGGTTTCGCTGTTGGATTGCTAACAGAGTATGCTACTGGCTCTGACCTTGTTGATCAAGTAAAGATACTTCTCTCAAATTTTGGGATAGTAGATCTGGAATGATGCACAGAGCTCGGTGTTGAATTACAATTTCGATTGTTGCACGTACTTTGAAGAATGCTAATTATCACCAGTGATGATTATCACCTGATTTTCAACCAGTCAAAATGTAAAACTACGTGGTTCCTCGCATGAGATATGGATCCCAAAGTTTTGACATTTGAATATTTGATTGGTTAAAAGTCAGTGATGAGGATCACCAGTAGTGATACCTAGTATTGCCATTTTACTTTAGTCACTTCTAGTGCTCCCTTTGTAACTTTGTTGAGTTTTCTTTTTCTGGGTTCGATTTTTAGTTTGTGTCTCTTGTCTATCATAAGATGTATCTTTACTGCACTCCGCCTTAGTTGCAAAAATACAAGAATTCGGTTTACCATTCTTCTTTATTGACGTTGATTTCTGTTGTATATGTATTTATTGTAATTTGTGTGTGTGACTGAATTTTGAAGAAAAAATAAACCAGCATAAGAAATTAGTATGACTGCCAAATTCTGCCCCAGAGATTTGGATTCTAATTCATGATATATGGTGCAACATATTGGTGATTGTTGAACAGGCTGAATTTCTTTACTTGAAGCTGTAATGAGACAATTGACTGACTCATTCCAATGGATATCACCACTAATATAGATCTCTCTAGGTAAAGCTCCTTTCTAGATTTGAATGACAAAAGGCTGCTAAAGAGATAATACATTGTTCTAACCATTGGTCTCACTCTGGCGTCTAAATTTCAAACCTAAATAAGTTAAGAATAGTCATCAAGTTAGTGATCAAGAGTGAAAAAGATGCAAGTATTGGCAGTAATTTTTTTTCCAAGTACTTTTGCAAATGCCAGGGAACCACCAAACAGCAGGCAGCAGAGCAGCAACTGTTGGAAACAGTGAAAAAATTGCAGTTGGTAGTACTTTTAGATTTAATTTTTTGAGAAAAACTACCAATAAATTTTCCAAAAAACCACGCAACAGAAAACACAAGTAGGGGCATGATAAAACTTCATAATAATGTATTAAAACAATGTATCAATATTATGTTGTTAATTTTTCTGTTTTGACAATTAGTTAAATATTATGTTGTTAATTTTTTGTTGATTTGTTAACATCCAATTAGCCATAATTAGAATGACTATTCAATATGTTTAGGTTCATTGAATTAAATCAACAGTAAAAATTATTATCAATTGTTATCTGGACTGAATTTTTTTATATTCATATTTGTGAGTTTTATCATGAAATTACTAGAAACTTAAATAAGACATGAACACCAACTATGCTGCACGCCTAGGCCCAATAATGTGGGCCAAGCTTGTGACACATTTTGTAGTCCGACTAAATTCTTCAATTTAAACTTAAATCAGTCTAATCTAATAACAGTATAACTATTGACATATATACTAGTTCAAAGATCTTATGCGACAGTTAGTTCCAGATAATTAATAAGCTTGTTAGTTATTTAATTTCACAATTTATTCTACAAAAAGACCGAAATTGCATCTCAATTATTTATGATTACTTTTGGAGTAACGTCCTATATCACAATAATTCTTTACTAATTATCCCTTTATCTAACATCGTGTAAACATAACTATATGTTACTTGGTTCTTACTAATTTATCTAATGATCTTCAATCAACATCTTACTAGTAACATCAGTGTTGACACACTTACACCTAAAACTTATGATCAAGTACCAAAATTTACCTAGAGAGATTATTTCACTAAATTTTATATTGTTAATTGTAATCATATAATTCAATAAATTTATTTTACCAAACGACAGAGAATATTGTTTTCAATTGATTTCACTCATTTGCAATCTAAATAAAGTCATATTTGAGAATACATAATCACAACTAACTCGAGATTTAAAATAAAACTTACCATTGTCTATAAAATTCTTTTCTATTGATATTCGTCAAATAAATTTCATTTATGACCTAATTCTATATACTTCCCATTATACCGGTTGGTTATAGTTAATCAAGACAAGTCTAATTTTTTTATAGTAGTATTAATAAAGTGTCCAACTTTATTTATATTGATATGAACCTCAATTAATAAATTAATTATAACAAATTGTATCTATAACCTTTCTAAATCTATCTTGTAATTATAAAGATATATATATATATATTTATATAAGTAAATAGACATTTATTCAAATGACATTAAGTAATTACTGAATAACATTATTTTGTAATTACGAAAATCGTTTACGTAAAAGTCTACTAATAGCAAGGCCATTCGTCCCAAAGCAATATGAAAAACATGGAAAAAAAAAAAAAAAAAAGCTCACAAGTCAGTAAAAAGCTCATAACGAATCAAACAAAGCCAACTACAATATCCTTAATACAAGCAATTAGGACAAAAAAAAATTGCAATCATTACCACAAGACCGTACCAGGCAACCAGAAATACGGCCATCAGAATTGAATTTTAAACAAATAGAGAGAGATTTCATAAGGATAAAATCAGGTGTTACATAAGCAAGGACGAAAATATTAGCATCGGTGGATATATCAGTATACTGATTTTATGAAAAAAATAGAGGATAATATCAATATTGATAGAAATTTCCAAAAAAATTATGAAAATCATAAATAATTGGCTAAAATTATAGAATTACTAAATAAAACTTCAGGAAATACTAAATCATTCAACAGTTCACTAATAAATTAGCTTTCTTGCAAAAAGTAGCATACAAGTAGCTTAATATAGTGGGATACTTTTCAATAATTATTGTAATGCTTAATATGCCTTTCTAAAGTGTATGTGTCATGTATATATTGTACCTCAACTAATAATGGTGAAAAAAAATAAAAAAAAAACATATTTTTCTTTTCTAAATCACAATTTTGTCGATAATACTGGTATTTTTATGATATTTTTTAGATATTTCTGATATTTTTTACGATTTTTCTGTATATTTGCGACTGACTTTACTGATATTTTGACATTTCTCTGATATTATTATGATAGACTGACTTTTTCGATATCAATATCGATACTGACATTTGTTAGACATTTTTCTGATAGATTTTTTTTTTTTACCGATGATATCTATATTAAGACCATGGCTAAAGCAGTCAAAAATATCGATTTTTCCCTTGCACATAAATTCATATGCAGTTTTTTTCCCCCAAGTGCAATGCTACCTCTCGTGTAAAATTTGGCAGATGTTATACTTAGTGCTAAATTTGGCTTCAAGAATTGTATATGCAAAATTAGATACCTTTGACCTCTTGTATCAAATTTGGCAGATGTTATAGTTGGTGCTAAATTTTGCTTCAAGAATAGCATATGCCACGTTAATTACCTTTGACCTCTTAATCAAAAATAGTATATGCCAAATTAGTTATCTTTTATAGATATAATTTTAAAAGGGCTATTTGCAAAATAATATCCAAAAATATAACTTTTTTTATAATTTTAATTCTAATTTTTGGTTTGTATAAAATTATACATCTATATTTTAAATCTATATATATTTACACCTTTTACATATAAATTCACTAATAAATTTCTCACTAAAAATAGAATTTGAATTAAAGATATCTTATTTTTGTCAACACAAAAAATTTATTAAAAATAACTTAAAACAGTTTGCACAAATAACCCGATATAATTTAAAATGTGGAGATATAATTTTACACAAACCAAAAATCATGATTAAAATTACAGAAAGGTCATACTTTATTTATTTATTTTTGCATTTATCTCATTTTTAAATGCTAAAAGTCGTGTTTTCCAGTACTTAATCAATTGCTTATAAACTTTTCAACTCAATTAATATTTTTTTAATACTCAACCAATTACAAAACTGGTTTATATATTCTTAAATGATAAAAATTAAAAAATAATTTTTAATAACATTGTGCATTATTTTTAAAAATTAAAAATTTGTTGTGGAATTTACCATTTTGCTTTTTTTTTTTTTTGTGTGTGTGTTAAATTATAGCAGTGATAATAGTCTTACAAATATGGTAATTGTGTAATGTCAAACGATAATCTTAAAATAATATATATATGGGCACTAATCTAGTAACTATTTTTTTTTACCTATGCATAAGTATCAATTTGGCCAATGAAAATTTAGTAGGTACATTTTTTTATTGTAAAAAATAAGGGAGAGAAAGAGTATTAATGATGCACGTCTTTTCATGCACTTCATTATTATCCAGGCTAAACAAAAAAATACCTACTCATAGATAAAAAAAAAAAATACTAATTAGATTAGCAACCTATATATATATATATTTATATATTCCATAAGCTCCACTCACCCGCTATTTGACAAAAAATAAAGCTTCACGAAAAAGGAAAAAAAAAAAAAAGACAGAGAAAACAGATCCTCAAACAAATATATAAATACATAATAGTTTCACAAGACTCTCTCAATTTTACATATAATCTAGGGATTGAAGGATTAAAAAAAAAATAACAACTCACAGTTTAGAACAGTATACCGTGGCCTCAACTTCTTTCTTCTTCTTCTTTTTTTTTTTTGTTTTTTTTTTGTTTTTTGTTTTTTGGAAGCAAACCGTGGCAACAGATTCTAGATCAACAAGGACAGCTAATTGGGGCCAACAATACTTAAGATTTCAACCAATAATCTTGAGAATGTCCAGGAAATTCCTGCTTTGACCTTTTGTAGTTTTTATTTTTTATATTACTTGGCTAACAAATCTCCCAACCGCGTGAAACTCTACTTTTGCCACGGTAGCGTTTCTGCGGATCCTTCTTTAGCTAAGGAGATTCCACTTTCATGGAAAGTGACTGATGCAGATCATAAAAGTACTAGAACATATATATAATTAGAGTTTATGACACAAAAGGTCTTCAAATATTCAATTCGTGACGATCTGCTCTTCCAAATTTTGACTGTGACAATTATATCATTGAGTTTTCTGAGTTATAATAATTTAGTTTCAAAATTGTCTACATTATAATAATTATAACATATTATAAAATTTTGACAAAAAATACATGTGACAAATATATTATAGTATCTAAAAATATATATATAAAAAATTAACAGAATAAATAGATTTGAAAAGGAGGTAAGATATATTATTTGTATAATTTAAGATTCTTAAAACGGTAAATCATGAAAAAAGAATTTATATAATTATTTATTTTTATGTTTCAAAATTTTAAATACATTATAAGATACAATCACGCATTGTTCGCGTGTATTTTTGTCAAAGATATTAACAAAAAATTATAAATTAAACAATTTAAGAATCGAATTACTGGCGGTACTAGCATTAAAATTTGTTGGGCATAGGTGGGATAGTAAAGGGACATTTGTGCTATTTAACCCAAATAATTACCTTCTTTTAATCTTTGTTTTGTCTATTGCTCTTCATTGCTGGGAAACTCAAGTAATTGACTCAAATCGATTTCCACGAATGTGCACGGTGCGCAGTGCAAAATCATCATGTCACACAGACCACGTTCACACGGTATCTCTTACTCTTATTTATAGGGTCGGTCTCATATTCGAGAAGAGCAACTCGAAAGAATCACACACACTAGAACAGGTGGTCCATCTCAGCCATGAAAGCAACCCCTCAAGTTCTCCTTACAAGGCTTATCCATTTCATCCGCCAAAACAAACGAGAGCACACCAACCCCATCACCATTGAGGAGAGTTACTGCTTTGACCCCTCCTTTGACATCCACTGCTCCATGAGAGAGGTAATCGCCGCCATGGAGAAAATCTCCGTCGACATGATTCTGGGCGAGGGAACACTAGGACTCGTCTACAGGGCCCAGCTCTCCACCGGACTCAGAATCGCCGTCAAGAAATTTTCCCCGAATTGCTACCAGGGCTTTATGGAGTTCCGATCGGAGCTCGAAACTCTAGGCAAAATCCGGCACCAGAACATTGTCCGGATCCTCGGGTACTGCGTCTCAGGCCACGAGAGGTTACTAATTTACGAGTTTTTCGAAGAAGGCAGTCTGGACCGTCGGTTGCATTACAAACCACGGTCACGGTCGCGGTCGCGGTCGCCGCAGCTGTCGTGGTCACCGTTACCTTGGGAGACCAGGAACAAGATCATCAAGGGCGTGGCTAGTGGGCTTGCCTATATGCATGACCTGGAGAAGCCCATTATCCATAGGAATGTAAAAGCTAGTAACGTTCTATTGGACTCGAAATTCGAAGCCCATATTTCTGATTTTGGGCTGGCTAGGATGATGGAACCGAATCATACTCATGTGTCAACCCAAGCCGCGGGCACTCCCGGTTACATGCCGCCCGAGTACGAAGACGGGTGTGCGGTGGCGACGGCGAGCGGCGACGTGTATAGTTTTGGGGTTTTGATGTTAGAAGTAGCGACAGGCAAGCGTCCCAATTTTCCGGTGTATTTGAATGACAAGGAGATGAGCTTTATGGAAGGGGTCAGAACAATGGTTGCCAAAGATTGTCATATGGAAATGTTGGATCCTAATATTCGGGGTTGCGAATGTAGTGAGGGATTAAAGGAGGCCCATGTCAAAGAGTATTTTAGGATTGCTGTAATGTGTACAAATGTGATCCCACAGGAAAGGCCCCCAATCAGAGATGTTGTTGAGTTATTGACACAGATTTTTACGTAAAGCAATCTTTGGTTATTTTGGTATATAATTACAATGTATTTGTATAAATTTTATAGTGCATTGTTATGTTCTACTATCTTAATAAAATACTGCTGTGCTTAGTATTCACTTATATATTTTCAATGGTAGTTGGTGGAATTAAAACCACCGGGGTTCTTTGATGGTGGTGCCGGTTGGATCTATAAACAAGTACCGATCCAAGAAACGCCACGGGAGATCTCACCGTATTTTGGATTGAACGACTCCTTATATCCTGATGATGAGTAATATCCACAACTCAAAAGCACTTTATGAAAAATTGGTAAAGAGAGAAGGAAGAGGGGTGGTAAGAGTCTGTATCATTTTTTTTTTTAACACGTGGGAAACGTATGCCGCTATTTCCTATCTATTGAGGATATTTCTCTATTATAGATAATGAACATAAAATATTCTCTAATGAATTAGAAAATATTTGAGTATTGAATGCGCAAATTTATTTTAACTAGTTCAGGAATGTAAAGTATTAATTTACACTTTAACTAGATTTTTATGCCGTATTAACATTATTTTTATATGGGGGACCCTATATGATTAAGGGCCAAAGTCCAACATAGCACACTCGCAAATAATATGCATGAACAAGTGTATCTCTCGTCATCGTCCTACTAATTTTACTTTTTCTAGTTTAAAAAAAATGTTCAATATTCATACTTGGCTAATGAGTTGTTGTGCAATCATCAAGATATCCACAAAAAGAAAGTTCGAGAGCACAATGCTAAATCTTATTAGGACCAATATAGAATATCATCTTTGTCTCGTAGTATCCCAAAGCAACTCAGTTCCGTCAAGTTGAGAACTCTAATCATTCAATTGTCGTATAAACTCAATAAATGGTGCTCAAAATCTATTACTATCTTGGTTATACATTCATAGTTGTATTACAAGCGTTGTTGATATACATTCCCAGGAGGAAATATAAACCTTTTGATGTGACTTAAAGTTATTCTCGTGTCATTTAGCTTTATATAGCCATTTGCCGAATAATGAATGCCCCTTAAGGTCAAATTAGCACTGACAATAAGAAATATACTACAGTCGCAGACACTATATTTCTACCTCATGTAGGGGCGGCTCAAAAATTTTGGGACCTAGGGCGAATTTTTTTTTTTTTTAATATTCTGGAATTAAATTGTATTGAAAAGAAATTTTCAAATGCGTTTTTTTGAAAAATTGTTATTATTATTTTTGAAGATAGAAGACAATTTCTTTTAGATATATTGGTTGAGTAATAAAATATGTAAACTATGATATATTTTGACTTGATTAAATAAATCAATAGCTAATTTAGTAGGAAAATTAAAATTAATGACATTTAAAAATTTTGGAAGACACAAGCTTTATAATCAAATACAATAAAATAAAAATAAAAATTTATTCCAATTTTGTAAAGAAAGCAAAATGCCTACCAAATTTTTTTGCAATAAATAAAAAATTCATGAATTTAAAAAAAATACATTGATTTATTGAATTGAGATTAAGATTTTTATAATCTATTAAAATTATCATATATTATTTATATATTTTAAGCCTACGCATAAATGTTAAAAAATTTTAAATATGTGAAATATTTAAAGAAAGTTAGTATTTTAGGCCTTAACTCCAAATAAGACCCAAGACAATTGCTTTAATAGCCTTACACTCGAGCCGCCACCGAGACTTTGTGACATAGTCAAAAGTAATATAGGACTATTTTCATAATATAAAATTGCTAATAGATAAGGCTCACGCGATGAGAAAGCAGAAATCTTAATCTCTCAACCCCTTACAATATTGCTTAGCACATGTAATAAGAAATATATGCTGTGGTTCATATCTCTTTCGAGAGGGCACCCAAAAACACCGCTGCAAGCTTAACTAGAGTCCTCAATTTGCTCATTATCTCTAACGCTAAAACAAAGTCTCGCATATCGCTAGATGTGGGGAACTTCCATGTTTATTGTTTTTAAGAAAGACCTTTGCTCCTACCAAAGCGATTTTTTAATTATAACGACTATAGGTTTAAGGTTGCTATTTTAGTGTTTATGGAGAAAAATTTGTATTTTGATTCACTAGTTTGATCACTTGTCAATCATGAGGGAATTGTAAAAAATAAATAAATCAAATGTTTGCATTGTAATTTTCCAATACAAGATTTCTTTGTTCGTAAAGATTAACTCAGGAAAGGTTAAGTAGGTTTTCATGGGTTAAAAAAAAAAAGAAAAAACAAAAGAATTAATCTAGCAGCTTATTGGTATTGGATGAGCAAGTAGCACAGTGGTTCCACATGCTCGCTCCACCTCAAAATTACATAATCTACGCATTGAAGGATTAGAAATACTAACAGCCTAGCTACGAGTTTAGAACAGTACCTTGCAACAACTGCTAGATTAATGAATGACTGCTACTTTCATCATTCAAATTTTTGAGGTGTTGCCGGTGGTTTGGCTGCGATAGCTTGTTGATACCGACAACCAAAAACTACTGGAAACGTGAGATGTAAGCAACACAAGTTCTCTAAGAAAACATCTACTCCGAGCCAACTCAAGAATATTTCCCTTTCAGGTCAGTGTCATAAACCTTCCACCAAAGCTTCTTTACTGAAGCAAAATTAAGAGAAATCAGCCGCAAGAATTGAGGGCACTAAGATAAAGTTTCTAAGCAATATAACAAGTCCATATGTAATTGTGCATTTTGCTACACATGCTTTAATAAAGATGAAGGCTATATATACCACGTCTTAGTAATGTACCATGCTAAAGCAGAAACTCTCCCAGAATTGAGAATTCAAGCTTACTAAAGACCACAATTTGAGAAATGTTATCTTTGTAGTAATAAAAACAGTACAAAAAAATGTATATCACTCTCTACGGTAAGACAGACAGATATTATATGCTCATATATTACTTTGGTTCAAACAATGACAAAAATCTTTCAAATGTGCCAACTCCAATTAATGAAGACTATACCGCTAACTCATACTAAGAAAAAAAATTGAGGAGCAAGGTCAAGAGATGACATGTAAAAAGGAGCAAGCAATGTTTCATTAGTCATCTTCTCGTGAGATAATAATCCAAATGTTCTTCTTCAGCAGTACAGTGGATGCTTCAATCATGAAGCTTAAAAAGTAACACTCTAATATTCAAATTTCTAATTTATATGATTGTGCTTCATCAAGAGAGCTAAGGTTTGTTTTAGTGTATGTGCGCTACAAGAATCAAAGTCGTTACCATAAAATTTCATGCCATTTGGAAAAGATACAGAGGGAAAAAAACTTAGCACTACAAAGAATTAGGTACTCAAGACTACAAAGAATTAAGTACTTACTAGCTACAACTCAAATTTTTTCCGACAAAAAAACTGTAAGTAGATCTCCAAAAGTTTGTTTCAGGCTTCAATTCTACTCCTGCACTTCATCAAATCGAAGCATACAGTTCAGGGACTTGGCCCACATACCTAAAATAATAGGGAATAACTAATACCAAGAAAAGAGAGTTGACATACAACAAAAAAGGATCCAATGACTAAAATCTTCTTTACAGGTCCGACAAAATTGAGACAGTAATCCTTTTAACATTTTGCTCCAGGTACTCTTTTATTTATACAGTAATCTAATTCTTCCAGCAAGAAAAACAAGCATCTACTAGTTGCACCAAAATGCCAGCTTGTTTATTAACAGTAAATTTGAGAGAATACAAAATAATTAAACAGAGATAAAATGAGAACATTGGTAGCACTTGAACAGAACATAAAAATGTATTTTGACAAGGATGGAGGAAATTATATTTTTGAGCTCAGTCAAAAACAAATTCAAAAATTACAAAAGTTATGCCTCTATCTACATGTACAAAAGAAAATGGAGCAAAATAAGAAACATACTATACAAGAAAGTATAAAAAGGAAAGAGATGTGAACAACTAACCAAAAGAAGAATCAATAAGCACTAGATCCCTGTCAATCAGTCTCTATTTTCGGGATGTGAGCAATCTTGGTCCAATCTTCACCAATTTCCTTCTTGCATCGTTGTGATAAGGTGGGACAATTATCGATTTTTAGTAACTTTAAAGAGGTGAGACGGCGCATTCCTTCTGGTAATGATTCCAATTTGGGGCATTCCCAAACTTTGAGAAACTGGAGCAAAGAGAGGTTGCCAATCACCTCTGGCAATGATGTCAAATTGGGGCATTCAACAATGTCAAGAGATTGAAGGCATGAGAGGTTGCCTATCCCATCTGGAAGAGATTCCACATCCTTTATTTGTGATATTGACAGGTTCTTCAATTCGGAGAGAGAAGTTGAAGGGGAGCACGTAGAAGTGGATGTATATGGCCTATGATTCCCCATCATTATTGTCTCCTGTAAAGGTCTGAAGCTAGTGTCCATCAACTCCAAGCTTCTCAGCTCTGGAAACAATGGCATGGAAGTCAGCTGAGGGCAATTTCTTATGTCTAGATCAGAAAGACATGGGAATAAACGCTGGCCCTGATGTAACCTTGATGTTGTTGTTGTCGTCGTCGATCCAAGAGCTACACCATTGTAGCTGGTACCAGTGCTCCTCCTCCACCATCCCTTCAAATTAAGGCAAAATCTAATTCTAAGTATCCTTAGAGATGGGAAGAATGGTGTTGTTTGGGTGGATAATGAAGTTGAGAACCGATCACCACCCATCTCCCCATCTGACATGTACTCCAAAGCAATCATGTCATAGAGTGTCAGCTCCTTAAGAAAGGGTAATTCATCTAGACGGGGCAGATGTTGGCATTTTTCACAGCTCAATAATTCTAATTTGACAAGATTATTGAGTGAAGAAAGCCACTCTGCAAATGTCAAACCCATGTAATTAACCACCTTCAAACTCTTTAGATTTGAATGTGGTTGTAGGCCATCCAAGGACATTTTATCATTCTTGACCATACTTGTTAGATCACCATCATATCCACAGCTCCAAAACAAAACAAGGGACCGGAGATGTTGTTTATCCTTTAAATTTGCAGCTTTTGACTCCAATGCAATTTCTTCCCCATGCCCCAAGTTCTCAATGGACAACTCTGCTCCCAAGTTTTTAAGGCTTCCAAGTTCACTCAGTCCCCCCATTTGCCTCGACCTATTGTTGTTGTCAGCCACCAAAAATCTATCTAATGAGTGAAGTGCAGTCAATTCATGAAGTCCACATGGAATATACGTTAATTTCCGACAACCATACATCTGAAGATGCCTCAAGCTAACTAACTTGTTTATGTCTCGAGGCAAACTTATAAGCTCTCCACAATAAGTGAGAATCAATGTCTGCAAATTCTGCAATCTTGTTGTTGACCTTGGAAGCATCTTGATTTTATTTTGAGAAAGATCAAGATATCTTAAATGTTTCAATTTACCCAAGCTATCTGGCAATATCTTGATACTCAAAGCCTTCAAGTCTAACGTTCGTAGACACCTGAAGTTGAACAATGTTGCATCACGATTTAACCATCTTAGTTTCTTTTCTGATGTACCCAAAAAATCATGTTGATAGGCATGCCAAGCATTCTGTTTGGGTGAAAAAAAAGAACGTAGAGTCTTGCTCTTTTCGAAGAAAGATGGTGGAAGTTTCCACGATTGATTAAACTTCAAATCAAAAGATAGATGGCGAATCTCTTCATGAAAATTCTCCATAGCTCGATCTATTATGATACTGCTCCTCCCAGAAACAAAAGCTGCAAGATCGTGCATGAGATCATGAATTCTACATCTTTTCACATTACCCCAGTCATCTATTATTGGATCTTGAAAAAAGGACCTCCAAAGCAGATCCATAAAATATTCGTAACCAACATCTTCTAAGCACTGGCTTTCATCTACAGACTTAACAAACCCCTGCGATATCCATAGTCTTATTAACTTGTGTACATCAATTTCACGATCTTTGGGAAACAATCTACAATAGGCAAAACAATGTTTCAAATGTGCAGGAAGATGATTGTAACTTAGCTTAAGTGTTGGTAAAATATCATATTCTCCTTGGGGTATTTTGGCAAGCTCATTATCCTTAAAAAAAGACCATTCCGCTTCTCGCTTTTTAAAGTACAATACACTCGCTATGGTCTTTATGGCCAGAGGAACTCCCCTACATTTTTCCACAATCCCCATCCCCATTGCCTTGATACTTGAGTTTTCTGGTTCTTTTCCTTTCTCGAAAGCAGTGTTTTTAAACAAAGACCAAGAGTTATCATTGTTCAATCCACTTAACTTATATGGTTCAACTGTACGTGTTATCTTGGCAACCATTTCACTACGGGTTGTCACTAATACTCTGCTACCCTTCGCACCACCGGTTAGCAGTCGTTCTAATCCAAGCCATTTCTCACCATCCTCATTCCACACATCATCTAGAACAAGAAGATATCTCTTTCCATCTATTTCCTTTCGAAGGAGAAATTGCAGGTTCTCCAACTCGAAATTTTCAGGGCTCTTCAAAGTTATAGATTTAAGGATGTTTTCAAGAAGTAACTTCAGATCAAAAGAGTCAGACACACACACCCAAATTCTCAGTTCAAAATGTCTTTGGACGTTTTCGTCGTTGAAAACGAGTTGAGCAAGCGTGGTTTTTCCTAACCCTCCAATGCCAACTATAGGAATGAAAGACACATTCTCTTCAAATTCAGAATCCACCAAAAGCTTCATAATTGCCAGTTTATCATCACCTCTTCCAACAACTTCCTCTTTGCGAACAAACGAGTAAGTCTCCCTCGCTCTAGAGGAGACTGGCGTCTCCTCTAGCCGTTCCATCAAGTAAAAGTTCCTACAATCTTTAATTTCATTCAATGACTCCCTAACCTCTCTTATTCTACGACTCATCTTCTGCATAAAAGCAAACTGGTTCGAGCTCGAAAAGAAAATTCGTACCTTCTTGGCTATCTTGTTCCTCCCAAACATCACTTCGCGCCGCAGAGCTTCGGTGCAAAACTCGCCTACCAAGTCATCAGCATGATAAACAACACCTTGGAGCTTATGGAGCCAATCTCTGATTTGATGGTTGTCAGCCTGCTTCTCCTCTGCATCAAGTAGTACAGCTTTGATTGCGGATACCGTGTTCTTAAGTTTCTGGAGCTCCTTCTTCACACCATATAGGGATCCAACCTCTTCACCAAGAACGGCAGGACCCAACTTTTCGATTATACTCGCAGCAACATCGTAGAGAATTGCTTCTGCCATTTTAAACTTCAGGAAGATTAAGCTTAACAGGAAGAATAAGTTTTTGTGTTTGATGAAAAAAGCTCCCTTGCCAATATCTAAGTTCTTGTGTTTGATGAAAAAAGCTCCTGTAAGTGCTATTGAAAAAGCGGTATAGTAGGGTCTATTCTTAATAGTATTATATTTTAGTATCATTGGACTTCCCTGTAAACTTATGCTTTAATCTTTTTATCACTTTGCCACCAAATTATTCTTCCGCGTGAGACTTTTGTCAACTAGCAGTTGTAGTGAGACCACACAATCCCAGGACCTTGACCCACATACTCATCTCATCTTGTCTCGCAGTGGCTGAAACCTGTATAGTTGCAATGAGCTTGCTAACATACGCCGGCCTCCCTCTTTCGCTAATTAGAAATAATACTAATTATTAGGAGAAAAATTCCAAGACCATTCCTAATCTCAAATATATATATATATATATATACACATATATTACTGAACTGGTCCCATAAAACCCACAAACCGAGTAATTATGCTGTGATCAACATTTTTCGTATATATATATATATATAAACACTTTGTTCTCCCATTACCCTACTACCTTTTGTTAAGTAGGTCCCTAGGAGGAATTGAATCCAAAGGTCACAAGAGCAAACCATGGAGCTACAACTCAATATAACTAAACACATTCCCATTTCCATATTATATTACTGCACTGTACACCCACAAACTGAGTCATCTTCTAGTGTACGCATTGCACAATTGAAAAGCCTCCCTAGTCATTAATTAAATTTCCACGAAATCAAACCCCCATATTCTCATGGAAGCCTTTTATAAATCTCAAGAACAGCTCCATAGCCGAGCACTCCGACAAGTCATCAAGAAAACCATACAGCAATTTTTTTACCAAAAAGAAAGGAATAAGAAAGCCTATAACCTTCATCTCCATGGACCCAACTGTTCAAACCATCCTCGCGTGCTTTGCCATCGGCATAATCGCCGCTTCAATCATCTCCGCCGTGGTGCTGAAAATCTGCAAAGTTGAACGAGTCCCAAATCCCCCAGCACCCACGAGGGTCCCAAACCCCCCAGCACCCACGAGGCTCCCAAACTCCCCAGCACCCACGAGTGTCCCAAACCACCCAACACCCACGAGTGTCCCAAACCACCCAACACCCACGAGTGTCCCAAACCCAGGTCTAACATCCGTAGATGAAATCTCATCGTTCCATCCCTCGCTCCAGATAATCTCCATGAGCGAGATACTAGCCGCCACCAAGAACTTCTCCCCTGACCAAATCATCGGCGACAGCAGATTCGGCTTCGTCTACAAGGCCGAGCTCTCTAACGGCCTCAAGCTCGCCATCAAGAAGCTTCACCCAGACGCTTTCCAAGGCTTCACGGAGTTCCGTTCGGAGCTCGAAATCCTAGGCAAGCTCCGGCACAGGAACATCGCCCATGTCCTCGGGTATTGCGTCTCCGGTGCCGATAAGATTCTGATATTTGAGCTCTTTGAAAATGGTGATTTGAACCTAAACCTTCACGATCTGCGGTCGACGTCGGAGCGAAACCACATGGCGCATGCGCGGTCTCCGTTGTCTTGGGAGACAAGGCAAAGGATTGTCAAGGGTATGGCGAATGGGCTGGCATATATGCATAATCTGGATAACCCTATCATACATAGGGATATAAAGTCGAGCAATGTTTTGTTGGACTCGGACTTGGAGGCACTTATTTCTGATTTCGGGCTGGCTAGGACAATCGACTACCGACATTCTCACGTTTCCACGCAACCTGCTGGCACGGCTGGGTACTTAGCACCCGAGTACTACGAAGAAGCCATCGCGATCGCGGTGGCGACGGTGAAAGGTGACGTGTATAGTTTCGGCATCTTAATGTTGGAAGTTGCGACTGGGAAGAGACCGGATTTACCTGTTGATTTGAATGTGAAATAATGTGTTTTTGGTATAGTATTATTATAGTGTTAATTTTTCTATCAACGAAAAGGTTGTCGGCTTGCTTGTAAAAACTTTGGTTAGATGCATATGAATTAAACAAGTTTTTTTTTTTTTTTCTTCTCTTTCCTTATACCATTTATTCAATTACAAAATTGATGCCATTAAAATCCTCCTTAATTTATTGGATAAAAGAGTGTTGAGAAGAGTGAAAGGGAGGAAAAATAGGAAGAAAAGTGAGGAAGCAAAGAAAACACAGACAGTAGAAGGGAGAGAATAGATTGAAGGATAATTTAAATGTAAACATGGAGGACGGTTTTTATGCAAATTTGAATGGCACGATTAAAGAGAAAATCAAAGGAAAAACTTAATAGCAAATTTGGGATAGTTAATAAAGCACCTTAGCTATGGACACATGGTGAAAATATGCTGATTCTTCCTCCTTCTCTTCCCCCCATTTGCACAAGCTTCCCCTCCCCATTGAAAACCCAGTCGCGTCGCTCCTTTGGTAGACGACCTTCTGGTCACCGACGAGCCTTATCACCATTACAGTTCAAACAGCCAGCCTTGATAGCTCCTGTTCTTATCTCCACGCCACCGAAGATCACTACACGAGCTCGAAGGAGAAAAGAGAACTAGCCATCATTCGCCACGACTCGGCAAGCTGCCACCGACGGGAAATGAGAATCCAAGACCCCAGCAGCCATCTCTGACCATTTTATGGCGAGCAACAGCTCCGGTGATCATCCTTTTAATTTTTGGCCATTTTTTTCCTAATCAAATATTGGTATTTTTACGGATTATTTCTAGAGAATTGATATTATTGAAATATATGGGATTGAGTTAGTATGAATGAGTTATGAGAAAGAAAGATTGATATATATTTGAAGTTAGAATTTGTGACTGAGCCATTTTTCAAATGAAAGTTGGTATTGTTATAAATTGATTCCGAAAAATTGTAATTTTCATAAATAAGTTTTTGGAAATTTTGGTATAATTAGTCAACTTGTGTTAGAGGCATTGAAATGAAATTCTAAGGTAAAATTGGTGATTATGGGCTTGAGACGAATTTCGACATACAACATTTGTAGGTTTCAGCTAGGTGCGGAAATTGAGGCACGAGAGCTCGATATTTACCTCAATTTGTGTATCAATGCTCGGAGTCGCGTCGGAATCAAAATTAAACAATGTTGGTGTTTAACAAACGACCAACAAGAGTTGCCACAAATCTTTGGTAAAGAATTTTTATTATGGATTTGATTACACGACTTTACATAAGATTTCATTATAAATTTGCTTATATGATCAAATATGGAACTTATGAATCTATTTGAAAAGTGTGTTTATAAAATTGAATTTAGAGTATATGATTGATATTAAACTTTGTGGGAAGCATGTCGTAATGGTTGGAGTGCTATATATGTATATTTATAACGTTTTATCAAGGAGCATAGTTTATAAATTTGTTAGTGTTTAACAAACGACCAACAAGAGTTGCCACAAATCTTTGGTAAAGAATTTTTATTATGGATTTGATTTCACGACTTTACATAAGATTTCATTATAAATTTGCTTATATGATCAAATATGGAACTTATGAATCTATTTGAAAAGTGTGTTTATAAAATTGAATTTGGAGTATATGATTGATATTAAACTTTGTGGGAAGCACGTCGTAATGGTTGGAGTGCTATATATGTATATTTATAACGTTTTATCTAGGAGCATAGTTTATAAATTTTGATAAAAACAATAATTGTGCTGCCGAAATTTTTAGAAACATCGATACATTTGGAAACTAAATTTTTATAACTAGACATGGTTCGAATAAAAATAAAGTGTGGCCAGGTTTGTAGAAAATGATACATATGTTAATCTTGTCATTCAAATAGCATAGACTTACAGTACTTTAATTAGGGTACTCGAATTATGGTACCCTATTCAGGGTACTCGAACTATATTACATATTTGCAGTCACTCATTTAGGTGGCTTTAACTTGTCATTGATTACATTAATGATTGTGTGCTTGATTTGAATAATATATACTTATTTTGGAAATATCTTTGATAAATATTTAGAATTTTGTGCACCTTTGGATTATCGTTCTACAATTAGATTTCTGTAAAACTATTTGAATACGTTACTAACTATGCAGGACTTTTGAAGTAAGTATTTTATTGTTCATTAAAAACTTCTAATTGGATCTCTACCTAGCATTTACGTACTCATCTTTACTTTTCCTCTCCCTTCAAGTTTAGTTGTCACGATAAAAGTTCAATTGACTAGTTGAGTTGCTTATTTTCAATAATTGGTTATACTTATCGAGTCTTATCACCATATAACTCATATGTTTCTGAATTTATTTATACTTGTTTAGCCATATTGATTGACGCTTATGAATGGTTATACGAGGGAATTTTATTCATTATTAAAGACTTTGTTGATATGAGGATATTTTGGAAACTATAATGGACTTTATGACTTTTGAGTTATTTTTCTTTTTTGTTAGAAAATACACTAAAAAGCAATTCTAATTTTAGATTTTCTTTCATAGAAAAGTGTAATAAATGGTTATAATATTTTTACTTGATATTAATAAATGCTATATTTTGTTTTATTGATTGAATGCATGTTTAATGTATGTAATAATATTTTGAATTTTATACTATGCAAATACCAATAAGATTCCATGGTACGATGATAAAACAAAGACTAATTCTAAGATGAGTTAATTAGTAAGAGATACCATTCTTTATTTATCATATCTAGATAAAAATATTCACATTCTATTATTAGAGATGGAATACTCAACTTACTTATAAAATATAATGTTGTCTATTTCAACAAGATTGATAAAGTTTCTAATCACCAAAATGTATGACTTTGGATAGTTATAGATGTATTAAATTGGACTAAGTGATATAGATAATGAGTTTAAGTTTTATAACTCAATATTCTATTATCACTAATTGAGCACTTTATAGTTTACCTTAATTCAAACTATTTATTAGAATTGTTTTCTTTAGTTATATCTCATTAACTTATTAAATGACTAGTTCTAAAGAAGTATGGTTTGAACTCTAGTATTTTAGAAGATATAATTTTAGTAGTGACAACCGCATCTTATAATTTTGGATGCGTATAATGTCACTCTGAAGTTTTTTTATGGCTATTAGATTATAAAAATTTGACCTCCCTATGTCATCGAAATTAGTGAATAGTAGTATGTTATAGATGTATTAAATTAGACCAAGTGATATAGATACTAAGTTTAAGTATTTAAAACTCAATATTCTATTATCAATAACTGAGCACTATTATAGTTTACCTTAATTCGAACTATTTGTTGGAATTATATTCTTTAGTTATATCTCATTGACTTATTAAATGGCTAGTTCCAAAGAAGTATGGTTTAGACTCTCGCATTTTGGGAGATATAATTTTAGTAGTGACAACTACACCTTACAATTTTAAATGTATATAATATCACTTTGAGACTTTTCAAGACTATTAGACTATAAATAAAACCAAAGCTCCGATATTCTCTTCGTGGATTAACTATGTTTATATTTAGTGAATATGAAACACAACAGTTATATTATATTCAATGGATAAAAATAGAAATTCAAAGGTAAATAAGTACTAAAAGATATAAGATAATTTTGTCTTTTTAGTACGATATTACATTGGGGTTAATACTTTTGGTATAAAATATATGCTAAATAGATTGGTTGATTATGATGATAATGAGCTTCATAGAAACTAGGGTTATTAACAATAATTCCCCTGAACTTTTGCCTTTGTATCATTTTGTTTCATAAATTTCAAACTTACATATTAATAGTTCTCGAACTTTTTTTTTGGTTTCAAAATAGTCCAAATCTCAACTTCCATTACTTTTCTAACTAGAATAGGGTCATATGTTAATCATGTGATGAGTTTTTGAAAGGTGTAATGGTCATTTTATTTTCCAAAATTGAAAATTATTCTTATATGCTCTGACAGTTCCCAATCTCCAAATTTTTACATTCGCCATTAGTATTTTACTGAACAGAAATGTATACTGATTGTCCTACTCAAAGGAATCAAAACATAATGGACAAGTTTATCTTAGTCATGTTGTTTAATTTTTCCACATTGGGCATTTTGTTTTGTATTAGTCTGCGAACAAATTTAATACTTCAATGATGATATAATCTACAATATATCAAATTAGCCAAAAAAAAATTACAAATTAACATAAATGTTATTTTCTCTTTTTTTTTTTTTGGTTGAGAAATGATATTTTGATTAATTATTCAAAATAGACACCCAAAAATGCCTTCCTTAGAGAATAAGATCTCTCGTTGGTTAGTTGGTCATCATTCTAAGGTTAAGTTGGGTGTTCTATTGATTGATCTGGTCTCTTCAGATTTAGATATTGAGCTTTCTTTGGCAAGTGTTGTTAGTGATCTCTTGACTGATTCTGGTTGGATACTTCCTCTTACCTTAGAGATTGTTTTCTTGCTATTGCTGCTATGATTGATTTTGTAGTTTATTTGGTGATAATCTTTACTAGATGGGCTCCTTGGATAATGTGGTTTCTTGTTCCATTACCTATGTTCCTATTCATACTATCATTATGTCGCTTTCTTGGGGTAAATAGATTTGGTATTCCTTTATTCCACCTTCTAGGTCGACCTTACTTTGGCGAGTATTTTATGATCGTCTTCTTACTACGGATGTCTTGATTATATAGGGATATCGGCTACCTTTTTGCTATTATTTTTGTAGATCTTCGGTTGAGACCACGACTCACTTATTTCTTTCTTGTCCATTTGCCTGGCCGCTTTGGTTGGCCTTGTCTTCTATTTTTCGCACTCTTATCTTTTTAGAGGGTACAACTCTTGATCTCTGGAAAAGAGCCCAGCATTCTACTTTGAGTCCTCAATTTCATGCTTTTTGGAAGATCGAGGTCATTTTGGTTTTTTTGATCATTTGGAATTTTCAAAATTTTGCTATTTTTGAGTATAAAAAGCCCTTGATAGCTTTTGCCTTAACTTTTTTATGACACTCTATGATTTCTGGATCTATGTTCAACACAGTTGCTGAATTATTGATTTCAAGAAAGCTTTGGGTTTAGGGTAGGTCCAAAAATCTCTTAAGATTATTAAAAATGTTTGAAGCCTCCTCCTCCTAACTAGCTCAAGGTTAACACTGATAGCTCAACTTTTAGTGCTTTAAGTTTATCTAGTTGGTCAGGTGTGTTTCGTACCCATAAGGGTTTTGTGTAGGGTTGTTTCTCCATTCTTTTTGGTGTGGGATATGCATTTGAGCCCAGATTAGCTACATCAATTCATGCTATAGAGTTTGCTTGGAGATATGGTTGGAAGTGCATTTAGTTGAAAAATGATTCTTCTTATATGGTTTCCATTCTTTTGGCTCGTTCTTTGAAGGTTTTTGTTCGTTTGAGGCCTATCTGGTCAAAGGTCCTAGGTTTCATTGCCAATGTGGATTTTATTGTTTCTCATATCTACTGAGAGAGTAATCGAGTTGATTCGCTTGCTTCATGAGCTCCTTATTTTGTTTGTCCTATTTGGTAATAGTCCACTCCTAGCTTTATTTCGTCACTTGTCTATGGTGATTGTATTACTAAACCTAGTTATAGGTTTTCTTGATTTTATAACTTCTATTTTTTTTACACATTTTGCTTTTGTCTTTGAAAAGTAAGGTTCATATCCCCTTCTTTCTAGGTGTCCTTTTTTTTCTTATTTTTTTAACAAAGTTTCCCTTATACTATCGAGGTTCACCAAAAAAAAAAAAAATCCAGAACTTTAACTTAATTGGATCTATCTTTGCAAATTCATTAACAATCACATTTTTTACTTCATAAAAGAGCTAGAAAGTCAAAGAAAGACCCTAAAGAATACCGGTTAGGTGGCCATTTTCTGTTAGATAGAGTTTTGATTGGCATTTCGGTATATGAGTAAATCAGCATATACTTCCATCCCAGTTCATCAAGCTCAAAGTGTCTATCAAGTCCAGCTTCTCCATCGGACTCCTTTATCGGCCATGCATCCTTCAAAGCATATTTGTACAAAGAACGATTCTTTATTCTACAATAATCCATCTAGTATGCATTGTTTTCTTTGAAACTTGAGGTATATGAATTATTTTTAGCCCCACATCTAATGTATTGTAGGCTAAATCACATTCGTAGATCTTTAAATATAGCATCCAAACCTACAAGCTAACCCACGAAAGATGCATCTGTGCAAATTGTGATCCATTTTGGTCCATAAGACCTATCTGCACTCATTCAGACCACCTCCTTTGAATTTGGGTTCCAAGGAGATGATATTGGTGATTTTAAACTACATGCTCGAATTCATTCAATAACTAATTCAAGTTTGAGTTTTTTTTTGTCTCCTTAGAATTGGTTTTAGGGGCTTTTCCTGTTTGGAAGCAGAAGGTATGTACAATAATTATTTGAGTAGCCCACTCATTTTGTTAAAAAAGAAATAGAAGTTAATATTTAGACTATTTTTGAAATAGAATAGAAGTTTGGGGATCATTACTATGTAAATTTGAAATTTAAGGAGCAAAGTGGTACAAAGGCAAAAATTCAGGTATTATTTCTATAAATAACCTTAAAAGCTATATAATATTTTGTCTAAGTATATTATAGGGTATTTAGTAGAGTGTCCTAATATTAATAATAATTTGATAAATATTATCTAGGAGTTCAATATAATATTTATCTAAAGACTACTAAAACTTAGACTATTTGAATCCTTTAGATACTAATCTCGTCCCAACAAGCTTATCAGTTGAACTTAATAAGTCCATCAAGATTTACTACACACTCTTGTATAAAAAGAAAAAATTTCTCTTGAGTTAAGTCTACTATAGCATTAGCATGTTACATAGAATACCTGAGATATTCTAAATTCTAAATTGAAATCTCGTTCCTCACATAATTAAAGAGTCAATGATAACATAATGGTATAATGTTCCTTCTTACGAAAGCTTTATAGACATAGAAAGACCAATTTTTTAGCAATGTTATAGGGTAGTAGTGGTATCCAGTACTATAATGACGTGTCCATTTATCAATGAGTGGCTCTAATTAATAGAATGAGTCCTACATGGACCCAAGTTTAATTATAATGACATTTCGTGTGACGCTAAGCACCATATAGTGCCCCATAATATTACTCTCAATTTTTAGTCCTTTTACAAAAGATCTTATCTTTGGCTCCTACCAAAGCAACATTGTAATTATACAGCCTAGACTAAAGAGTGAGACTTGTCTCTTTTGTTTAGTCCTATGTTTAGGCCCGGGAAAGAAGGGGAGGGGGGGGATTGAACAAAGGAGCTTGTCCCTTTTCTAAGTCATCTTCCCATGAGACTAAATTATCTTAGCTAGTCTGGGCTATCAAATGGGCTTCATTCTTCTTTCTTTAGTCCCGGCCCAACACATATATTTTTTTTTATCTTTTTTTTTTCTTTCTTTCTTTAATAAATTTTTTAATTAATATAAATATATAAATATTAATTAAATTCCAATTTTTATCTTCTAACTAAAAATTATATTTTATTTTTATATACATATTTTTCATAAATAAATTAAAATCATATTATTTTATATAATCATCATTTATATTTATCTTTCATATTTTTGTAAATATTTATTTATTTATTTATAATAAAACATAATTAGAATTAAATGAAGAAAATTTATTATATTTACTTTATTTTAGTCTTGTGTTATACCAAACACAAGATAATACTAAATAATACTATCTAATTCAATCTTATTTAATAGTCCAATCTAACTCTGCATGCCATACGAGCTGATAGAGAATATCGGTTTAGGTTGTTATTTTAATATTTAAGAAAAAAAATGTATCTTTATTCACTAATATTATAAGTTGTGTCAATCCGGTGGAAATTTGAAAAGATAATATATAAATCAAAAGTCTGAATTGTAATTTTTTAAAACAAGATTTCTTTATTTGTAAAGATAAAACTCAGGATTGGTTATGCAGGTTTTCGAAGAAAAAATAATAATAATAAGAAAAAAAATAATCATAGCAGCTTATTGGTATTAAATAAGCAAGTTTTTTTTATTTGTTTATTTTTTTAAGTGAAGTTTAACTAATAATATCTAATTATTATAAATTAAAGAAAAATATATATTATTACCTACTCATCATCCCTCCTTATTAAGGATAATAAATTTTCATATCTATCTCAATATGACCGAGATACTAAATAGTAGATAGTCTTGCTACTTAAACCAACCCACTTCGTCATAAGCAAGTTATTCACTGGTTCTACACACAAACGTTCTAGTGCATGTCAGATTCCAAAGCTTTAAAATGCTTGTTCTAGTGCATGTTAGATTCCAAAGCTTTAAAATGCTTTTATTTTTTTTCTACACACAAACGTTCTAGTGCATGTCAGATTCCAAAGCTTTAAAATGCTTTTATTTTTTCTACACACAAACGTTCTAGTGCATGTCAGATTCCAAAGCTTTAAAATACTTTTTTATTAGTTTAGCTGTTTGCACTCGATTTATACATTTATTTCTTGTTCTTCTTATTATTTTTTTAATCAAATTATTGTTCAGTGATCATATAAAATAGAGTTAACAATCTGATTCGAACTCTTGTGGACTCATCGAATCATATACAATAATTACTTTCTATTTGTATCACACAATATAGAGTTTTTATATGGTGCACCCCCAAGTCTGATTTTCGTCATAAGTAAAGCTACAAGGCTCAATAAAAGTCTCAGTAGCAAGTAATCAATAAGTGCTATGACAAGGACATGCCCAATCTCAGAATGAAATGGCTCTGTGGAAAAAGAACAATTACAGGTAGAGACTACCTGAATTAACTAAACTTCTCTCTTGAAACAAAAGCGTTATCATTCGCATGATCGCAAATTTGCTAATAAATTGGCGCTATATTGAGTGAACAAACTGTAATCTTGAGGGTAAAAAGAGACGTTCTACATGCTCCACCTGTTTTTTGACAAGATAAAAAGCTTCATTTAAGAGGACCCCGAAGAAAAAAAAAAAAAAAGGGAAAGAAGAAGACAGACAAAACAGACAAATAAGCAATAAGAAAGACGAAACGAACATTTAAGCACCGCATGCTCTCTCCACCTCAAAATTACATAATATGCGCATTGAAGGAATAGAAAAATTAACAACCTAGCTGCAAGTTTAGAAGAGTACCTTTGCAACAACTGCTAGATTAATGAATGACTGCTACTTTCATCATTCAAATTTTTGAGGTGTTGCCGGTGGTTTGGCTGCGATAGCTTGTTTATACCGACAACCAAAAACTACAGGAAACGTGAGATGTAAGCAACACAAGTTCTCTAAGAAAACATCTACTCCGAGCCAACTCAAGAATATTTCCCTTTCAGGTCAGTGTCATAAACCTTCCACCAAAGCTTCTTTACTGAAGCAAAATTAAGAGAAATCAGCCGCAAGAATTGAGGGCACTAAGATAAAGTTTCTAAGCAATATAACAAGTCCATATGTAATTGTGCATTTTGCTACACATGCTTTAATAAAGATGAAGGCTATATATACCACGTCTTAGTAATGTACCATGCTAAAGCAGAAACTCTCCCAGAATTGAGAATTCAAGCTTACTAAAGACCACAATTTGAGAAATGTTATCTTTGTAGTAATAAAAACAGTACAAAAAAATGTATATCACTCTCTACGGTAAGACAGACAGATATTATATGCTCATATATTACTTTGGTTCAAACAATGACAAAAATCTTTCAAATGTGCCAACTCCAATTAATGAAGACTATACCGCTAACTCATACTAAGAAAAAAAATTGAGGAGCAAGGTCAAGAGATGACATGTAAAAAGGAGCAAGCAATGTTTCATTAGTCATCTTCTCGTGAGATAATAATCCAAATGTTCTTCTTCAGCAGTACAGTGGATGCTTCAATCATGAAGCTTAAAAAGTAACACTCTAATATTCAAATTTCTAATTTATATGATTGTGCTTCATCAAGAGAGCTAAGGTTTGTTTTAGTGTATGTGCGCTACAAGAATCAAAGTCGTTACCATAAAATTTCATGCCATTTGGAAAAGATACAGAGGGAAAAAAACTTAGCACTACAAAGAATTAGGTACTCAAGACTACAAAGAATTAAGTACTTACTAGCTACAACTCAAATTTTTTCCGACAAAAAAACTGTAAGTAGATCTCCAAAAGTTTGTTTCAGGCTTCAATTCTACTCCTGCACTTCATCAAATCGAAGCATACAGTTCAGGGACTTGGCCCACATACCTAAAATAATAGGGAATAACTAATACCAAGAAAAGAGAGTTGACATACAACAAAAAAGGATCCAATGACTAAAATCTTCTTTACAGGTCCGACAAAATTGAGACAGTAATCCTTTTAACATTTTGCTCCAGGTACTCTTTTATTTATACAGTAATCTAATTCTTCCAGCAAGAAAAACAAGCATCTACTAGTTGCACCAAAATGCCAGCTTGTTTATTAACAGTAAATTTGAGAGAATACAAAATAATTAAACAGAGATAAAATGAGAACATTGGTAGCACTTGAACAGAACATAAAAATGTATTTTGACAAGGATGGAGGAAATTATATTTTTGAGCTCAGTCAAAAACAAATTCAAAAATTACAAAAGTTATGCCTCTATCTACATGTACAAAAGAAAATGGAGCAAAATAAGAAACATACTATACAAGAAAGTATAAAAAGGAAAGAGATGTGAACAACTAACCAAAAGAAGAATCAATAAGCACTAGATCCCTGTCAATCAGTCTCTATTTTCGGGATGTGAGCAATCTTGGTCCAATCTTCACCAATTTCCTTCTTGCATCGTTGTGATAAGGTGGGACAATTATCGATTTTTAGTAACTTTAAAGAGGTGAGACGGCGCATTCCTTCTGGTAATGATTCCAATTTGGGGCATTCCCAAACTTTGAGAAACTGGAGCAAAGAGAGGTTGCCAATCACCTCTGGCAATGATGTCAAATTGGGGCATTCAACAATGTCAAGAGATTGAAGGCATGAGAGGTTGCCTATCCCATCTGGAAGAGATTCCACATCCTTTATTTGTGATATTGACAGGTTCTTCAATTCGGAGAGAGAAGTTGAAGGGGAGCACGTAGAAGTGGATGTATATGGCCTATGATTCCCCATCATTATTGTCTCCTGTAAAGGTCTGAAGCTAGTGTCCATCAACTCCAAGCTTCTCAGCTCTGGAAACAATGGCATGGAAGTCAGCTGAGGGCAATTTCTTATGTCTAGATCAGAAAGACATGGGAATAAACGCTGGCCCTGATGTAACCTTGATGTTGTTGTTGTCGTCGTCGATCCAAGAGCTACACCATTGTAGCTGGTACCAGTGCTCCTCCTCCACCATCCCTTCAAATTAAGGCAAAATCTAATTCTAAGTATCCTTAGAGATGGGAAGAATGGTGTTGTTTGGGTGGATAATGAAGTTGAGAACCGATCACCACCCATCTCCCCATCTGACATGTACTCCAAAGCAATCATGTCATAGAGTGTCAGCTCCTTAAGAAAGGGTAATTCATCTAGACGGGGCAGATGTTGGCATTTTTCACAGCTCAATAATTCTAATTTGACAAGATTATTGAGTGAAGAAAGCCACTCTGCAAATGTCAAACCCATGTAATTAACCACCTTCAAACTCTTTAGATTTGAATGTGGTTGTAGGCCATCCAAGGACATTTTATCATTCTTGACCATACTTGTTAGATCACCATCATATCCACAGCTCCAAAACAAAACAAGGGACCGGAGATGTTGTTTATCCTTTAAATTTGCAGCTTTTGACTCCAATGCAATTTCTTCCCCATGCCCCAAGTTCTCAATGGACAACTCTGCTCCCAAGTTTTTAAGGCTTCCAAGTTCACTCAGTCCCCCCATTTGCCTCGACCTATTGTTGTTGTCAGCCACCAAAAATCTATCTAATGAGTGAAGTGCAGTCAATTCATGAAGTCCACATGGAATATACGTTAATTTCCGACAACCATACATCTGAAGATGCCTCAAGCTAACTAACTTGTTTATGTCTCGAGGCAAACTTATAAGCTCTCCACAATAAGTGAGAATCAATGTCTGCAAATTCTGCAATCTTGTTGTTGACCTTGGAAGCATCTTGATTTTATTTTGAGAAAGATCAAGATATCTTAAATGTTTCAATTTACCCAAGCTATCTGGCAATATCTTGATACTCAAAGCCTTCAAGTCTAACGTTCGTAGACACCTGAAGTTGAACAATGTTGCATCACGATTTAACCATCTTAGTTTCTTTTCTGATGTACCCAAAAAATCATGTTGATAGGCATGCCAAGCATTCTGTTTGGGTGAAAAAAAAGAACGTAGAGTCTTGCTCTTTTCGAAGAAAGATGGTGGAAGTTTCCACGATTGATTAAACTTCAAATCAAAAGATAGATGGCGAATCTCTTCATGAAAATTCTCCATAGCTCGATCTATTATGATACTGCTCCTCCCAGAAACAAAAGCTGCAAGATCGTGCATGAGATCATGAATTCTACATCTTTTCACATTACCCCAGTCATCTATTATTGGATCTTGAAAAAAGGACCTCCAAAGCAGATCCATAAAATATTCGTAACCAACATCTTCTAAGCACTGGCTTTCATCTACAGACTTAACAAACCCCTGCGATATCCATAGTCTTATTAACTTGTGTACATCAATTTCACGATCTTTGGGAAACAATCTACAATAGGCAAAACAATGTTTCAAATGTGCAGGAAGATGATTGTAACTTAGCTTAAGTGTTGGTAAAATATCATATTCTCCTTGGGGTATTTTGGCAAGCTCATTATCCTTAAAAAAAGACCATTCCGCTTCTCGCTTTTTAAAGTACAATACACTCGCTATGGTCTTTATGGCCAGAGGAACTCCCCTACATTTTTCCACAATCCCCATCCCCATTGCCTTGATACTTGAGTTTTCTGGTTCTTTTCCTTTCTCGAAAGCAGTGTTTTTAAACAAAGACCAAGAGTTATCATTGTTCAATCCACTTAACTTATATGGTTCAACTGTACGTGTTATCTTGGCAACCATTTCACTACGGGTTGTCACTAATACTCTGCTACCCTTCGCACCACCGGTTAGCAGTCGTTCTAATCCAAGCCATTTCTCACCATCCTCATTCCACACATCATCTAGAACAAGAAGATATCTCTTTCCATCTATTTCCTTTCGAAGGAGAAATTGCAGGTTCTCCAACTCGAAATTTTCAGGGCTCTTCAAAGTTATAGATTTAAGGATGTTTTCAAGAAGTAACTTCAGATCAAAAGAGTCAGACACACACACCCAAATTCTCAGTTCAAAATGTCTTTGGACGTTTTCGTCGTTGAAAACGAGTTGAGCAAGCGTGGTTTTTCCTAACCCTCCAATGCCAACTATAGGAATGAAAGACACATTCTCTTCAAATTCAGAATCCACCAAAAGCTTCATAATTGCCAGTTTATCATCACCTCTTCCAACAACTTCCTCTTTGCGAACAAACGAGTAAGTCTCCCTCGCTCTAGAGGAGACTGCGTCTCCTCTAGCCGTTCCATCAAGTAAAAGTTCCTACAATCTTTAATTTCATTCAATGACTCCCTAACCTCTCTTATTCTACGACTCATCTTCTGCATAAAAGCAAACTGGTTCGAGCTCGAAAAGAAAATTCGTACCTTCTTGGCTATCTTGTTCCTCCCAAACATCACTTCGCGCCGCAGAGCTTCGGTGCAAAACTCGCCTACCAAGTCATCAGCATGATAAACAACACCTTGGAGCTTATGGAGCCAATCTCTGATTTGATGGTTGTCAGCCTGCTTCTCCTCTGCATCAAGTAGTACAGCTTTGATTGCGGATACCGTGTTCTTAAGTTTCTGGAGCTCCTTCTTCACACCATATAGGGATCCAACCTCTTCACCAAGAACGGCAGGACCCAACTTTTCGATTATACTTGCAGCAACATTGTAGAGAATTGCTTCCGCCATTTTTGTTTGAGGATTAAGTTGGAGAGGGAGACGAAATAATCTGATCTTTCTTGGCGATGCCTATTGAACATTTGTTGTTTTTTCTTTTGATAAGGGCTGTTGTTGACTCGGACGAGTTGAAGTCAATAACTCCTACCCGATCCGCGTGAAACTTCGGAGAATCTTACAAAAAGTGCTAATTTCAGATATAATATAATTACCACGAAACCACGAGTCACTTACCCACATGGTGACCTCTTATACGTACTTTCACAGAGAGCCACAGTCCAACAACTACCAATAATCAGTTCATTTCCATGGAAGCAACCAAAGCTCGGGTCCTATGCGCGAAGCTCATCAGCTTCATCCGCAAAAGAATCCGACTTAAAAACTCCCGGACCCGGACCCGGAATCCAAACCCAACCCTCGACAAGAGCGGGTCGTTCCACCCCTCGCTCCAGACGTCCACGAGCGAGATCATCGCCGCCACTGACAACTTCTCCTCCGATCTAATCGTCGGCTACAGCAGATTCGGATTCGTCTACATGGCCGAGCTCCCAAGCGGACTCAAGCTCGCCGTCAAGAAGCTCAACCCGTACGCTTTCCAGTGTTTCACGGAGTTTCGATCGGAGCTCGAAATCCTCGGCAAGATCCGGCACAGGAATGTGGCCCGGATCCTCGGCTACTGCGTCTCCGGTGCCGATAGGATTCTGCTGTACGAGCTCCACGAGGAAGGGAATCTGGGCGTTCACCTTCAATGCGCAAACGACATGTCGTATCTCGTTTCGCCGCTACCTTGTGAGACGCGGTGTAAGATCGTGATGGGTGTGGCGAAAGGGCTGGCCTATATGCATGATTTGGACAAGCCCCATTATCCATAGGGACGTTAAGTCCAGCAACGTGTTGTTGAACTCTGAATTGGAGGCCAAGATTTCTGAATTTGGGCTAGCTCGGATAATCGAGCACAAAGGTTCTTACGTACGTGGACGGGTCCAGGATGGCGACGGAGAAGGGCGACGTGTATAGTTTCGGCATTTTGATGCTGGAGGTTGCGACGGGAAAGAGGCCCTTTTCACCCGTGAGACTGAATGGTGTATCAAAGAGCTTTCTAGAATGGACCGGAATAATGTTTGCCCAAAATCGGGAAAGGGAAATGTTGGACCCAAATGTTTGGGTCTCTGCTTCTAGGAGAGGATTGGAAGAAAATAATTATAGAGTATTTCAGGATTGCTTTCATGTGTGTTGATGTGAAACCAGAGAAAAGGCCTGCAATGAGAGTTGTTGTTGAGCTGTTGACACAAAATTTTAATCTTATATGAAAAGAGTGAATAAATTGATTAAGTTATTAAGTTTCTCAATCTTTGATTCTCTTAATTCTTTATTTGTTCTTTCCAAATTCTATCACCAACCAGCAAAAGTAAGCACTTTGTACCAGTGTTCAATTTTGGAAGACTTTTCATGAGATTGACGAAATTGGAACCAAATTGCAGCCTTTGAGTACCAGAAGAAGAAGTTGCAACAGGGTTGGAAGTAGTCCTATCCCAGCTTTAGTAGAAACAACAGAAAGAAGAGCATGCATCTTATGAGTGATTTTCTTGACACATTCTCATTAAATTGAAGATTCATAATCGTCAATTTATCATTTCCTCCTTCCAATAACTTCAAATGAGTGAGTCTCCCTTGCTCTAGAGGAGCTTCGCGTCTCCTCGGGCTCCATCTTGTAAAAGTCCCTACTATCTCTAATCTCATTGAGTGTACCCCTAACCTCTTTTATCCTATGACTCATCATGTCCATAAAATCAAAGCTAATTTGAGCTTGGAAACAAAATTAGTAACTTCTTTGCCATTTTTGTTCTCAACCATCACCTTGAACTGCATAGCTTAAGCGTTAAGCTCGTCTACCAAGTCTTCAGCATAAAAAAAACTACATCTTGAAGCTTATGGAGCCAATATCTGACTTGACGGTTCATCGTTGCATGTCAGCTTGCTTCTCCTCTGCATCAAGAAGTAGAGCTTTTATTGAGTATGGCGTTCTTAAGTCTCTGAAGCCTTTTGTTTCCAGTGAAAAATGATACAACCTCTTTACCAAGAGTTTCAGGACCCAACTCTTCAATAATACTTGCAGCACATTCTAGAGAATTGCTTCTGCCATTTGTTCTTCAGGGAGCTATAAACTTAACAAGAATAATAAGTTCAGTGTTAGAAGAAAAAAGCTCTCTTGCCAATGTCTATTAGAAAATTGGAAAAATGTCTTTTCTAGAAAGTCGTAGTACAAGTGTTTATGTAGTTGTTATAATCATAAATGCTACCCATTTTCATTATTGCATGAAACTTTGGTTAAGGTGGCAGGTATGCCAGGTCCTACTTTAGCTAAGAAACGCTTAATTATAACCGGGCCACAAAATTCCTAGGCCATTCCCATTCCAACGACTCTGAGACTTGCATTTACAAATAATTCTATGCTAGCGTGCACCACAACCTTGGGGGTGTGGAAAGTCCTTACCGCGCAATTGCCTCCCTAGTTATTGACTCAACTTTAACGAAAACCACTTAATCTCATGGAATCCTCTTATAATAACTCTCATTAAACCCTTCATTAAGTGCAAATACCATTTTGGTGGAAGCTAAACTAGTCGTCGGCTAATTTGACAAAAACACATTCATGTGCGAATTCATCGTCGAACCTTCGGATTTTGAAACTACTCCTATTCGTCATTTGGGGGTTCTCTTTTAATTTTTTGAAACCCATTTTGGGTTATCTTAGAACTCTCAACTTCACAGAAGGCACACTGATCCACCAACTCTTTCTCTCTCCGAAAAGGTAACAATACGGATCATTCATTTTCATGGAAGCCACTGCCCGAGTCCTCTTCGCCAAGATTAGCAGCTTCATCCGCAAAAGAATTCCGCCAAAACTATACCGGTCCCGGACCCATATAACATCTGCTGACATAGCCAATGAGAGAGCGTCGTTCCACCCCTCGATCCGGACTTCCATGAGCGAGATAGTCGCTGCCACCAAGAACTTCTCTGCTGACTTAATCGTGGGCCGCGGAAGATCCGGATTCATCTACAAGGCCGAGCTCCCCAGCGGTCTCAAGCTCGCGGTCAAGAAGCTCGGCTCATGCACTTTCTATGTTTTCAGGGAGTTTAAGTCGGAGCTGGAGATATTGGGCAAGCTCCGGCACCGGAACATCACCGGGATTCTCGGGTACTACATTTCTGGGGCTAATATGATACTGATTTATAAGTTATATGAGAAGGGAAATCTGGAAGTTCACCTTCATAACGATTCGTCCTTGTTGTCGGCCGGGAAAAACGACATGTCGTATCGACCATCACCGTTATCTTGGGAGGCAAGGCATAAGATCGTCACAGGAGTGGCGAAAGGGCTAGGCTATATGCATGACTTGGATAAACCCATTATCCATAGGGATGTGAAGGCCAGCAACGTGTTGTTGGACTCTGAATTGGAGGCCAAGCTTTCTGAATTTGGGCTGGCTAGGACGATTGAGTCCGGAGGTTCTCACGTGTCGACTCTACCGGCCGACATGGATGGCTACATGCCACTCGAGTACGAATCGGGGCTCTTGAAGGTGACGGTGAAGGGCGACGTGTATAGTTTTGGCGTTTTAATGTTGGAAGTAGCGACGGGGAAGAGGCCAGATTCGCCGGTGGTCTTGGGCGGAGAATCGATGATGAGTTTTGTGGAATGGGCAAGATTTATGGTTGCCCAAAATCGTGAAAGGGAAATGTTAGACCCGAATATTTGGGTCGGTGCCTCAATGAGAGGATTGGAAGAAACCAATATCAAAGAGTATTTTAGGATTGCTACAATGTGTGTTGATGTGATCCCAAGGAAAAGGCCTGCAATGAGAGATGTTGTTGAGTCGTTGACAAAAAACTTCATATGAAATCACCGACTGTTTCAAGTTTGATTCTTCTTTCTTTTTTCTTTTTTCTTTTTTCTTACGCTGAACATCGTCTCATAATTTTTACCATCTCTTCTTATTCAATTTTTTCTTTTTTACCTTGTTAGAAATAGCAAAACATTCAATTGGATTTTGACCGAGATTAGGCTTATTATAATAAATAAAGTAGGGCCAGAACATAGAAGGATATAACATGACACAGTGAGTTACTGTGCTACATGCCTCGAGTATTAGTTTTGATCAACAAAGAGCTCATTATTCTCATTCTAATTTGATCTCACATATCCGATGACCAAATCATTTATATCTAAGGCAGGTTAAATATGAGAAGTTTAGAACGTTACCTCCCAAGTCTTGCAAGGAGTCCTTGGCTGCCATCAGAGAACAAGAAACCTACGAGATCAAGAGAAAACAAGGGCTGCAAGAGGGTGATGTGCTCCTTCTCTTTCTTCTTTCTCACGTTTTCCGCACTTGATACTCTAGAAGTGTCTTTTTGTCAATATATCCCACACAACACAAAAGTGGGCCTTTGTTTTGGATCGAGAAAAAGGTGGGAACTTGGCCCAATGACGAGAGAATTTATAGGCGTCAAGCATTTAATTAGTAAAATATCATCCTATTATGATCCAAATAATGACATGCCTAATTAAACCTATATTTCTCTTTAATATTCTTTAAATAATATGAGCCAATAAAACAATCATGTAGTTCACATAAATATTATAATAGCATGCATGATTAAACGTATTGTTATCCATAAAATTAATAACAAATAATTGGTGGTGTACCAGGGCCAATTTCTGTACCAAACCTCAGAACTTAAGCAAAGGCTTCATCTCCTAGTTTGGCACTTAATTCTCCCAGTGACAGAATCTGGCTTGATTCTTTGCCCATGTCTATTGCTTCGTTTGTAATTAATAATCTTTCTTATTAAAAAACATCCTTTCCTTTCAGACAGGGGGGGAACCCAAGACGCACTTGCTGGTCCCAATAGACGCATCTAATTATACGCCAAAACATAGTATCGTATCGGTTAGCCAAAAACACATTTTCTATGTGTCCTATGAGATAAAAGTTCAATTTAGTTGAATAATACATTGATTTTAATTGGAGGTATGTCAATTTATTTATACGGTATATTAATGTGTATATCAATTTAATTAAAGATATAAAAATTTTAATTGAAGAGTATATTAATTTTAATTGGAGGATATATCTGTGAATCAAAAAATAATATGGGTTTATAAACATTTAAGAGTAAATTAACTTGACTTGTCACTAAAAGGTTGTTCGTCACCACTTCGGCTATTCACAGTTCCAATTTCCACATGATATCCAAATTCTTATACAGTGATCAAATACTACAGAGTTGACAATCAAGAACAAGAGTGTTATCATTCACATAATTAAAAATTTGCTAATAATGTGGCGCTAAATTGAGCAAACAAACTGTAATCTAGAGGGGAAATAGAAATGTTCCACTCCACCAGCGTTTTGGCAAGAAATAGAGCTTCATTATAAGAGAAAAAACTGAGGATAAGCGGTAAGAAAAACAAAAACAAACATTAGTTTATACATGCTCTTTCCATCCACCTCAAAATTACATAATCTACGCGTTAGAAGGATTAGAAAAATTAACAACTTACAACTTTAGAAAGGTACATTGCAACAACTACTAGATCAATAAAGACTGCTAATCTCATCATTCAAATTCGGAGGTGGCGCCATTGGATTGGCTACGATAGCATGTTGATAAGTACTTCAGCCAAAAAAACTACCGGAAGACCAACCTGTTAGAACAAACATAAGAAATATAAGTTAGTGTCATAACCGTACAAGCAAACTCAACATCTCTTCCAAGCAATACAAGTTAATCTCATAACCCTCCCCAAAGCTTCTTTACTAAAGCAAAATTGAGAGAAGCCAAATACCACAATTAAGATCCAAGAGCACTGCGATAAATTTTTCAAGTAATATAACATGTCCATATGTAATTGTGCATTTGGCTACACAAGTTTTAACAGAGATGAAGCACACTAATACCAAGTCTTAGTAATGTACCTTGCTAAAGCACGAACTCCCCAGAATTCAAGCTTACTAAGACCACAATTCGAGAAATATTATATTTGTACTTATAATAACAGTACAAACAAAAGTATATATATCACCGTCTTCAGTAAGACGGCATTGTATGTGTGCATATACATCACTTTTGATTCAAAGAATGACAAAATAGCCTTTCAAATGTGCTTACTCCATTAATGAACACTACAAGTAATTCTGAAAAAAAAAAAAAAAGAAAATTTCGAAAGAGCAAGTTCAAGAATTGACATGCAACGAGGAGTCTTCTCTTCAGTTTATAATCCATATTTTCTTATCGTCAGCGGCATAGTGGATGTTTGAACCATGAATTCTAAGAGTATACGTTTAACATTCAAATTTCTTAACAGTGAACCCATTCATACGATGTTGCTTAATCTAGTAGACTAAGGTTTGTTTTGGCATGTGTGCTACAAGAATCAATATCTTTACCATACAATTTCGTGGCACGAGGAAAAGATACATGCGGAAAAAACTTGACACAACAACGAATTAGGTACTTACTCGTCACTACTCGAATTTTTGCTGACAAAGAAAGAGAGAGTAGAACTCCAAAAAAGTATGTTTTAGGCTCCAATTCTACTCCTGCGCTTATCAAAGCATACAGTTCAGGAACTTGGCATTTTACCTAAAACAATATGGAACAATTAGTATTAAGAAAACAGAGTTGACATACAACAAAAAAGGATCCAATAATTAAATGTTTACAAGTCTGACCAAATGAGAGAGTAATCCTTTAACATTTTGCTCCAGGTGCTCTTTTATGTTTCAATAATAAAGTATAGATAAAATGAGAACATTTGTAGTAATTGAACAGCAAATAAAAATGGAATAATATGACAAGAATGGAGGAAATAAGATTTATGTGCTCGGTAAAAGCAAATTCTGTAAGTACAAGAGTTCTGTTTCTATCTACATGTACAAGAAACCGTAAGAAGGAAAGAGATGTGAACAACTTATTAGGGAATAACCTCCCCAATAAACACATAATAGTGGAAGTGATAAAATAAATGTGAAAAATAATGCCGAAATAAATAAATAAATAGGATACACAAATTTAGCGTGGTTCACCAATTTGGCTACGTCCACGGAGCTGCTGCAGATCTTTACTATAGGGAGAAAAGAAATTTTACAAGTGTTTACA
>JXTB01000216.1:277386-353544 GCA_002914805.1 Parasponia andersonii | reverse complement strand
GAGAATAGAAAAGTACTTACATTGGCCAGCATCCTCATCGCAGATCCAAAAGCGACCTTGGCAGATCGTCGCTTCATCCGCTCCCAGCCTTCCTCGGATATGAAGCGATCAATGAAGGCTGTGCTCATACCAGCCTTCTCTGGTAATTGGTTGAGGAGCGCGAAGAGCTCTTCACCCTTATCTGCCAGGATTGGTTCTGAAGAAGTGGCAGCCTCTTTAGGTGATTCAGGATGACTCGTTGCCTGAGGCTGTGGTGGAGGCGAGCTTGCTGGGAAGTCCTCGAAGGCAACTTTTCTTTTCTTGGAGATGTCAACCTTTTCTTTCCCTTTCGATGACGGAGTACTCTCGAGTGTCTTAGTTTTTGCCATGGAACCGAGAGTCGAGGGTGGTGCTCGCAAGCTGCTACCGATAACCATCTCTGTATAGATACATCGGTGAGCGAGGAGATATAATATAAAGGTAATTAGAATGCATATATATGATTACCTTCTTCTTGTGGAGCTGGTTGAGGAGCTAGTGGTGATGCTGTCTTTGGAGAGGAAGGTTCTGAGGTTGGAAGGGTGGCTGGTGCTTTTCGTTTTCTAGTTTTGGAAGACGAGGCACCTAAATCCGTCCTTTTGCTTGGCTTCTTCTTCAAGCTCGATGGTTTAGACGAAAGGACCAGGGGGTCTGGGAACGCGGCTCCCTTTGGAAGCAAACCTAAGCGACCAAGTTATTTGAAGTACCTAATACCTTCCAATTAAATTCTTCAATTGGAAGGTCGTTGATTTTACATACCCTTGCAAGCTGTTCCCTGGAGAGTCCGGGTCGATCCCTGTTATCTGCGATGACATTCGAATGCAATCAGTATAAAAGTAATAAAATAGAAAAAAGTGATAAATTGGAAGACTACCTACCAGGATTTTGAAAGAAGCCGTTAGCCGCATAGTCAAAATGGAAAAATGGATTTTTCCACTTTCCTATGTTGTTGCGAACCCCGTAGATCGTTTTTATTGCTTGGTTCGACCATTTGCTCGCATAGAAGAAGCTAAGATCTGACGGATTTGATTTCACTTGGTAAAACCAAGCGAATTCTTCAGGAGAAGGGGTTTCTAAACCTAATTTATGGTACGGTATATACAAACCTACCATATATCTATAGGTATTAGGGGTCAATTGAAAAGGGACGACCCCATAGTAGTCAATAATCGATTTTATATACGGATGGAGTGGGAGGTGGATGCCGCACTTGAGGACTGCTTCGGAAAAAGAAGTGAGTCCATGTGATGGAGTGTGTGGTCGGTTAAATTCCATAGGTAGGCGAAGAGGTATGGCGATCTTATAGCTGCTCACGATTTTGCTGAGTTTGTTCGATGTGCAGCTCGTTCTTATATTGGTACATGACGAATTCCCCTCTACATATTAATAGCCCGACCAAAATGCAGGGGCATCCCTGATATGTTGGGGCCGCTGGTCATGTGGGAGATCGCCTATGCGATGACTACTTTGCCTGACCCCTGTTATTTCTACTTCGGGTTCCGGCTCAAGGTAGTCTTTAAGGTTTATGGAACTAACACTCGAGTCAGAATCTCCGGAAAATGCATTCCCTTCCCTAAATTCATCACTACTAGATATCTGAAAAGAAATACGGATGGATTTAGTCCTATATAGGCATCGAGGATTCTCATTATGCCAGTATTTTGGGAATTCATCCTCGGATTGTACTAACAAGCAAGCTCATCAATTTATTCCTAAGAGGTCTACGGATTCATAAAAATTGTTTGAGCAGTTCGTCAGAAAATAAATGTTCAAGCAGTTTGTCAGAAAATAAATGTTCGAATAGTTCGTCGGAAAATAAAATAGGGTATCAGACTCTAGAAACTCTTCTCACGAGTTTCTCTCTGACCATTATCTAGTAAGTCTACTCTATGGACCGGAAAAGGGGGATAAAAATAATTCCCAATTCACTTCAATTTGGGATGTGTTTCTATTCCTAAAAATTAAAATTATTTTTTCAAAAACAGAGAAAAATAAGATAGAAGAAATGAACTAACCTTTCTTCAGAAGCGGAGGGATTGAGATGGTTTGAACTCCGTTGGAGAAGGTATTGGAATTGTGCGAGCTGAAGGACGAAACAACGCTTTAGGGTTCTCTGAATCTTTGGTATTTTCTGAGAAAAGATGGAAACAGTGTAATAGAGTAGAAATAGATTGGTTTCCGATATTTATACCCTAAGCACCGTTAAATCACAGCCGTAGATCAAGGTATTTGATTTTCAGATCTAAAGGCCGAAGTTCATGCGGGATTTGATTTTTTCCGAAGATAAATCAAAATCTTTTGAAATTTGAAAAGATTTGGTTTAAAAATGATGGTTGGCATCATTGATATCCTTGAGCCTCCTCGAGTTCTGCTATCTTTCTTAGAAAAGGCTACACGTGTTACCGTCTATCAGAAAAAGGTACGCGTGATCTTGAGAAAGATGGGATTTAAAATCTGGCGACTCTTCGACTCTTCAAGGATCTCAAGTCTAGGTCGTGACATCGTATTTTTTTTAAGTTCGCACTCACCTACATTTAAAGGAAGCTCCATTTTGTCCTAAAGAACTAATGGAGCTGGGGGGCAATTGTTGTGCGGTCTAAAATC
The DNA here is from genome assembly GCA_002914805.1 of Parasponia andersonii. Lineage (NCBI taxonomy): Eukaryota > Viridiplantae > Streptophyta > Magnoliopsida > Rosales > Cannabaceae > Trema > Trema andersonii. The sequence continues at coordinate 350,922 of JXTB01000216.1, read as the reverse complement.
CTATGCCAGGTCGCATGTGTAAAAATATGTGCGACCTCCACTGCATATATTATGTGCGACCTCCACCGCATAGGGGTTGTGTGCGACCTCCTCCGAATAGGTTATGTGCGACCCGAAAGAAAGGGAAACTAGTCTTTACTTCGTTAAACAGGTAACCTACAAGGTCTTTCTTTCAAGTTCGACCAGTTACCCGATTTAAGTGATTACCCAATTATGTTATTACTCAAATTGTATTACCCGATTGTAGTTACCTATTTTCACAATTAGGAATATTGAGTTATCCTTATCTATATAAAGGGAGCTCAAGGTTTGGGGATAGGAGAGATAAAAAAAAAAAATCCGGAAGAGGCAAAAGAATTCTTGAGTATTTTCTTTTTTTCAGACAACACATTGTAATTTTGTGTTCTTGTAATTCTCTAGAATATAGTGAAAAACAGTGGATGTAAGCTCATCTTTTTTGGGGCTAAACTACTATAAAATCTTTGTCTCCTTATTTACTTTGATTAATAACCCAATTCACATAAGCCACATCTCCTAATTTTTTCTAAATTTATTGTTGACAAAACCTCCATCAACAGCTTGAAACCAATACAAAAAATAATTAACTAATTAATAATTTCGTGTTAGGTGCAAATACCATTTTGGTGGAAGTAACTAAAAGTCAACTTTTAACTCAACACATTCATGCCTTAATGTCAACTTTTGGATTTTTAACAATTACTCCTCTGAGTTGTTGCTCAGCGAAGCTACTTCCATTGCTGCATAGGGAGGTCTATAAATTTCCAACGCTCTCTCTTTCTCTATTAAGGACACAATATTTATTCTGTTAGGAGATTGGTTTTGTGAAAGTGATAACACACAGCTAAAATACAAGCTGAGAAAATTTGGATAAAATAAAAAAAATAAGGCACACAAAAGAATTAACATGTTTCACTGTTGATGGAGATCTATTGGTCACATAACAGGCGGTTTTGACTGTTTCTGTCCAAAATGTCTTGGATAGACCTGAAACTTTCAACATTACTTATGTTCTTTCCAACAAGGTTCTGTTCATCTGCTCTGTCACTCCATTTTATTGAGGAGTGTACGCCACTGTGAACTGCCTTTTGATACCTTCTTGTTAACAGAAGTTATCAAATTCATCGCTTGTATATTCTCCTCCATTATCCGTCCTTAAACACTTGATCTTTTCTCCAGATTCAAGTTCTATCTGTGCTTTGAATATTTTGAAGGCTGGAAATACATCTACCTTTCTCTTAATAGGATACACCTAACGTCTCTTGGAGTGATCATCAATAAAAGATACAAAGTATCTAGCTCCTCCTAGGGATATTAACGGTGCTTGCCAAATATTAGAGTGAACCAAGTCTAGAACTCTTTTACTTCTAGAACTAGATGTGCTAAACTTTAATCTATGTTGCTTGCTTGTAACACAATGCTCACAAAAGAGTAAAGATACATTTGTGAGATCAGGAAGCAACCTCTGTTCAGAGGGAATCTTCAAGCCTCGTTCCGACATATGGCCAAACTTACGATGCCACATCATCGTTGATTCTTCTCTAGAATTTGTTGAAGCAACTAATGCCTCCGCTTCCATTAGTGTATCTCCTTTAAGCATGTATAGATTCATTGCGATTTTCTCCGCCTTCATTACTACAAGTGCGCCTTTCATGATCTTCATGATCCCATTCTCGACACGAGTTATGTAACCTAGGTTATCTAATTGTCCCAAAGACAATAGATTTTTCTTCAGGCTCTTCACATGTCGCACCTCTTGAATAGTACAAATAGTGCCATTGTACATCTTTATCTTGATAGTACCAATCCCAACGATTTCTAAGGCATGATCGTTACCCATGAATACAAATCCTCCAGAGACAGGTTCATATGTGTGAAAGCATTCTCTATGAGAAGTCATGTGCCATGTTGCTCCTGAATCCACTGACCAAACATCAATGAGCTGTCGTCTGTCCTTAGAAATTGTTGCTGCTTCACTATACATGATTTCTCCATCATTTGAAGTATTTGCACCATTCCCCTGAGCATTTGATGACTCAGGGTCCTTCCCTCTGGAATCTCCATTCTTCTTGAGTTGCCAACACTCCCTTTTGACGTGCCATTTCTTGCCACAGTGATAACACTTGACATTCTTCTTACTTATTGACTTTGATCTACCATGACTCTGACTCCCATTGGGGCCACGTTCCGTTGATCTCCCTCTCATTGTTAAAGCCTTTACTTGCTGTGAACTTGCTAATCTGTCTTCCTTGTTCTTACGTCGATTTTCTTCTTTGAGAACAATAGCTGTAAGATCGTTGAAAACTAGAGTTGTAGCATTGCTGGTCACATTTATGATGAGTTGATCATACAAATTAGGTAGACTCTGAAGTAAGATTTCTGCACGTTCAGTATCCTTTATTTTATGCTTTATTGTTGTGAGCTGTGAGAATAGAGTGTTGAGGGTATTGATGTGGTTGGTCACCGTTGTTAATTCCGCTATCCGAAGGGTATAAAGCCTTCTCTTCAAGAAAATTTTATTCTGAAGTGACTTGGCCTGAAACAACTTTGTCGTGTATCCCATATCTCTTTGGCTGACTTCTTCTCTTCAATGCTCGATAGTACTCTATCTGCTCGCACCAGATGTAAGTTAGCGACAGTATTGCTATCCATCTTGTCCCACTTTTTATCATCAGTAATCTCAGCAGGCCTTTCCCTAATTGCTGCTAGGAAATTATCTTTTCTCAAGATTACATTTATCTTCATTTTTTACAAAGAGAAATTGCTCCCATTAAACTTCTCAATATCAAATTTTGCCGCCATTTTTGTTCACCATGATTTGTTCAATTATCATCGTTTCACTGTATGTGAACAGTACTGTATATGTGAATAATATCGTATACATGAACAGTGCCGTATACGTAAATAGTCATATATATGAACAGTATTACAACAAATGATTCTGATACCACTGTTAGGAGTTCGGCTTTGCGGAAGCGATAATACCCAGCTAAAATACAAGTTGAGAAAATTTGGGTAAAATGAAAAAAGTAAGGCACACAAAAGAATTAACTTGGTTCACCCAATTTAGGTTATGTCCACGGATAAGGCTGTGAATAATTTCACTATAAAAAAGAGATTACAACTCACTTCTCTCTAAATACAAGGAGAGAACAAATGAACCTCTCTCTCTCTTGAAATAGGAGAAAACACTCTTTATAAACAATTTAGGAAAAAACAAGTGGGACACTAAGAGGAATTCCTAGGCTTGAATTCTCTCTTAGAAAGAAAGAAGATTTAGAATGAGATTCAAAACAAGTGATGAAGTCCTCCGTATTTATAGAACTTGAAAGGTGGTGTGAACACCATATTTTACTATTGCTATTGCGACTGCCCTTTTTATTATTCCTATTGCAGCTGCCCTTTTTGCTATTCTTATTACGACTGTTTTTTTTTACTATTTCTATTGTAGCTGTCTTTTTTTCACTGTTCTTATTACGATTGGTTGGTGAACTGCAATTGTTGATTTGTTCAACACATTCGTTTCCATGGATGGAGCAAGTGCTCGCCAAGTTTATCAGCTTCATCCGCAAAACAATTAGACCCAAAAGCTTCCGGGCCAAGACCCAGACAACAAGTGTTCCAATCTCACCCCTCGATGAGTGCGCGTCGTTCCACCCCTCACTCCAAAAAATCTCCATGAGAAAGATAATTACCGCCACTAAGAACTTCTCCGAGAAACAAGTAGTCGGCTACAGCGCTTACAGATTGGTCTATGAGGCCGAGCTCTCCAACGGCCTGAAGCTTGCCGTTAGGAAGCTTGTCTCAGGCACTTTCCAAGATTTCATGGAGTTACGATGGGAGATGGAAATATTGGCCAAGCTTCGGCACCCGAACATTGCCCAGATACTCGAGTACTGCGCTTCTGGGGCTGATAAGATTCTGATTTATGAGTTCAATGAGAAGGGAAATCTTGCAGCTCACCTTTGTAGGTATTTTGAAATGAGAAAGAAGAGGAAACTGAAATGAATTGCTGCAGATTGAAGGGAAATCAGAACACACTTTTATCAACATGAAGTATTACAATTTAAAGCTTGAAAAAAATAGCAAACCACTAACAAAATGGTCCTGAAAAATAGCCATGAAAAAACAGAACATTAACACCACAACTAACTCTTAAGAATGAGGAACAACCTTGACTCAATCAAACTTAGACACGTTCAGCAGTCCTAAGCATATATTCCAACACTCCTCCTTGCTTTAGGAGCTGCGTACACCAAGTTTCTGCCTTAGAAAATCAAACTTGCTGACTGGAAGTGGCTTTGTAAACAAATCTGCCAACTGATCTTCAGAATTGCAATAAATCAGAGTCACAAATTCTTCTTTCTGCACTTCTCTTAGAAAAAACAACTTGATGTTGAAATGCTTAGTTTTTCCATGAAACACAGGGTTATGGGAAATGGCAATGGCAGCTTGGTTGTCAACAAAAATCTCAGTGCTTTCTTTCTGCTCCAGATTGAGATCAATTAAAATCTTCCTCAGCCACAAAGCTTGATTGACAGCAGCTGTTGCAGCAATAAATTCTGCTTCAGCAGTGGATTGAGCTACGGTTTCTTGCTTCTTCGAGCTCCATGAGAAAATACTAGATCCAAGAGTAAAACAGTAGCCTGAGGTACTCCTCATATCATCAATGGAACCTCCCCAGTCACTATCAGAGAAGCCAACCAGCTTGAACTCCTTACTTCTTGTGAATTTAACACCAAAATCACTTGTGCCTTTGACATATCGAATCACTCTTTTGGTAGTCCTGAGATGCAATTCACTTGCACAGTGCATAAACCTGGATAAGATACTAACAGCATTTAAAATATCAGGACGTGTTGCTGTAAGATACATCAAGCAACCAATTAAACTTCTAAAATATCCTTCATCAACTTTATCAGCTCCATCTTCCTTACACAGCTTCTCCTTTTGATTCATAGGAGTGCTTGCTTCCTTGCATTCTTCAAGCTTGAACTTCTTCAAAATCTCCTTGGCATACTTCTTCTGGCAGATGAAGACTTCATGCTCAGCCTGCTTAATTCCCATTCCAAGGAAGAAGGTCATCAACCCGAGATCTGTCATCTCAAAAACCTTCATCATTTCTTGTTTGAAGTCCTCAACCAGCCGTGCATTATTTCCTGTCAGCAAAAGATCATCCACATAAAGAGAGACTATCAAAATATCATTACTCTGATTTTTGACATAAAGAGTGGCCTCAGACAAGCTTTTTTCAAAGCCTAAGCTCAACAAATGTTCATCTATCTTGCTGTACCAAGCTCTTGGAGCTTTTTTCAACCCATAAAGAGCTTTCTTGAGAAGAAACACCTTGTCCTCCTCTCCTTTCTTCACAAAGCCTTCAGGCTGCTCAACATAAATTTCTTCCTACAAAACGCCATTTAAAAATGCTAATTTTGCATCAAGCTGATACACTCTCCAATTCATTTGAGCAGCTATAGCAAGCAAAAGCCTTATGGTGTCCAAACGAGCAATTGGTGCGAAGGTGTCTGAGTAGTCCATGCCAAAAACTTGAGCATAGCCTTTTACCATAAGTCTTGCTTTATGCTTGTTGATTGAGCCATCAGCATTAAGCTTGGTTCTGTATACCCACTTGACCCCAATCACCTTCCTATTTTGGGGTTGATCAACCAACTCCCATGTTTTGTTTTTCTCAATCATGAACAACTCCTCCTTCATTGCAGCCATCCAATTCTTATCTTTCATTGCTGCTTCAAATTCTGCAGGTTCACACACGGCTATATTGCACCTTGCATAAATGTCAGTGAGTAATCTAGTACCTCTTACAGGAGCATCATCCACCAACTCATTCTGCCAATTTTCATCTTCATCCGTGCTTGAAGCAGGAAACTTAAGCTGTAGATCTACTACAGTTTGGCCATTTTTCTTTGTCTCATCCCAATTCCAATCTTCATCTTCCACGAAATGAACATCTCTGCTTATAACAATTTTCCCAGTTTGCGGTTGGAAAATTTTATAAGCCTTTGCAACAGTGCTATAGCCGATAAAGATGCCTGAAAGTGCTCTTTTGTCTAACTTGTCTCTCTTGATCTGTGGAACATGAGTGAAGCACAAATAACCAAATACTTTGAGAAAACTTAGAGATGGTTTATGACCATACTAAGCCTCATAAGGTGTCTGATCCTTGACTGATTTTGTCGGCAGTCTATTCTGCAAGAAAACTGAAGTGTGAGCTGCCTCTGCCCAGAACTGTTTGGGTAGATTCTTCTCATGCAACATACATCTAGTCATTTTTAAGATGTATTTGTTTCTCCTTTCACTAACTCCATTTTGTTACGGAGTGTAGGGGGCTGTTAACTGATGCTCATTCCCAGCTTCTTCACAAAATGCATTGAAATTTTTTGAGGTATACTCCTTGCCATTATCAGACCTCAATATTTGAATTTGGTTGCCACTTTGATTTTCCACAATCTTCTTGAACTTTGAGAATACTCCAGCCACTTCTGATTTGAATTTTAAGAAAAAAAATCCAACACATTCTAGTGAAATCATCAATAAAAGCAACATAATATCGACTACCTGCTAATGAGGGAGTTCTCTGAGGTCCAGAAACACATGTGTGGACTAATTGCAGCTTATAGGTGGCTCCCCGTGCTGACTTGGGAAATGACTTTCTGTTTTTCTTTCCAAATTGACAAGCCTTACAGGTCGATATGTGATCATCAATCTCTGGAAGATCCATTGCCATCCTTTTGGACTTCATCTGCAGTAGCCCTTGGTGGTGATAGTGCCCGAGCCTCTTGTGCCACACCATTGAGAGGCTTTCTTTGGTTAGAAAAGCTGATTGTTCCTCTTACATTGGATTGAGTGAAAAGCTCCTCCCTGCCATCTTAATTTCGAACATTTTTTGGCCTGTAGCATCCTCTATCACACAAGCCTTCTCCATGAACATCACTTTCAATCCCTTCTCTATTAATTGACCAACACTAAGCAAGTTTTGATCAATATCTGGTACATAGAGAACATCGGTGATCAACTTGGTTCCTGAACAGCTAGCAATGGCAATGGTCCCTTTCCTTTGACTGTAATATATTCATCATTCCCAATTCTGACCTTTTTGAACTTGGTGCTCTTCAATTCTTTGAACAACTCCTTGTCATTTGTCATGTGATTAGTGCAGCCACTATCAATGAGCCAGTTTTTACTTGTTTCATAACTCGTGAAACAAGTTGCAACGAAAAGCTGGTCTTCTTCTTCTTGATCTGCCACTTGTGCTTCATCTCCTTGCTACTGATTTTTATTCTTACAAATGACAGCTTCATGTCCTATTTGATTGCACTTGCTGCACTTTGCATCTGGTCTTCTCCAGCACTTGAAAGGAGGGTGACCTTTCTTGCCACAATGTTGACATGGAGGGTAATCTTTCTTAACTCCTGATATTTTATTTCCAGTTTTACTTCTGTTCACAGGTGCAGAGCTTTGTCCACTTGCAGCTTGAAACTTCCTGTTCTTAGGCCTCCTATTCTTTTCATCATCTTGATGCTTGACTCGTAGAGCTCCTTCGACGGCTCCTTCGTGCCTCATTACACGCATCTGCTCTTGTGCTTGCAAAGTACTTAAGAGTTCTGCTAGAGCAATCTTTGACAGATCCTTCGTGTTTTCTAAGGTGGTGATGGTAGCCTCAAATCTTTCAGGCACTGTTACAAGGATTTTCTCAACAATCCTTGAATCTTCCAGAGAAGAACCCAATAATTTGACACGATTTGCTATGTTGAGTAGTCTGTCAGAATACTCCTCTATGGTTTCTGTCTCCTTCATCTTTTGCGGCTCAAAGTCACGAATGAGGTTCAGCACCTGCATCCCTCGAATTCTTTCATCTCCTTCATACTCAGTTTTGAGATAATCCCAGATCTCCTTTGTCATTTTCAATGACATGATACGAGTGAAGATCGTGGAGGAAACTGCAGCAAATAGGCAGGCTTTTGCCTTGGACTTCTTTGTCTTCTTCTCCTTCTGTGCTTTAATTTGTGCCACGGTGGGATTATCCGGGAGAAGAGGAATGCCATAGTTTTCTTCCACTGCTTCCCAGAGATCCAAAGCTTCCAGGTATGTATCCATGCGCATAGCCCAGGTTTGGTAGTTATCTCCGTCAAACACCGGTGGAGCAACTGAGGAGATACTAGCTTCGGTCTTCATAACTGCTCAAACTCACACACAGGTCCCTTAAGAAGAAAGCTCTGATACCAAATTGTAGGTATTTTGAAATGAGAAAGAAGAGGAAACTGAAATGAATTGCTACAGATTGAAGAGAAATCAGAACACACTTTTATTAACATGAAGTATTACAATTTAAAGCTTGAAAAAAATAGCAAACCACTAACAAAATGGTCTTGAAAAACAGCCATGAAAAAATAGAACATTAACACCACAACTAACTCTTAAGAATGAGGAACAACCTTGACTCAATCAAACTTAGACATGTTCAGCAGTCCTAAGCATATATTCCAACAACCTTCACTATTTGTCGTCGTCGTCGGTCAATAAAAACAAGAAGTCGTATGGGAAGTCACCGTTATCTTTGGAGGCAAGGCATAAGATCATCACGGGTGTGGCGAAAGGGCTGGCCTATATCCATGACTTGGACAAGCCCATTATCCATAGGGATGTGAAGGCCCGCAACGTGTTGTTGAATGCTGAAATGGAAGCCAAGATTTCTAACTTTAGGCTGGCTAGGAGAATCGAGTCTGAAGGTTCTCAGGTCTCGTCCCAAGCGGTTGGCACCGAAGGCTACATGCCACCGGAGTATGAAGAAGGGTCTAGGGTGGCCACAGTGAAGGGCGACGTGTATAGTTTTGGCATTTTAATCTTAGAAACTGTGACAGGGAAGAAGCCCTTTTTATCCGTAGATTTGAATAGTGAATCGATGAGCTTTCTAGAATGGACAAGAGTAATGGTGGCTCAAAATAGGGTAAGGGGAATGCTAGACGCAAATATTTGGGTTTGTGATTCACAGAGAGGATTGGAAGAAGACAATATCAAGGAGTATTTTAGGATTGCTTTCATGTGTGTTGATGTGATCCCAAAGAAACGGCCTGCAATGAGAGATGTTGTTGAGTTGTTGACACGAAGTTTTTTATGAAATGAGCATTTTTCATTTAATTGAAGTCTTTTCCTTCCCTGAACATCGTCTCAAATACTTATATAATTACATTTGGGCTGTGTTTTTGTATCCTTTTATTTAATAGAACATCAAACTATGGGAGTATTATTTTATATAGAATAAAAAATAATTATTTTATATAGAATAAAAAATATGTATTATATTGTATTATATAATTTTAACTTTAATATATTATTTTATAATACTTATTCTTCTCATTTTTTTTTTCTGTTCTTAATTTTTCTCTTATCATGTTCTCTCTCGCATCCTTTTATTTCTTTCAAAAGTGGTCTTTTCTAAATTTATATCTAAAAAGTGATTTTTTCGTAAATAAATATTTAAAAAATGGTAATTTTACAAGTAATATTTTCCTAAATATTTTTTGAAAATAATATTTTTCTAAGTAAAATTTTTAAAAATGATATTTTTAAAATTAACTTTTTAATACAACATTTTAATAGAAATGAAAAATCAAATATAGTACTGTAATAGAATAATACAACATAATACAACTTAATATAATGCATCATACATGACCCTAAATACAATATGACGAATTAAACATGACCCTAAATATAATATGACGAATTAAACATGACCCTAGATACGACTTCATATTTGCAAATCCTCTAAGAACACATAGTATAAAAAATGGTTGGGAAGAATCTCAATCCGTCATAATATTGGAGAATAACTTTCTCAGACACCAGTTTCTTTTAAAGTACTTTTTTTCTTTATTTTTTTTTTAGGTAACAAAAAATTTATTGTAAAAAGTAAACTTTTATATAACAACAGACCGAATTAGAAAAGAAATTCTTCTAATACATAGCTAATTCAACAATCTTATGATACTCTTAGCTAAACTTAGTGAAATTGATTGATCACGGCATCAAGAAAAGAGAAAAAATAGTCAAATATTTCTGTAGTTGACCACTATAAATGTATTTGACTCTAAAAACTAGAGATTTAAGTTAGCATCCCTTACTCTTATGAAAACCATGACAATACACCTCCTTGCTTTAAAAATTACAACAAATCTTCTACGAAAATCATATTTGAATAACAAGTAAAAGAATTAAGCAAGAACTTCATAGTTTAATAGGAGTAAAAGCATGTAGCATCCACCAACATTATTTGCTCTTCAATAGTAATTTATATATGTACTATTAAGTAATCTACTGAAGAGGAAGATTTACGAATCTTCTTCATTTGGTCTTTTATTTTTTCCTTTTCTATATTACTCCATATATATCCAATTCTATTTAGAACTCTACATGTAGAGAAAACTCTCACAATAGGAGAGACAAAAACTTTCACAAATAAAAACTTTCACAGAAAAGAGCTAATAAATTCTCATCAAAAGAAGACAATAAATTCCACAAATGGAGAAAACTTTCACAGAAAGAAGCTCATGAATTCTTAGAAAGAGAAGACAATAAATTCCACAAATGGAAAAAACAACTTCCTCTAGTAGTTGATACTAACCATGTACTATGCATGCATAAGGTGTCACGACCTAAATCCTAGACTAGTGGCAGAAAATGAATTTCACAAATGGAAATTCATAATTTGTTTAAGAAAATTTTAGAAACTTCAGTTTTATAAGAAAACGACACTAGTACAAAAATGATAGCATTTGTAAGAGTTTGTAAAAATTAATTCAAATTGTAAATCCCACAGTTTTATGATTACTATTAGATATAAATTATAAATGAAATCTATTAAAAACAAACCAGGTATCATCATCAATAGTCTCACAATCCAACATACTTAATAATATATATCGAGTCCATGAAACGGGCCCTTAAGTATTTAATACAAGCCAAGAGTTTAAACAATACTATTCCATACACTTACTAACTAGTCGATAGATGAATTTCTCTCATCGATCTATTCTTGTGTTCCTGGTGTTACCTTGAGTACTACTTGTGAGGGAGGGCAAGGGGTGGGCATGAAATACTCAGTATGATACCCAATTACTTTTTTGGGAAAAATATTCATTTATAAATTATCTGCATGGTTAGTTATTCTAAAAATAATTTTACTATATACTAAATCAAATACGAGTTAAAATCACCATCTGAGATCACATTCAAAAATAAAGTGCAATCAGATAAATAATCTATAATGCACATATCACAAATCAAATAATCTCATGAGCTCACATCCTCTAATCACAAACCAGAGTAACTCGTACTTTATGTACTGAGTACTCTCTGCCTAATACCTAATCTCAGAAAACCGAAGGGACACTTATGTATCTAATTCTACTGAACCGGATGTGTAATTGAATGCCTACACCTACTGAATAAGGGAATCAGAAAATCCCGCATGAGTTTACGGATTCTCACCGAGGGGAGGAACAATGGTCGCCCACTAAACATTGTGATGCCTAAAATGGAATTCGTATATGATCCTATGGTATGTGCAATACAAGAGGTAATGTAAAAAACCATGTAGTATTATTCTAGACGTGTTTTGATTTTTAAATCAATTTATTTTGTACTTTAAAATCCAACATTACAATTCAAATGGTTTAATCAAGTCCCAAGTATAAAACTTGTACAAAATCATACGTAAAATACCCAGAGCAGTCCACAATATTTCACAAATCCACACTTCATTAAAATAATTATTCAAACAATTTAATTTAATAAAATCATGAAATTTCACTTTTCACAATAAATTCCAATTTTTTTATTCAAATAAGAGAAAACAAGGAAATTGAATTTCTTTCCTCGAAATAGTAGTAATATCGAGCTAACGACGTTAGAAATATCTCCAATTGGTCACCTTGTTGCTCACACGGTCATGTCCAGATTCTGACACGATCACTTGAAAAACTAAATTTCCAAACGGAATCTCAGATTGAGAAACGAAGATCACCAACGAATTGAGAGCACCCAAAAACATTGGATTAGACAAATTTTATCAAAAACGGGTCTCGGTATGAGAACGGCATATGGCACGCAAAACGATGCAATTCATGAGCTATTTCTCGATTTTTGTGCCACTTAAAATATAGTGATATTTTATATCAAAATTTATGTCCCGACCTCAATGAGTCCAAATTCGAAGTCAGAACTCAATTTCGAGATCCTTAGCATTAAATAGGCTCAAAAATCCAAAAATTATAAAAAATACCACATTTTAAAAATAATTAGAAAAATGCCACCTTTTCAATTCGATAATTAACAATCATCTGTTTACCATTTCAACACTTCAAAATCATGACATTTCATGTTTTAATCTCTTCTTTCACGTGGTATAATTTTCTTGGGCAAAATAACTCAATTCCGAAATAATTATAAAAGTACCACAAAAATTTAATATTATAAAATGCTACCGTAACCAACTTCTCACAGGAGTTGAGTTAGAAGCCGTGGGTGGTTGGAAATGAAAGTTAGCGTTGAGACGAAGTGAACGGTGGGGATGGCATGTTGATTGGACGTCTGACGGAGGAACGACGGGCAATTTTCCAATAAGCAGGCAATGTCTTCGGCAGTTCGTATCTCAGACGTTTCGCGGCTGTGGCACCGGGTGTTGCTTCGTCGGTATCTAAATTCAGTTTGGGAATGAACAGTGACAGTAGAGTGGATTTTCAAAATGGCAAGGGGACTTTATGGGAAAAAGAAGGAAAATTTGGGGGATTAATAGGTAATTTTTAGAACTATGGAAAATGAGACATGTGGCATAATCTGGTTTTACCGAAAATCTTTTTGAAATTCTACTTTGGCCACAATTTCAAAAGATCTTTTCACTTTGGTCCATTTCTTATTTATTTTTAAGTCCTCCATTTTTTCCCAATGTACTTGGATTTTATATTGTCCAAATTCAACTCCAATAAAATATTTCAGATTTTTTAAATCTGAAAATGACAAATTACTAAAATGTTTTTGAACCAAAATTACTTATTTAACCTTATAAAATTTAGGATTTTTCATAGGACCTGTTTGGCATGGCTTCCAAAGATCTTTTGGAGCCTAAAAGTTATTTTTAGAGGTGTTTCGATAAATTATCAGAAAATATTTTTTTAATTAAAAGATATTTTTAATGAAACATAAACTCACTAACTTTTTCAGGAAAATCTCTTGAGTTTTTACTTCGGGAAGTAAAAATTATCTGAAACGGATCCATAGTAGAATTTCAGGATATCAGCCCGGACGAGAGCAACGGTGGCCAATCAAATGGTAAAATTACACACTGATTCATCTAAATCATCATATAAGCATATTGATTTTAACGTTGCACTTTTATGCAAATCTACGTCTATCTAAGAAACTATATCAAAATCTCCCATCATTTCAAGCGCTGCAATCAATAATACATGTGTTAGAGTTCGGTTGTGTGAAACCTATCTTTTGTACCTTATTTTTCGACATAGTGAAATTTCCTCCTCTGCCAGTGGTTTTTTCCCTATTAGGGTTTTCTACTTAAATTTGTGTGTTCTTGTTTTCATCTTTTTTTGTCAATTATCGTTTGGTAATTCTTAACAAACTGGTATCAGAGCTTTAATCCAGGTTTGATTACGGTAATGGCAACTACGAAGTATGATATTCCACTTTTGGATCGCAACACCAGATATTCGTTATGACAGGTTAAGATGCGGGCTGTCCTTGCGCAGTTGGATTTAGATAATACACTGTTAGGGATTAATGCGATGCCTTCATCGTTATCAATGAAGGAAAAGCAGCGAAGGGATCAAAAAGCCCTATCTCAGATTCAACTGCATCTATCGAATCAGATATTACAAGACGTTCTGAATAAGAAAACTGTCGCGGCTTTGTGGTTGAAATTAAAGCAGCTGTGCATGATGAAAAGTCTAACCAACAAGCTGCATCAGAAGCAGCGACTGTATTCTCATCGTATGGTAGAAGGTACATCTCTAGAAGAGCACATAAACGTCTTTACGGAAATTGTTTCTGATCTGGAAGCTTTGGAGGTTAAATATGAGTCTGAGGATTTAGCGTTGATTTTATTGTGTTCGTTGCCCCCTTCATATACGCCTTTTAGAGACACTATTTTATATAGTCGTGAATCCCTTACTCTGAGCGTGGCTTATGATTCTCTGCTCTCTAAGGAGAAGATGGATCAGATTGTTATAGGGACTGAGACTCAGACAGAGGGTCTCGTTGCTAGAGATAGAACGCAGGAGAGGAATTTTAGGAGTGATAATAGAGGCAGATCGAAATCTAGAAATAAAAGTAAAACTTGCAATTATTGCAAGAAGAAGGGCCACATCAAATCTGAATGCTATAAACTTCAGAACAAGAATAAGAAGGCTGCTCCTAATCACAAGGGAAAACAAACTGAAAATACCGGTGAAGCCAGTGTTGCTGAAGATGATATCAGTGATGGAGAACTCTTAGTTGTTTCTGATGGCGACTCCAAACCATGTGATGTCTGGATTCTCGATTCTGGTTGCACGTTTCATATGTGTCCTAATAGGGACTGGTTTTCGACATATGAAATGGTAGCCAATGATGCTGTGTTGATGGGAAATAATGCGCCTTGTAAAGTTACTGGTGTTGGAATAGTCAAAATTAAGATGTTTGATGGAGTTGTTAGGACTCTCAGTGGTGTGAGATGTGTTCCAGATTTAAAGAGAAATCTGATCTCTTTGAGTACTCTTGATTCAAAAGGGTACAAGTACACTGGTGAAGGTGGAGTTCTGAAGGTTTCTAGAGGAGCTCTTGTCGTGATGAAGGGCCAGAAAAGATCTGCCGAATTATATGTCTTGTTGGGTTCTACAGTTACCGGTGAAGCAACTATCTCTACTCCTTTGTTGTCAGATGACGAAGTCACTAGACTTTGGCATATGCGTCTTGGGCATATGAGTGAGAATGACATGGCTGAATTGAGCAAAAGAGGACTTCTTGATGGGCAGAGTACTAGTAAACTGACGTTCTATGAGCATTGCATTTTTGGGAAGCAGAAGAGAGTCAGATTTACAAAAGGTATCCACAACACAAAGGGAACACTTGATTATATACATTCTGATCTCTGGGGACCATCTAGGGTACCTTTTAAAGGAGGTGCTAAATATTTGCTGACGATTATCGATGATTTCTCTAGAAAGCTTTGGGTGTTTTTCCTAAAGCATAAGAATGATGTGTTACCTACTTTAAGGAGTGGAAGACTATGATCGAGAAGTAGACAGGGAAGCAGATCGAATGTCTCCGCACTGATAATGGCTTGGAGTTTTGTTCTGATGAGTTTAATGTTTTTTGCAAATCTGAAGGAATCGTGAGGCATTTAACAGTTCGCCGTACTCCGTAACAAAATGGTGTGGCAGAGCGTATGAATAGGACTTTAATGGAGAGAGTACGTTGCATGCTCTCCAATGCTCGTTTACCTAAGTCTTTTTGGGCAGAAGCTGCCTCTACAGCCTATTTTCTAATTAATCGATCTCCCTCAACTGCTATTGAGAAAAAGACTCCAGAAGAGGTATGGTCTGGTACTCCTGCTAAATATTCTGATTTAAAGATATTTGGGTGTCCTGCATATACTCATGTTGATAATAGAAAGTTAGAACCAAGATCTATGAAGTGCATCTTTCTAGGCTATAAGGCTGGTGTTAAAGGATATAAGCTATGGTATCTAGAAACTCAGAAGATTATAATGAGTAGAGATGTTATTTTTGATAAATCTGCTATGCTTCGTGATTTGTCTCTTAGAGATTCTAGTAGTAAACATCAGTAGAAATCAAAAACTCAGGTGGAGCTTAAGATTGGGTTAGAATCTACACCAGCATCTACATCTCAGTCAGTTTCTTCTACAGCACTATCGCCACCACCAGCATCACCACAATATTCTATTACTAAAGACAGGCCTAAAGAGATATTAGACCTCCACAAAGGTATGCTGAGGCCGATCTAGTTGCCTATGCTTTGAATGTGGCTGAAGGTATAGATTCTAGTGAAGAACCTTCTACCTATGCAGAGGCAGTTAGTTATAATGACTCTGGAAAATGGATGATTGCCATACAAGAGGAGATGGAATCACTTCATAAGAATGGCACATGGGACTTGGTGAAACTACCTAGAGATAAGAAAGCTGTTCGCTGCAAATGGATCTACAAAAGGAAAGAAGGAACACCAGGAATTGAAGAATCCAGGTATAAGGCGAGACTAGTTGCAAAGGGCTACAGTCAAGTTCCAGGCGTAGACTTTACAGATGTGTTTTCTCCAGTTGTAAAGTATAGTTCAATTCGAACTTTACTTAGTATTGTGGCTATGCATGATCTTGAGCTTGAGCAGTTAGATATGAAGACAGCATTCTTACATAGAGCACTTGAAGAAAACATCTACATGGAACAACCAGAGGGTTTTATAGACTCAGGATAGGAGGACTATGTGTGCTTATTGAAGAAGTCTCTGTATGACCTAAAACAGTCACCCAGACAATGGTATAAGAGGTTTGATTCATTTATGACCACTCATGATTTCAAGAGAAGTAGCTATGACAGTTGTGTCTACTTTAAGAAGAGTGCTGATGGGTCTTTTATATATCTATTCTTATACGTTGATGACATGTTGATAGCAGCCAAGGATAAAGAAGAGATTAAAAAGGTCAAAAACCAGCTTAGTAAGGAGTTTGGGATGAAAGATTTAGGAACAGCAAAGAAGATACTTGGAATGGAGATTCTGAGAAATAGAAAGGCAGGTAAATTGTACCTAAGTCAAAAAGGGTATATCGAGAAAGTTCTGTACAAGTTTAATATGTAGAATGCTAAACCTGTTAGTACTCCATTAGTGGCTCATTTCAGACTTTCATCTGTTTTATCTCCAAAATCAGATGATGAGATTGATTATATGTCTCGAGTTCTATATTCTAGTGCTGTGGGATCTCTCATGTATGCTATGGTTTGTTCTCGTCCAGATTTGTCATATGCAGTCAGTAGATACATGGCGAATCCTGGTAAAGAATATTGGAAAGCAGTTCAATGGATTTTTAGATACTTACATGGCTCTACTGATGCTTGTTTGCAATTTGGGAGAACTAGAAGTGGAGTCGTTGGATATGTTGATTCTGATTTTGCTGGAGACCTTGATAAAAGAAGATCTTTCACTGGGTATATTTTCACCATTGGTGATTGTGCTATTAGTTGGAAAGCTACCTTATAGACTATAGTTGCATTGTCTACTACTGAGGCTGAATACATGGCTATTACTGAAGCGTGTAAGGAAGCTATTTGGTTGAAGGGACTATTTAGTGAACTCAGTAAAGACTTACAATTGACCACAATCTTTTGTGACATTCAGAATGCTATTTTTCTCACAAAAGATCAGATGTTTCATGAGAGGACCAAGCACATTGATGTGCGGTATCATTTTGTTCGCGATATTATTGCTCGAGGTGATATAATTATGAGCAAAGTTAGTACTCATGATAATTCTACTGATATGATGACTAAGACACTTCATGGAGACAAGTTTAAGCATTGCTTAGACTTGGTTAATGTTACTTACTGAGTTTTGCCTTCTTTGTGGAAGAGGTGGAGAATATGTTTTTTTGTCGAAGATTAGAGTTATTCCTTAATTGGAATTCGTGTCAAGGTGGAGATTGTTAGAGTTCGTGACTCGAATTCTATTTGCCCTGTACTTGAAAACTTCGCGGTGCGACATATGTGGCATTTTTTGTAATTGGGAGAAATTTTGAGATCTGTGGTGGAAGCGGAGGGATCGGGCCGATAGGCTCGATCCCGGAGCCCCCGCGGTATGGACCTGTTTTATTGGACTGTTTTGTCCGTACAGTTTTCGTCCGTATACATATGTATTTTAGGGTTTTTGAGATTATATATATTTTCGGCTTGGTCGTGTAAAACCTATCTTCTGTATCTTGTTTTTCGACATAGTGAAATTTTCTCCTATACCAATGATTTTTTTCCGATTAGGGTTTTCCACTTAAATCTGTATGATCTTGTTTTTCATCTTTTTTTTTTTGTTAATTATCGTTTGGTAATTCTTAACGATACGAGATAATTTAAAGATTTATAATTCAAATATATACTTCAACTAAAATATGGAAAAGTAGGATATAAACACGTTTTCTCATATCTAAACCAAAACAGTTACCGCATATCAGAAACTATGATATAAGAATGAAAGGGTTAATTATCGGAAAAAAATTTTTTTGGCAATTTAAATACATATGTTTGAATTTGGACTCTGTAATTTACCAAGAGTGGTAGGACCCAACTTTTTGATAATACTTGCAGCAAAATTGTAGAGAATTGCTTCCGCATTTTGATCTTAGGAAACCAAAATCTGCATAAGAAAGATTAAGAATTTTTTTTTTTTTTTTTGGGGGATACGAAGAGAAAGATTAAGTTGAAGAGTGACGAGTGAGGTGAAAGAATCTGATGTTGGCAATGTCCATTGAGAATTATAATAACATTGTTTCTTTGATGCAATTGTTGACTCGAAGAGTTGAAGTCAACAACTCCCTCATCGGCGCGAAACTTCCGAGAATCTTAAAAAAAAAAAAAGAAAAGGTTAAAAACCGAAGAACAATAAACAACTTCAGATGTAATAATATTTTATTTTAGAATTATCTCTTTTTGAGTTGTATTTCCACCGAAACCACTAGTCCCGTTCCCACATGGTGACCTCTTATACCACTCCAAGTACTTTCACAGAGCCACAATCCAACCACTAACGATAAGCAATTCATTTTCAGGAAGCTAAAGCTTAACAAGAAGAATAAGTCTTTGTTTGAAAAGTCTTAAGAAAAGGCGTTATAGCTAGTAGGTGACTTGGGGGTCTACACTTAATAATAATAATATATTTTAGTATCATTGGAATTCCCTCGAAGCTTCTGCTTTTATCTTGTTATCACTTTGCCACCGAATTTTTCTTCCGCGTGAAACTTTTGTCGTCAAGCATTTATAGTGACACTACTACATATCACCTACAATTTTAATATAGAAGGTCAAACCTTTATTCAAATTTTTTTTAAATAAATTAATAATAATAATAAAAGAAAAGTTCTCCCCTTTAACCCTCAACTCGACGTATTGTTAAGTAGGTCCCTATGCGTTCCTCCCAAAACTATATGGACCTACAATCTAACTCATTCCCATTATTACTGAAATGTATCCTCGCTAACTGAGTCATTTTGTTGTGCACTCGCTGTAAACTTGGAATTTATAAGTTTTTAATGAATTTCTGACAAATTTTATATAATTTTAATAATTTTTTGACATATTTTTAATGTTAATAATAATTTTGACATATTTAAATTTTCGAGGAATTCTTGATAAATTTTTTTATAAATTTTTCTGATTACCTATTAAAAACGGTATAATTTAATAATAATGATAAATTTAGTTACACGTTTAAAGAAAATGATAATTGTATGCTTAACAAGTAAATTCAGTTAACTCCCTACCCCGAGATCTCGTGGACACCTTTATAACTCTCAAGAACAACTCCATAGACGAACACTCCTAAAAGTCTCTCAACATGAAAACGATACAACCCTTTTATTGTTAAAAATAATAAAAGAAGAAAAATTATAAACTTCATCTCCATGGACCCAACTGTTGAAGCCATCCTCGCGTGCGTTGCCGTCGTCATAATCGCCGCTACAATCATCTCCGCCGTGGTGCTGAAAATATGCAAAGTACTAAAACGAGTCCCAAACCACCCAACACCCACGAGTGTCCCAAACCCAGGCCTAACATCCGTAGATGAAAGCTCATCGTTCCACCCCTCGCTCCAGATAATCTCCATGAGCGAGATACTAGCCGCCACCAAGAACTTCTCCCCTGACCAAATCATTGGCGACAGCAGATTCGGCTTCGTCTACAAGGCCGAGCTCTCTAACGGCCTCAAGCTCGCCATCAAGAAGCTTCACCCAGACGCTTTCCAAGGCTTCATGGAGTTTCGGTCGGAGCTCGAAATCCTAGGCAAGCTCCGGCACAGGAACATCGCCCATGTCCTCGGGTATTGCGTCTCCGGTGCCGATAGGATTCTGATATTTGAGCTCTTTGAAAATGGTGATTTGAACCTAAACCTTCACGATCTGTGGTCGTCATCGGAGCGAAACTACATGTCGCACGCGCGGTTTCCATTGTCTTGGGAGACGAGGCAAAAGATTGTCAAGGGTGTGGCTAATGGGCTGGCCTATATCCATGGTTTGGATAAGCCTATTATACATAGGGATATAAAGTCGAGCAATGTTTTGTTGGACTCGGACTTCGAGGCCCGTATTTCTGATTTCGGGCTGGCTAGGAC
Organism: Parasponia andersonii; assembly: GCA_002914805.1. Taxonomy (NCBI): domain Eukaryota; kingdom Viridiplantae; phylum Streptophyta; class Magnoliopsida; order Rosales; family Cannabaceae; genus Trema; species Trema andersonii. Next base: position 330,507 of record JXTB01000216.1, on the reverse strand, counting down.
AATCGACTACCGACATTCTCACGTGTCGACCCAAGCGGCCGGCACGGCTGGATACTTGGCACCCGAGTACGAAGAGGCGATCGCGGTAGCGACGGTAAAGGGTGACGTGTATAGTTTCGGCATCTTAATGTTGGAAGTTGCGACTGGGAAGAGACCGGATTTACCTGTTGATTTGAATGGTGAATCGATGAGCTTTATAGAATGGGCTAGAGATATGGTTGCCCAAAATCAAGAAAGGGAAATACTAGACCCAATTATTTGGGTGTGGGGCAGAAGGAACCAACTAAGAGAGGCCAATATTAAGGAGTATTTTAGGATTGCTCTCATGTGTGCTAACGACAGCCTTAAGAAGAGGCCTGCAATGAGAGACGTTGTTGAATTGTTGGCATGAAATCAGCACTTTTTTATGATGGCTGGATTTATTTTAAATTTTGATTTGACTGTTCAAATTGGGCCAATGTTGTCTTTTGACACTCAAACTATTTATTATCTGAATCGTATTTTAGCTCATAAACTTCAAACGTATCACTTAATAGTCCATCTTTTCTTTTGTATCAGTTGACTCGTTTTTGTCACCTTTTCATTGTAAAGGAAAAATGACACGCGCCAATAATAACATGTTTAATGATTGATTATCTCACGATCGGTCTTCCATTTTCACCCAAAATCCTATTTTAATCCCTGAATTTTAAACTATCTCTTTCTTGACACCTAATCTATCAAAGCATTCATTTTAACTCGACATGTTTGTTGGTAATATTCAATTGATAAATACGATTAACTTATTTATAATAAATTTTGATACACCAATTAAATAATATCAACTCAAATATCACGTATCTTGGTATTAAAAATTTGGTACAAATTTTAGTATATCTAACAATATATTTTTATCCATGTTGTCACTACATTGTTAAAAACAATATAAAAGAGTATGAAATACTAACGTGGGGGTTTGAAATGGGTTTTTTTTGGCATTCATTTGTATTAAATGTGCTCTTTTTATTAGTTAAAAAAAAAAAGAGAAAACTCTCATTTTCTAAACTTGAACGACAACAATTAGAACTATATATCATTTTCTCAACTTAAGCAATAACAAATTCCCTTTTTTTTAATAGCAAACTAAATTGGATATATATTTAGATATTGGTGTGGACATTTGATATTTAGTAATAGGTTTAAAGGGAATAGAAGTCAAGTAATATGAATAGTAGAATACAATTAAAGAATAAAACAACAATAAATAAAAAAAAATACTAAAACTATCTTATCTAAATTTATAGAAAAACTAGTTTAATAATGAAAACACACCCTAATATTTTTGAACTTATTATGAAAACTCGCTGTTAACCTATTATTGTTTCAATATTATGCTATATTTGGCAGGAGGAAGGTAGTACGAAGAATGGGAAGCCTAGAAATGAGGGGAATGTAAGGGAGCTTAGAAATGAGAGAGCGAGAGAGAGAGAGAGAAAGTGTGTGTAAGGGAGCTTAGAAATGAGAGAGAGAGAGAGAGTTATAATCCTAAATTTGTCAATTTCTCACCTTTTTTTCACCGTTCTTTTTAATTTTTCCAACGAGGGAGGAATGATATTTGGTAGACCCAGAAGGGGCCATCACCCCCTCCACTTCTCATTTCCCTCTTGCAGAGAGGAGATTATAGTTCTCTCTCTCCATGGCTCTCCTGCCCTCCAGAAATCCCTTTTGTTATACAGAATATTAGTGTTCCACTTTCAAATCTCACCAATCAATTATTAAGAAGTCTATGGCCACTTTTTCCTTTAACTAGAAAGTTTCTTTAATTTTGAGTTCCATTAAGTCTTCAATTATAGAAGAAGATTATGTATCACTCCACTCTTGTGTAAAAGATTAATACGAAAAGGAAAAATCTATTCTTTGTTGTATCATGTATGTCACTACAATAGGTAGATAATAGAACGATGACTCTAAAGCGACGATTTAGATTGTAACTAAAATAGCAACAAAGTTAAGAGTCACCGCTTTAGAGTATTTATATTGCTGGACATATGAAAATGTCTACAATAGGGGCACGCGTCACCGCTTTAGAGAACCGCACCAAAACTTCCCTCCAAAAATTCTTTGTCGCCGCTTTATATTAATAAATTAAAATAACTATTATTATTATAAAATATGTGAAATTAAAAATAAAAATCAGATTTAAAATAGTGACAAATGTCCTCGCTTTAGATTAGAATATTTAAAGTGGCAACAATTATTCCCGCTTTAGATTATATGGTTAAAGCGACGACAATTATCTCCGTTTTACATTTTTTACAAAAATTTAGGCGGTCAGTTCCTAAATTTTTTGAGCTTTAAATGAAACTGTGCGTTTCATTTGAAGCGGCAACAAATGTCGCTGCCTTAGCTGATCGGTTTCTATACCTAGAAACCGATCATTTTCCTCACCATTTTTCACAACTCTCTCTCTCTCTCAACCTAGAAATCACCTCTTCCTCACTGGTAAGTTTTTCTTTTTTGGCTATTTTTCTCTTTTTCATTTTTCATTTATTTTTTTGTAATTTTTTTTTGGGGACTCTATCGTCGGTCGTCCCTGCCACTCCCATGCCTCTACCGCCCTTCAACCTTAATAGGTTAGTTTTTTTATTAATTTTTGGTTTTATTTTTTATTTAAATAATTAAAAACATATATTGTAATATTAGTTAATTTTGGATATTAGATATGATTATGATTATATAATTATATGTTGTAACTTTAGTTTTCTTTTAGTGTTAATTGAAATAAATGTTGTAATGTTAGGAAAAATCAGAAATTGAAATAATTTTTTTAATGGATATTGTTTTATTTTGATATTAAATTATTAGAATTATAAATCTTTATTGTGTTTTTTTGATATATTAGATATGGATTTTTAATGGATTATTGGATATTTGGTTGTTGGATTATATTATTAGGATGATAGGTATATTTGGATATAGATTTGTAATGGATTATTAGGCTTTAATGGATATTAGATTATTAGATAATGGATTATTGGATACTAGATTATTGGAATGAATGATTAGTGTAATTGGATATTGGATTTGATGAGTTATTAGTGGATTATATTATTAGTTTTATTGGATATTGGTGGGATGTTTATGTTTTGAGAATATTAATTGAGTATGGAGAATTGTTTAGTTGGATATTTTTTTGTGTTAAATTTTGATTTTTGTTAATATTTTTTATTTTAATTTATAAGTTAGAAACATTTTAGGTTAGAATTTAATTTTATTAGAATTAATAAATGAAATGAATAATAAGGAATTAATTTGTTAACTAAAATAATTATAAAATATAAAAATTCCCAAAAATAACAATTTAATTTATAAAATACCCAAAATACCTCTAGAATAATAAATTGGCCAAATGTCCTTAGAGTAACTAAAAAACTCATAAAATTAAAAAATACCAAAAAATGATGTGGTAATTTACAAAAAAACCAAAGTGCATCTAGAGTAATAAAATACCCAAAATACCTTTATAGTAACTAAAGTACTCATAAAGTTAAAAAAAAAATCCAAAAATAACAATTTAATTAACAAAATACTAAAAATGCCGTTAGATTAATGAAATACCGAAAATGCCATAGATTAACTAAAAAGTCATAAAATTAAAAAATACCAAAAATAAATGTGGCAATTTACAAAATACCTAAAATGCCCCAAGAGTTACAAAATACACAAAATGCCCCTAGAGTAATGAAATACTGAAAATGCCCCTAGAGTGACTAAAAAACTCATAAAATTAAAAATATAATAAAATACTAATATAATTCACAAAATACCCAAACTGCCCCTAGACTAATGAAATACCCAAAATGCTCTTAGAATAACTAAAAGACTCATAAATTAAAAAAATACCAAAAAATGATGTGGCAATTTATGAAATACCCAAAATGCTCTTATAGTAACTAAAGTACTCATAAAGTTAAAAATATCAAAAAATAACAAATCAATTCATAAGATACCCAAAATACCTCTAAAGTAACTAAAAAACTAATAAAATTAAAAAATATAATAAAATACCCATATAATTCATAAAATACCCAAAATGTCCTTAGAATAACTTAAAAACTCATAAAATTAAAAAAATACAAAAAAACTACCCCTAGAGTAATAAAATACCCAAAATGTCTTTATAGTAACTAAAATAGTCATAAAATTTAAAATTACCCAAAGATAACAATTTCATTCAGAAAATAATAAAATACCCAAAAATATCCATTTAATCCACAAAATACCCAAAATTCCCCTAGAGTAAATAAAAACTAATAAAATTAAAAAATACCAAAAAATGATGTGGCATTTTACAAAATAGCCAAAATGCATCTAGAGTAACAAAATACCCAAAATTCCCTTATAGTAACTAAAATACTCATAAAGTTAAAAAATTTCCAAAAATAATAATTTAATTTAAAAAATACCCAAAATACCCCTATAATAACTAAAAAACTCATAAAATTAAAAAATATAATAAAATACCTATATAATTCACAAAATACGCAAAATGCCCTTAGAGTAACGAAATACCCAAAATACCCCTTGAGTAAATAAAAACTCATAAATTAAAAAAATATAATAAAATACCCATATAATTCACAAAATACCCAAAATATCCCTAGAGTAATGAAATACCCAAAATACCCTTATCGTAAGTAAAATACTCGTACATGTACGCTTAAAAAACCCAAAACTCCTTTCTTCAATCATGAACACTAGAATGGTCACGACATGCAAACTAGTTTAGTATGTTCTTGATCATAACAGTTAGAGTTATTCAATTGTGATGATTAAGACCATTCCTAATGAGTTGACATTCTTGGGAAAATGTCTTAGAAAGCAGTTTTTTTGTTTGGCATTTTAAACAATGTTTATTGGATTTAAGTGTTATCTATTTGTTATTAATAAATTCCATATTATGTCCCAATAATATACATGTGATGTTTATATTTTCTATTATGCAAACGTCTAAAAGTTTCCATGACTAATAATGAGTAATAAATAATTGTTCGTGTGAAGTATTCAAATGTGGGAAACTAACTTATTTATTTCATTATGTCTAAATCAAAAGTTCACATTCTGCAAATAAAGATGGAATACTTTATTTTGCTATAGAATGTAGTGTTGTCCATTTTAACGGAATTGATGAAATCTCTAATCATTGAAATGTCTGACTTCGGATAGAAATACTAGTGCGTTATAAGAAAGTTATAAGTGCATTGAACTGTACCAAATGAAAATAGAATTTGAGATTAAGTGCTGTAACTCAATATTCTATCTTTCACTAATCTAGCATTATTGCAAGATTATCTTAATCCTAGTGATTGTCGGACTTGCTTTCATGAGTTTTATCTTTTTGACTTACTAAAGGACTAGTTCCAATTATATGGTTCGAACTTCGGTATCCTAGAAGATAAGATTTGTGAATTGACGAGAACGTCTTTCATAATTTGGACACCATGCATATAATGTCACTTTGAGTTTTTTCAAGGACTTGGATCATAAAAAACCAGGCGCCAGGTCTTCACTTTGTGAATTTGACTGTGTTTGTATAGGCAGTTACAAACACCGTAGTCAATTATTATCCATTAGATGAAAAATGACAACTCAAAGGTAAATATGTACTAGACATAACCCAGTCATAATTAAGAGTTAATTATGATTATGGGTAGTTGGCCCATTGGAGCTTAGACTATCTAGATCCATAAGGTCCCCTGTCTAGCTCACATATAGCCTAATAACTAATTGAATGGTCAGTTGAGCCCAATAAGCCCATTAGGTTTTACATCTATTTAAATACTTAAGAGAAAAGTTCTCCTAGGAAACCCTAAGGGTGGTACACGCCACTCATGTACAGTAACTGTGCATTTTTGTGTGACAGAGAGAAAAAGAGAGAGTGGGAGAGACGAGCTATCACGGGAGAAGTCTTGTGCTCGTTTATGGCCGCTAAGGGAGAGATACCTATAGTGAGATACCCATAGTCGTAGACATGCACTTAAAAAGAAGGAAGATCGTCTTCCGGATCGTTTGCTCATCTCTCGTTGGGAATCAAGACAGTACCTATACACCGGATCATTCAACGGGCTGTAGAGAATATATGGGAAGGCTCAATGGTTATGAAGCGCTTTCAGGTTTTAACTAAACCAAGATCCATGAATTGATTTATGTTAGATCAACGATCCTATGTTTTTGTGTTGTAAAATTTCAAGAAAATTTTTAAAATACGTATTCTGCTGCGTTCTTGATTTATTTAGAAAACTGCAGAAATCGTTTTCGGAAAAATTATTTTTCAAAATTTATTGATTCAGATTTTTCAACAATTAATATCAGAGAGTGAAGGTTTTTGATGATCAAGCATATCTTGTTCATGTTTATTCTCTTAAAGTTTGATGATCTATGATTTCCATAATGATTTCTTTGATTATGTTTGGTCTTGTTCATGTTTATGAGTATACTCTATTATGTATAATGATTGATTGATTTAATGAGTTTAAATGATAATCAATTAGATGTTACTATGAGTTTATGATCATTCGATTTGTTTTTGATTTTTCATTCTAGTCTGTTCTTGATTTTTCTATGAATGTTATTTTATGTTCTTGATAAAAGACTTCATAGAAAATAATTTGATCTTCAATTGTGTTTAAGTTTTTAGGAAAAATTATTTCTCAAATTAAAGATTTTTAAAATTTTGGATTAAAAAAAAAAAAAGGGGGTTTGGCGGCTAGGGTATTATATACCCTAGCCATATACACGTTGGGTCTTGCTAACGCAAGACCCATGTGACCATCCATGCAAGACCATAATGGTCTTGTGCATGGCCACTCCCAAGCATATACGATGTGCTTTGGCCACGCGGGTGGCACCCCGTGCACTAGTCGCACGGGTGTCGGCCCGCTCCCGTGGCCGCGGTGACTTCATCCTTTTCCTGTGGTTGCTTTGTCCCGTGCTCGTAGTTATGCCAATGTCATGTGTGACCCATTGTTGTGTGGAATTAGTTCTGTACATGATCGCATGACATCCCCAAGGACCCATTCTTTATGTCGTACGTGGGTATGACTACACGTCCGCATGCAACGATGTCTCGTACCCATAGCCGCGCCACTTTGCCCCGCCTCCGTAGCCACATGCATGCCGTCTCGTACACTTGTTGTCGAAATCTATACGAGCCCATTGTCACTTAGTACTTGTCCCGAGTGAGGCCATGTAGCGTTATGCGAGCCCGTCGGTGCTCGGGATAGTGTTGAGTGTGGCCGCATGACATCCCGAGGATCGTCCTCATTACGGTTTCCCGTTCGGACCTTTAGCTTGTTCCGAACCATGCTGCGGCTTTTCGATCGGCATCCCAATACCGTTGACGTCAGATAATCTATTTTAGATAATTTTCTATTTTAAATTTCATTATTTGAATTTTGAATTAGAGATAATTTAGAAAATTTAAATTCGTTACCTTATCTAATTTTTGAAATTTAAAATTTTTGTAACTAATCTGATAGGATAAGATTCTATCAGAAAATCCTACATTCTCTAATTTTGAAATTTAAATATTTGAATTTAAATTAAGGATGAGATCCTTAGTTTATAGAAGGATTTAAATTAAGGATAAGATCCTCAATTTAAATAAATTCAAATCAAGGATAAGATCACTTGATTTAAGGAAATTTAAATGACTATTTAAATATGGATATGATTAAATATTTAAATAGATTTGATTTCAAATTTAAATATGGATGAGATCCCACTATTTAAGGAAATCAATTTAAATAAATAGGGAATTAATTAACTACCAAAATTAAAATTTTAAATTAAATAGATATAGATAAGATCTATATCTTAAACATAAATATAAAATTTTGAAATTAAGAGTTAATTCAAAATCAATTTAAAATTTTAATTAGATATAATTTTTAATTAAATATTTTGTGATAATTTTTTATATTTCAAATTCAAAGTAGTTAGTTAGATATTTACTAAACTATTATGAGATAATTAGTTATTTTTTTGAATTTGAATTTGATTTGAATTCAAATCTAGAGATATTCTAGGATATTTAAATAGTTAAATCTTTTATAATTTAAATTTAAAATTTATGAAGATTTCAAATTAAAATTGAAAAGAATATATTATCTATCTAAATCTACTTGATTTTGAATTTAAAGTTTGTAGTTAATTTTAATGAGATTAAAATTGATAATTAGAAATTATGAGATAATTTTAGAGTTGGCAAGATTTTAAACTTCCTATTTATTTTAATGAGATTAAAATAAATGATTAGATATTATGAGATAAATCTAAATTTAAATTTATGTGATTGGATAATATTACTATATTAATTATTTGATAATTAATTCATGATTTGAAATTCAAAAGTTGAATTTAAATCAAGAGATAATCTAGAAGATTTAATAAGATTAAAGTTTTAAAATATTATCTATATCAGTTATCTAATAATTAATTTAAAGATTTGAAATTCAAATATTGAATTTAAATCTGAAAATAATCTAACAGATTAATATGATTAAATCTTTTAGATAATTAATATTAATTATGTGATAATTAATTTGAGATTTGAAATTTAAAAGTTAAATTCAAATTAATAGATATTTGTAAAGATTTAATTTGATTAAATCATGTACATATCTAATTTAAATCTTGTGAAGATTTTATTTAATAATGTCTACATTATCCAATTTAAATTTAAATAGAAAGTTTATATTTTATTTTAATGAGATTAAAATAATGATTTGAAAATTATAAGATAATTTCAAATTTGAAAATCCAAAGAGTGGGAGATATTTTAATTATGAGATAATTAAATTTGTAATTCAAAATTTAAATTCAAAAGTTGAATTTGAATTTTGAAATATTCAAGGAGATTTAATTTGGATTAAATCTTTTAATTAAATAAATTATATTTCGTGAAAATCTTAATTATTTAAACTTGAATATTATCTCTTACAGTTATTATTTAATAATATCTTTTGTGAAAAGATTGTTCAATTATTAAATAATAATAAATGCTAGAATGATTGATAATCATTAACTTTTTTAGTTTATTAAATTCTGCTAATACTAGATTATTATATGAATAATGTTGCATGCATATTCTATATAGAGTATTTAATTACATGATCTTAGTAACATGTCATATGGGATAGTAGAGCTACTCACATGCAAAATATGAACATACTTACATAACTGATTTTAGGTTACTAAGTAAGTTAGATAACTAGGTAATATCATTAAATCTCTAACTATAAAATATTGAGTAGGAGAATGTATGAGATACCTACAGTTTCCATTGTTGGTTCATTATATACTAGGATGAGCTTCGCCTCAGAATCTTGCTGAGCTCTAGTAGGAGGGTTTTCGTCCGGGTAGTACTGGAAATAAATTTCTTAGGATAAGGTATTAGGTGGAGTATATAAGACTGATCACCCATAAGAGACGGTCTTCTATAGAAAGCTTAATTACTAAAACAATGGTTACACACTCAACTCGAAATACTGATATCCTCACGTAGGAGTTCTTATTAGTAGAGTAGAGGACTAAATTAAATGGCAATTAGAAATATGGGATATGAGATATTTGTCTTATTTTCTAAATGAAATTGTTTCAGTTTGATTTGTTAATTGTATGACTTCTCATAGGAGGCTTGTAATTAATGAAAAGTTGAATTACCATGAATATTAGTGATAGTCCTAGAGATATTTCACTTGCATATTGTAGATTTTATTTTATATTATGTTAATTATTCAAAATATTTGTTGCACGATGTTTGCTATTATATGGATTAATTTATTTTCATTCAAATAGATATGTCCTTAATTCCTTTATCCACTGTACTCACACTTACATAACTTGTATGGTTAGACTATGTCGTCTGGATTAGTATAACCTAGATTTAGTGCTTATAGCTGATAAGTTATCAAGTTTTTACTCTTATATGTTCGTCCACATTCACTAATGAGACTAGTGAAGAAAAATAAAGCATATATGTGGTGGGAGAATTCCTAGAAAATTCATTGATATATGTTGACATACGATGTCCAATATGTTACAGCATGAAATTCAAGAAATTCAAACCACCATAATATTATGCTAAATCTCAGTGAGATTTCTAATGAATATCTTTACCAAGCTATAGTAGCTAAAGGTGAATTTTCTAATCCTTTGCTAAAAGAAAAATATTTCTTATATAGTATTAAAGGATATTGAAAGAAAATTGTTAGGGATATCTATACAATATTTGATTAGAAGGTAATAACAATTTATTGTTTATTAACTTATTTAAGTGGATGACTTAATGAATCTTGGATATGATTCAAGAATCATTAACCATGTTTGCATGCCTATTGCAAAGGGTTCTATAGAAACCAAAGGGTTTAGTGAAGGCAAGTTCACTAAGAGTAAAGACTTCAATGGCTATAGTGTCTATACATAAAATGAGAAATATTTAAATTCATATTTGATAAATTTATAAATTAAGACATTAAAAATTGTCAAGCATTTAAGAAAAATTTGATTTTTGTTTCATACTTGATGAAATAATATCATTCTGTTTGTCTCAACGACAAAGTTTCTATGTGAAAGAATAATATTCTTAATTACGCTAAATGACATTTTTATTGACCTTAATTATTCTTATTGTATAATATTAATAATGATGAGATTGAACATGATAAATCTATTCATAAAAAAGTGAATAAGTACTAAGAATAAAACATATTTGTACTTCGGTTATATTAACCTAAATATGATCCAAAAATTGGTTAAGGATATGTATCTAAACTTGTTAGAAGCCATATATTCATTAATCTACGAATCTTATCTGGAAAGTAAAATGACTAAATGGTTATTTGTTAGAAAAGACCTAAGAGTACAAGAATGTTTAAAAAAGGTACATATTGTTGTCTGCTGGCCCTTTAGTAATCAAGCCCAATGAGATTTTGAATATATAATTATGAATAATTATTCAAAAATTTTGTTATGCTTACCTAATGTGACTGCTAATTGAATTCTTTCGAAAACTTCAAAGAATTAAAAGCAGAAACCAAAAGGTAATTAGAAGAAGCATAAAGACTCATCGATTGGTTCGAAGCGTTGAATACCTCTATAGAGAATTTTTAGGAATATCTCATAAACAATGAAAACTTTTGGCTATAATTAAGTTATTGTTCAATTATTCATTATTACGACCCCCAAAGTAAGTTATGTCTTGAGAAACTAACTGATGATGTAATCAGCCTATCTATGAAAGATAGATTAGAGTAAGCACTTAGGAAGGATAAATCACTAGAAGATAAACATATATCAGACCCTCATTGTAGTGGGAGGATTATGAGACAATCTGGTAGATATTTGGAAATAAGAGAGTCCTATAACCTAGAATCTGATTACTTTATCTATTAAGAGGAAATAGATGATATTGATATAGATCTTTGGCAAAAGGCAATAGAATCTATATTAAAGTCTATGTACTCTAATAAAATCTGGGATCTTATAGATCTTCTTGGAGAGGTAAAACCATTTAAGTATAAATTAGTCTATAAGAGAAAAAGAGGAATTGACAGGAAAGTAAAGACTTTCAAGACAAGTTAGTTGCAGAAGGATTATATACAGAAAGAATGTCTATTCTGTTGTTATGGTCAAGTATATTCATATACTCTTTTCTATAGTCGTATCTCTTGATTATGAGATATAGTAAATGAACGTCAAGATAGCTTTCCTGAATAGCAATCTTGATGAATGTATCTAAAAGATGCAGCTAGAGAGATTCATTGAAAAAGGCCAAGAAAATAAAGTTTATGAAACTTTAGAGGTCTAATTTATAAGCTTAAGCATTTTTCTAGAATTTATTGATTTGATCAATACATAGACGAATCTTGTATCTATAAAAGATTCAGGGCAGCAAAGTGATTTTTTTGATTTATATATATTGATGATATACTAATCATTAGGAATGATATAGGATGACAATCATCAATAAGAATTTGGTTAGTATAATAGCCTGATATTTATTATGCTGTTAGAATAGTAAGTTGTTACTAATCCAATCCAGAACCTGAACATAGAGTTATAGTCAAGTGTATCCTTAAGTATCTTCAGAGAAATAGGAACTGTATGCTTGTCTATTCTGGAGAAAGATCTAACTCATATAAGATATATTAATTCGGATGCTCGATCTGAAAATATAATCCAGAGGATCAACTTTTTGTTATGTGTTAACCCTAATAGCGAGGCGCTATAGTGAGTAAGATAGCCTTAGCAGAAGAATCTTGCTGGTCCATTTACCAAATCTTTAGCAATCAAAGTATTTGAGGATTACCTAGAAGGAATGAGAATGCGTGATATATCACATCTGCTTTAAAGGGCAAGTGGGAGATTGTTGGGAATATGTCCTAGAAAACAGTTTCTTTGTTTGGCATTTTAAACAATGTTTATTGGATTTAAGTGTTATCTATTTGTTATTAATAAATTCCATATTATGTCCCAATAATATACATGTGATGTTTATGTTTTTTATTATGCAAATGTCTAAAAGTTTCCATAACTAATAATGAGTAATAAAAAATTATTCGCGTGAAGTGTTCACATGTGGGAGACTAAATTACTTATTTCATTATGTCTAAATTAAAAGTTCACATTCTGCAAATAAAGATGGAATACTTTTTTTTTCCATAGAATGTAGTGTTGTCTATTTTAACAGGATTGATGAAGTCTCCAATCATCGAAGTGTCTGACTTCAGATAGAAACACTAGTGCATTATAAGAAAGTTATAAGTACATTGAACTGGACCAAGTGAAAATAGAATTTGAGGTTAAGTGTTGTAACTCAATATTCTATCTTTCACTAATCTAGCACTATTGCAAGATTATATTAGTCCTAGTGATTGTCGGACTTGCTTTCATGAGTTTTATCTTTTTGACTTACTAAAGGACTAGTTCCAATTATATGGTTCGAACTCCGGTATCTTGGAAGATAAGATTTGTGAATTGACGAGAACATCTTTCATAATTTGGACACCATGCATATAATGTCACTTTTAGTTTTTTCAAGGACTTGAATAATAAAAAACCAGGTGCCAGATATTCACTTTTGTGAATTTGACTGTGTTTGTATGGGCAGTTACAAACACCGTAGTCAATTTTTATCCATTAGATGAAAAATGACAACTCAAAGGTAAATATATACTAGAGAGGTAATACAGTAATTTTACTTCACTAATACGGTATTGCATCGGAGGTATATCTGCAGGTATATTATATGCTAAATGGATCAAGTTAATTAAAATGTTAATTAGCTTCATAGAAAATATATGACATTTAGTCTAAGAGTACAATATTAGGCCTATAGTGGAGTACCCCAATATTAATGAGTATGGTCCAGTCATAATTAAGAGTTGATTATGATTATGGGTAGTTGGCCTATTGGAGCTTAAACTATCTGGATCCATAAGGTCCCCTGTCTAGCTCACATATAGCCTAATAACTAATTGAATGGTCAGTTGAGCTCAATAAGCCTTTTAGGATTTATATCTCTTTAAATACTTAAGAGAAAAGTTCTCCTAGGAAACTCTAAGGGTGATACACGCCACTAATGCACAGTAACTGTGCATTTTTGTGTGACAGAGAGAAAAAGAGAGAGTGGAAGAGACGAGCCACCGCAAGAGAAGTCCTGTGTTCGTTTATAGCCGCTAAAGGAGAGATACCCATGGTCATAGACATGCACTCAAGGAGAAGGAAGATCGTCTTCCGGATCGTTCACTCATCTCTCGTTAGGAATCAAGAAAGTGTCCACACACTGGATCATTCAACGGGCTCTAGAGAATAGATGGAAAGGCTCAATAGTTGTGAAACGCTTCCAGGTTTTAACTAAACTAAGATCCATGAATTGATTTATGTTAGATCAACGATCTTACATTTTTGTTTTATAAAATTTCAAGAAAATTTTTAAACTACCTATTCCGCTGCGTTCTTGATTTGTTTATAAAATTGCGGAAATTATTTTTGGAAAAATCGTTTTTCGAAATTTATTGATTCAGAATTTCCAACAGACATGTCATCACAAAGATTGTAGTCATAGCCATAATGTGTACATTTATTTATATACATAATGACTTTAATACATGCATGCATTATTTTAGTCACAAAAAAATTACCATACACCCATTCAGGAGATGATGAGAGATTATGTATCTCAATATCGATTCTTGAATTGTCTCATTTAGACAGTTTGGGATTAGACTTATGTGTTGTCATTCACTTATAAATATTGTTCTGATGGTATTTCCATGTGTTTTCTGGGTATGTACATATGTGTACCACACTTAAGGGAGCCGGGGGGAGATGCTGTCGAAATTTCGATGTAAACGGAACAATGTTTGAGTGAATGATGTACCACATGATAAAGTGATCCTGAATGAGATATAGTCTTACCCTTTAGAAATGAAGTGATAAGGTGGATTTAGGATACGTTATATATTTTTAGGTTTTGACAACATTTTTTAATTTTAATGTCATTCAAAATATTATTTTCTTTATTTTTACTAATTATTAATATATTTTGTTTACCTTAATATTTTTTTAAAATTTTAATTAATTGATATTTTTAATATTTTATTATATAAAAATTATTATTTTAATTACATAGTTAAATATTTAATTAAAAAATAATTCTATATAAAGTGACGACAATTGTCGCCGTATTAGGTTGCTAAATTAATTAATTATTTAATTAAAAAAATAGGCCTTAAAGCGGCGGTATTTGTCACCACTTTAGGTTACTGAATTAATTAATTAATTATTTAATTAAATAAAATTCACCCTAAAGTGGCGATAATTGTCGCTGCTCCAAATAAAAATACAACAACGACAATTTCAAAATTATCATCGCTAATGGGTTGCCATATGATATTTTTGTCGAGTTTTTAGCAGGGACAACTATCGATGCTCTAAATTATCTAATACGGATACAACAACGCTTGCCATCATTTTAGAAGATCTATACTAACAAATTTTTAGCGACAACTCTAAAACGGGGATATTGTCGCCGCTTTATATCTAAAACGACAAATCTAGAATTTAATTCAGCGACAAATGTCGCTATTCTATTGCTATTTTGTTGTAGTGTGCCTTTAGTGATTCTTCGTTTGCTAGTGTTTGAGGTCAAAAAACTCTGTGGTTTTGGATGTTTCGTTGACATTAAGATTCAGACTTTGAATAGTGCAAACACAATCTGATTTGCACATTCCTTTCTCTTCTTACCATGCATTAAGTTGCCATTTGCTTGACTTTTATTGTGTTGATTTATTAATCTTGTGTTACACGGCGATCTGCAATATAAAATATTGTGCTAAAAAGGTGTTAGGTTTTGGTTGTTGACAGAAATCTCACAAAAATTTTATATTACGTCAAATCTGTTTTTTTTTTTTTTTTTGAAATTTACGTCAAATATGGTTTATGGTAGAGAAAAATTTCCATGTCACTCCAATGATATACAATATGATAACATACTACACATATAGTGATCTGCAATATAGAATCTTCTATGAAAAATATTTGGTTTTGGTTGTTTACAGAATTCTTGCCGAATTCTAGTGTTACATCAAATATATATGGAAAATTTGTTGTTGAGGAAAATTTCAATATCAACCCAATGCTACATCGTATGATGCATATACATATCTTCATATATATATATATATATATATATATTTGTCCAATTAGTATTAGTTACACACGTCCTTTTATGTAAAAATTGAAGGAAAAAAGTATTAAATAATGTATACTTTTTTAACTATTTAAATTATAATAATAGTTAGATCATATGATCCAAAAGCTAAAAACAATAGCTATCAATAGGTTAAAAAAAAAACCTAGGAACCTATATATATACATATCCTAAGTAAAGTAACCACCTTCTATCTACTTTTAACAGTCGAAGGGCATTTAACTCACAATTTATTTAACAGTGCATTCCGATTATATGACCTAATGCATGCACATACAACATCTATCTATAATTAGAGTGCAATCGCGGACGCTTAATAGATATTGACGCGATTAATCCATAAACGTAATACAAAATTATAAGGTGAACATTGGTTTATAAAATTAGACGCTGACTACAAATTAGGCCATAGATTCCTACTGGTGGTTTCAATATGTCTTGTACTTCCAATTGACTCTGAAGTTTGGACTCAAAAGACATTTGTATTGAATGTTATGTACCATACGGCACTCTGGGAGTTCTAGTAAGGAACTAAACCAATTAACTTCCTTGTGGTCCTTCTTGGGAAATAGAAGACTTTTACAGACAAAGGAGACACTCTATCTTTGTAAGGCCATAGAAATTACAACGAAAAGGATTAGACCTGCTACCACCAAATGAATCATTGCTAGTAGAACTCCCACTATTTAGAAAACTCTAGGCCAATCACTACTCTTGGTTGTTTTTTCTGTAACTGCCCATGTTCTAGTCCATTTTATGTGCCAGAGAAGAACTCGTGCGAGGATGGTACTTCGGAGATTTCCTTGGAACATTCTCGCAATTAGTTTAAAATAATATGTTAAATCCTTACTGGTACAATGAAGCATGCTTGTAATAAAAATACCTAAAAACTTAACTTTGGTGGCGACACATTCCAAGTAATTAAACCTAAGGCTTTGATACCTTTTTTTATGTCATGACCTAAACCTACGCCAATGGCACGATGAGAATTTCAAATTATTTTAGAAATTTAAATTTTATTTTTAAAAGTGTCCAAAACTTTCAAAAGTTATAAAACAATCATATTTAAAAATAAATATAGAAAAAAGAAGTCTTGGAAATCCAACCAGTAACCTTACCCACAATTATATATAATCGCATTCAAATATAGATCGTACAATAGTTATAAATTTATAGTCAAATACAAGTGTATGTGCATCAGAATTATCGATGCATATATATATATATATTAAGTACTAATATGTCACATAGGTTACAAATTTAATATAAAGTAGTAGTCTTGGTACCATGCTAATCAAGTTCTACAAATCTAAAACATAACAACAAGACTTGATCAATCTCCAAGCATTACCAGGGATAATACTACTAGTTTGCTAGCCTCGTAGTCTACTATTGCTCTCCTAGATGATATTGAATACTGTCTGGGGAAGGAAAAGAGAAGGGTAAGTATATAATGGTCAGTAGAAATACAGTGACCTTTTGGAAAACCTTTTTAGTTCTAAAAATATTTGCATGATTAGTTATTCAAAAAATAGTTTACAAACTATATATAATCCAAAACCAATCAATCAAATATAGTGAAAACATATTACACATAACATAAATCATTTATGTCCATGAGCTTTCATCATCTCATTATGAGTTAACGATACTAGCACTATGTGTGCTAATTATCTTATTCAATACCAATCTAAAATAATCTAGTTAGATAATTTAATGCCTAAATTTGATAAAAAAAAGGTAAAATTAGAACACTCTGCATAGGTTTACAAACTCTACACTGACAATATAGGACAATACTATATGTAAAACTATAATACAAATGTAGTACTCATGTGTGATCTTATGACATATATAATATGAATAATATATAAATTAAATAGCCATTAATGAGGGTTAGTTCTAAAACGTGCTATGATATATATATATATATATATATATATATATATATATATATATGGGTTCCCAATCCAATAAATGTTTTTTTACTTATTCATAAGTCTTTTTTTAGCCATTAGATAATTATCTAACGATCATCATAATTTGGATTGTAAGAAAAAAAAATAAAAAAAAATCTATTATTTAATATTTTCTTCTTTCACTTTTTATCATGAAAAAACGTGCATAATAATTTTTAATTAAACAAAATAATACATATGTACAGGTGAAAAAAAAACTACTATATTGATGCTCGTGTGTGTGTGTATATATATATATATATATATATATATATATATATATATATATATATGGATTGGTGCCCTATATATATATATATAGAGTCATTCAATTAGGTTTACAGAAAATCGGGCAAAATTAAGGTAGTATTTTGACCAAAATAAAAATTAAAACCTACGCATACTAAATCTCACAACAATACAATGTATCCAATAGCATCCCCATCCATAAAAGAATAATCGAACTAAATTTAAATCCATGTTCCCGCCTATCAAAGAATAATCATACTAAATTTAAATCCATGTTTTCCATAGTAATTAATACAACATAGTAAGTTTTCAATCAAAACTAGTTTAAAACGTGGTAAGTGAATCCATACTTGATCGGAGTAGCTAAATCTGTTGGATAAAAATGGGTAAATGGGTTAAGGAAACAATTTGGGCTTGGCTTGGGCTTGGAAGCCCAAGTGGATTTTATAGATTAAATTTGTTATAAAACCCATTTTCATGGACCATTTTGAAGCTAAAAATTGAGTGGGATCCACATCTTGTTGATGAAAGATCTTAGTGAATTCTTGTTCTCCTCTGCGAGGAGATCGATTTCGTATATTCACACGCTCAAAATGGTGCACGGATGAATGAGAAATTGTTGCTCAAAAGTGCACCATTGAAATGGAAAATGAAAGGAAAATATTATAATCCCACATTGGTGGGAAATGCATGGTGCAAGTGGTTTATATAGAACCTTGTTTTGTGATGGTGGTAAGAATAACAACCACAGATGCTCTCTCAGGCGCGCGCAGGGGGGGTGCAAATCTTCGGGGTTGGGCCTGAATTTGCATGGGCTCGTGTGTGCCCGCACCTGCGGACACGAATGCCGGGCTGAAACTTGGACCATAGTAAGCCCAATATTTTTTTTTTTGTGGCCTAATATTTTTTTTTTTCATTATGAACCAGAATGAACGTTTTTTTTTTCATTATGAACCAGGAACGTTTTGGATCATTATGAACCAGGAACGTTTTGGATTTTATTACCCATAATGACTGGAAAACGTTTTTGAGATTAATGGATTTCTGGTTTTGCTACCAAGTCCCTCCTTGGAGACTATAAAAGGTGAGCTTCCCCTCTTCATTTTACACACCAAAAAAAAGAACAGAAGCCTTCTTCTCTTTGCCATTCTCTCTCAAGTGTTCTTGAGTTCCTCAGTTTTTTTTTTAGCTAGACCTTTTCGAGTGTCTAGAAAATTTTGAGTTCAAAGCTATCCAGTTCGTAGAGTGGAGGTGTTGGTGCTTCACCTGCTGCTCTTCGTCGTTGTATCCTGGGAGACTGACGCTTGTAAATCCTCAAACATTCTGGTGGAGGGAGCGAATCAGTTTTAAGGACTCTGTGTGGAACACAGCCCTCGACGGTCAACAATCCTTTGTATTGAAGTGCTACCGAAATTCTACTCAAAGTTGGAGCATAATATTTCGGTAACAATATTTATCGAAAACATTTATTACAAACGTTTGTAACCTTATATATTGCATGCTACAACCGGTGTGACAAAATCTAGCTACTGAATGCTCGGCTGATCTCTGGTGCTCAATTGGATACTAAGGAAGCTCTGTTATTAGACTTTAAATTTCTAGCAGAGGCTCGAATGGCAAAATAGACCCGACAACTTCATCCGGGAGGTTGAATTTAGCTCTAGTTATAATTGGTTATTCAATTTGGCATGCCTTACGAGACACCTAAGCCTGTTTGGGATGGGTTCGTTGAACGCTGTCTCCAATGGCCATGCTATATTTCAAATCAATCCTCTCAACAAACCGTTTCACGTGGTATCACCTTAAACCTAGGTAATGGCTGAATTTTATAATGTCGCACCGGAAATTACAAAACCTTGGTTGTTTCTCTCATTCTTTGAATACGGCCAACAGAAGTGAGTGGTGGCATAGATACATGGGTGGAGGAGGTGCACAAGGACTTTGGCAAGGTGGTGGTGGTATTTGTGATGGTGGTTAATGGCTAGAGGTGGTGAATTGGTGATTTTTGGCCATTCGGGTTCGTGATTCATTCTCTCCTTTGTCGGCAAGTGAGGTGGCGCCACTCTTGAGGATTTGTCATTGGAGGACAATGATTCAATTAGTGGTGGTCGTTTCAACGGAGAAGCAGCTAAAAACAATCATTGAAGCTTGGCCGAGAGGGATGTGTGAGAGAGAGAGTGAGTTGAGGAAGAAGAGAGAGGATGACGGTGTTTGAGTGGGTTGGCCACATGAATGGCTTTAACTGTGTATTAGGTTTTAGTTTCTTTTTCCCCCTCTCCTCCCCTCTTTTTTTTTTTTTTTTTTTTTTTTTCCCTTTTAAATTATCCTTTATGAATATTAACAAGAAATTATTATCAAATAGTACTTTTTTTTCTTTGTACATCAAACAATTTACTTGTATTTTTTCTTTACTTGTATATTTTCAGGTGTACCATGCAGTAATCTTGATTTTTGATAGATATCTTTTTGGTCATGGTATACCTTTTTGTGAAATTGTACTAGTACATAGTCAGGTTGTTTTGAAAAAGAAATTGTAAATTGATTCTTTATGTTTGGTAGATATCATTTTAGTAGTAGTAGATCTCTTTATAAGTTTAATAATGGAGTTGGTAATTTTGAAAATATACTAGTACATATATACAGGATATACCAAGAGAAAAAATAGATATTGTACTTCTCAATGGTGATTTACTATTAATGTTGGTAAAGTTCATTTTCTATAATTTTGTGAACTCATGAACGTTAAAAAAACTAAAAATCTTTTAACTAACAAATGAATATTAACTTATAAAAAATTGTAAGTTTTGAAGAGAGTGATAATTAATAATTCAACGAGTGATATATATATATATATATATAAATTTATCGAGAATTTACTATTTAATGAGTCATGTAACTATAAGAAGTCTTAAATTGGGGACATTTACTGATTTTTGAGCCTAAAAAGATATATATATATATATAAATATATATATATATATATATCCTTTAATATAATTTGTTGAGTTATTTGCTTAGCTTTCAGTCCTTTTCTCTTGTTATCATAATCTGTATCTTCATCCTACACTTTGCCATAGTTGCAAAAGTACAAGAATTCGGTTTACTAGCAGCAACATTTCTAATAATTGCTTCTGCCATTAGTTCTTCAAGAAACTAAAAGTTAATAATTAAGAAAAAAAAATCTGTAATAGGCTGCAATTGACTTGGGGTCAAGACTCAAAATTCAAGTAAAATCGTTAATTGGAGTAAATTTTTGGTGAAATTTCTACTTCGACTTTTATTAATTACTTCATATGCTATCAAATTCCCGAACCGCGTGAAACTCTTATTGTCAAGGTAGCAATAGTTGAAAATCAAGTCCTACTCCAGGAAACAATACTCTCTTTATTAATCACCAAACAATGCTAAGAGCAACCATAGTACCCTATTTTATACCAATAATTTTTCATGGAAAATGTGCAGCCAGATATGATGGAGCTGAAGTAAACGTGAAATTTTATACACACAACCCTCAACTTCGTTGAAATTTTAAAGAATATCGACCTATAACAGGTAACTTAGTATGAATGCATTCAAAATGACCCATTTTTCCACAATCCTTGTAGAAAAAAAAAAATATAGAATTCTAACACTTTTTCTAGTTACTTCGTTCTCTATTTCCACTGTAACAGAATCCCTTGAAAAAGTACAAAATCTGTGCAGTGACTAAAGTCAATTAGACTCAATTTCCACGAAACCAAAACTTGTCTAACGCATTGTCATTCAATCACCTCCAAATCCCTCTATATAACTCCCTCTATATAAATGCCATATATTCATGCAACCAAGTGTTGATCACCCCATCATCCTCCTCGCGTGCATTGTGATCGCCATCGTCGTCGTCACTCTTATCGTCGTCACCATGGGGCTGAGACTATGCAGAACTACACGACTCAAAAACCTGCCCCTCACTCTAAAATCTGTCGCCAACTCCACGCCTCGCTCCAGATTTCCACGAGGGAGATACTCGCCGCCACCAACAATTTCTCCTCGGACCTAATCTTCGTGGACACGTGATTCGGATGTTAGAATTAATTCCCTAATCTTAAAAACCTCTTATTTCCAACATCGGATTCGTCTACAAGGCCGTCCAACATCGGATTCATCTACAAGACCGAGCTCTCCAATGGCCGCAAGCTGATCGCCGTCAAAAAGCTCGCCCCTCAAGCTTTCCAAGAATTCATGGAGTTTCGTTCGGAGCTCGAAATCCTCGGCAAGCTCCAGCCGCAACGTGGTTCAGATTCTCAGGTACTGTGTTTCGGGGAAGGAGAGGATTCTGATATACGAGTTCTTCGAAAATGGAGATCTGGACCTAAACCTTCATGACTTGTGGTCATCGGAGCGAAACTACATGTCGCGTACGCGGTACCCTTTATCTTGGGAGACGAGGCACTAGATTGTTAAGGGTGTGGCGAATGGGCAGGCCTATATGCATGGCTTGGAAAAGCCCACTATCCCTAGCGATGTAGAGTCCAGCAATGTCTTGTTGGACTCGGAATTCGAGGCCCATATTTCAGACTTTGGGCTGGCTAGGACGGTTGACTCCTGCCAATCTCACGTGTCGACCTAAGCAGCCAGCACGGTAGGGTACATGCCGCCCGAGTACGAAGAAAGGTTCACGGTGGCGACGGTGAAAGGCGACCTATATAGTTTTGGAGTCTTAATGTTGTTGGAAGTGGCGATGGGGAAGAGGCCTAATTCCACGGTAGATTTGAATGGCGAATCGATGAGCTTTCTAGACTGGGCCAGAGTAATGGTGGCTCCAAATGGGGAAAGGGACATGTTAGACGCAAATATTTGGGTTTGGGTTAAAAGGAAAGGACTAGAAGAGGCCCCGTATTAAGGAGTACTTTAGGATCGCTTTAATGCGTACTGAAGTGAGCATAAAGAAGAGGCCTGCAATGAGAGATGGTGTGGAATTGTTGGCACAAAATTTTACATGAAACCAATGGATCCTAAATAGCTGGACAAGCTCCAACTCGTTTTTTTCTTTTTTTTTTTTGAACCACCAACTCGTTTTTAGTATTTGGAACTTAAGTCTTTCGTCTTTTAATAAAGTAGTACTTAATCTTCAGTCTCCCTTTGAAGTTTCCATCCAATAATTTGACCGTTTTAACGACAATGCGAGTTCGGAGTGACTCGCCAGCCCTCGTTTATAATTCTAATACACCTCATCTATGCTTCCACACTTATTTACCCTAGCATTATTCTTTACCCTTTATATCTATCACGTTTTCAAGTGGTCTAGTGTTTTCAAGAGGATGGTTTGAGTGTTTGGGTACAAGTTCAAGCCAATTTTGGGACTTACATTAGCTTCATTGCTCCATTATTTAAAAGAGGTTATCAATCCACTAGGTCTTTTTGTTTTACCTAAGTCCTTTTGTTTTACCTATTTATAGGTATTTCTTTTTAGCCATTGTATCATCATCTAACGATGATCTAACGGCTATAATGAGATATATATAAAGAAGTGTATTATTAATGTTATTTCTCTTTCTTACTTTTCATTATAAAAAAATATGTATAATAAATTTTCATTGACTAAATTAACACTTATGCATAGGTAAAAAGAAAAAAAATACCCACTAGATTAGTGCTCTTTAAAAAATATCCTATATGTGAATACATATATTGTTAGGGATAATGTAGTCATTTTGGTTTTTACTTGAGTAAACTATTTTCACTTCACGGCCTTACATTATTTCAATTCTACACTTGAGACTCCTAAATCGTTAGCAGTAAAATGGAAAAACAAATAAATCCAAACCGGAAGGTTTACACCTGTGTTATTTAATGACTCAATTTCCTCTAAACTGGTTACTATTGGCAGACTAGGATGATGATCAAACTCAGTGGTTCAGCTGCCATTACTCTAGCCCAACGATCCTTTAATCAATTGTGGTTTTGATTGTTTACCAATCAGTCTGAAATCTTTTACTAAATAGTCTTATTTAAAGCTCTGTCTTAAGCAGTAGTTTATGAAATAATTCGACATAAAACAGGTTTACCAAACACCAATTATAGTTAAAAATTATTGCATAATCAGAAATTGAAGCTATACAAGCAGTTCCAAACTTGCCAAAAGAAGACATATATTCAGTTCACAAATGCAGTAAACCAATTACATCATGCAAAATCAACGTCAGTTTTCCTAACATTCCATTTCCAAGATCAAACTGCAGTTCCCTTTGATTCAATTCATCATATGCCCTAACTTTCCATCTCCTAAACGATGAAAAACAATACAACGAGTAACTTATACGCTTATAATCCCCTTTTATCTACTCAGAGCAAGAAAATGTAAATAACCAAGAACAGAAAGCAAACTATACAGTAAACCTTCACAAGAGACCATATTGAATTCAAGGAAGATTCCAACCTCCGTGTCATACGTAGCCCCAGCATTGCAATCCGGGCTTCCAGCCTCATTTCAGTCAGATCTATGCCGGTTAGAGTACTCTGTATGAAATCTACACTCAGGATTGAATCATCTTCCCATGCTTGGTATGGACACATTGTCCACAAATATCCTGCAAATGGCAATGAAACTTTTTATGTAGTACTTCTTGGTATTTTGTAGTACTAATTACATCCTTGAATTCCAACAGACAAAAGGGTATTGTATTTATCTTAGAAATAATTAAGAGAACTTTAAAACAGGTGGGTAGCTAAACCCGCAGTAGGAATCTGACTATATTCTGGTAAACTCATAAACAACCCAATATGGATCATAAGTGATAAAAGGAACATTCAAACCATGAATATCGAATTTAACATCTTGTCCCCAATATACGGTATTCTAGAATGTGACGAAAAAGAAATGATCACATAATTCATGGACCGAATCATCAACAGAACAAAAATATCTCAGAACTATGAACAAGAGATGAGACATAATGCTCTCAAAGAAGACATGTAAACTAGTTATTGGGTAAGTGAGAAAATTATCCCATCATGGAACTACATCAATGTTGGAGTTTTCAAGCAATAGTAGAGGCATCAAGCAATTTAGCAAGACTAATTCTAAAGAATGAAAATTAGATAGAATATCAGCTGATGTTGGTTTCACCATTCTCATCTTAGGCAAGAGACATAACAAGTGAATGAAAATTAATTCCTATGTTTCCTTTAATTCTGTTTGTCCAAGCTAAATTTTCCATGAATCAATGGTCTACTAGCTAGGTCACAAAGTTCAGTATACTCACAATGTCATATATGCCTAAATCTAAGTTCAGGGCTTGAACATGAACAAATTGTAAAGAAAGCCAGAGGAAAAGGGTTTCAAAAGATGAAAAGAAAAGACAACAAGAGAGCATCATAATATCCACCAATTGAGAACACAAACATAAATAAAGCTCACTAAAACAAAATGGGATCCATATAATTTCTTCAACAGAAGCGTTTTCACTTTCTGGGTTTGCAAGATTTTCTCAGAAGCCAAACGGGGTCAAATGCTGGTCTGTATACTGAAAGTATTTTCATTTTCCATCATAATCATTTCTTGCAAGTTTTAGAGAGAGAGAGAGAGAGAGAATTGAAGTAGACCTTGTAGAGACCCAGAGGGAGAGAGAGAGTGAGCGCCTGAAATCAAAGGGACTTCATTTCAGGGGTCAAAATTTTCTGGGCTGAGTCGAGGAGGCAAAATGGGTATTGGACAATGCCGGCTGACACCAAAATGTACGGACCGCATCAAGTGGGACCCGTCAAGCGCTGCAATGACGTGTTAAGATCATAGTGTGTGGCTCTGCTCCTTCTCTAGAATCTCCGCCGTCAATGGAACCTGTGATTTTCCCACGTGTTTGATCATGAATTCTCTCTATTCTCTCTTATGGTGGAGTCATGGTGCACTTGGATTGGATGACGTTTCAGCGGAGAAAGCCAAGGACGCAACCCACCCAAAAAAAGGAAAAAAAAAAAATTGCATACCTCCAAAACTGCCGGCCATGGCCGTCCGAGCTTCTTATATCCCTTTCCCCTTCTCTTTCTCTCTCTCAATCCCTCAAATATATTTCTCCGCTTTCTTCTCTTTCTTTCATGGGTTTTTGCTCTGCTATGGTGCCCATTTTTCAACTCAACAAGTCTAGTTTTACTTCACAATGGGGTGCGTTCATACCAAGTCTTCAATGGAATCTCCACCTAGGCGCTTGGAGAAGTTGAAAATGGAAAATGGGTATGTGGGAAAAGGTGGGATTGTTGGGCCTAGAAGATCCACGGGTCAGAGATATCCAGAAAGGGAGTTGGGTAGGCAACGCCGTCCCCGACCCGGAATCAGTAATGTTGTTGAGCTTGGTAGCATCAATGGGAATGGAGGAGGAGGTGGGAGGTTGATTGGTAGTGACGAGGGAGAAATAAATGGTGGAAATGTATCAAGGAGATTTTCCATGGAGGAGGAATTGGCTGATGGTTGGCCTAAATGGCTCCTTGATAATGTTCCCAAAAAGGTTTTAACTGGTTTGGTTCCAAAGAGTGCTGAATCTTATGATAAGCTTGATAAGGTGTGTTCTGATCTCACGTTCAACTTTTTTTGTTCTCTTTGAATGAGTAGATATGCTTAGAAAGTGTTAGAAACCATCAGGAGAAACAACTTTATATTGTGTTGATAGAGTTGATTGGTTCTTATATTGAATTAGTTATACATAAGGGAAATTGGTTTTAATATTGTTGTATGTTAACTTTAAGGGAGCTTTGTCTTTTGTATGCTAAACTATATGGAAACCCTTTTTGCAGCCGGAAAAAAAAAATTAGGCTTATAAAGTTCTAGTTGTAGAGATATCTGAATCATCTTGGGTAACAACTTCATATTGTGATGGTAGTATTGATTGGTTTTTATATTGAATTACTTATGCGTCAGGGTATTTGGTTTTAATTGTTGAAGAGGGACCTGGTCTTTTATTGTGGTATGCTAAACTGTATTGCAACCATTTTTCTTCCTTCATGTGTTACTGTGGACTTGAGTCTGACTGGATTTTATAGCAGAGTTCTGGAAACAAATAAGAATCGATGTTTTTCATTTTAAGAATGTGTTGTTTTCTTGGTTTGACAGTGGGTTAAAATTATAAGGTTGGAAACCTTGCTGTTTTGATTTTCTTAATTATTGACGAGCTGAGCATAAGTTTTATAAGTTGGCCAAATGAATATTGTTCAAAAGAGACCATCATTTGGAGGAAAGAACTTGGTTTGGATCTGCTTTGTTTGACCGAAATGCATGATTTACAGGTGGGTCAGGGAACATACAGCAATGTCTACAAAGCTCGAGACAGGGACACCGGAAAAATTGTTGCCTTAAAGAAGGTTCGCTTTGATACATCACAACCAGAGAGCATTAAGTTTATGGCACGGGAGATCACGATTTTACGACAATTGGATCATCCAAATGTAGTAAAACTTGAAGGTTTGGCTACCTCAAGAATGCAATACAGTCTTTATCTTGTATTTGATTTCATGCAGTCAGATTTGTCAAGAATAATTTCCCGCGCTGAGAGGCTTACTGAGCCACAGGTTTACGTCTTCTCTGCTTTTTGTTTCGTAAGATTTCAAACTATAGATGTTCTGATTCAGCTTGGTTTCTAATCTGAACTTTTTGATACAGGTCAAGTGCTATATGCAACAACTACTTTCAGGTCTGCAACATTGTCACTCTAGGGGAATTTTACATCGAGACATCAAAGGCTCTAACTTACTGATTGATGGAAGTGGAATGCTAAAGATTGCAGATTTCGGGCTTGCGAATTATTATAGTCCAAACCACAGGCATCCTCTTACAAACCGAGTTGTGACACTTTGGTATAGAGCTCCTGAGCTACTACTGGGTGCTACAGATTATGGAGTAGGTATCGATCTTTGGAGTGCTGGATGCCTCTTAGCAGAGATGTTTACGGGGAGACCAATCATGCCTGGTAGGACGGAGGTAATAATCATCAATTGCTGTAACCATGATCACAATATTTCTGTAGGTGGGTGAGAAATTTATTAATATCAGAATTAGTGCACTTATTATAGAGGAGAAAAATAATGTAGCAAACTGGTCAGAACTAGTACAAGAAGCATACCCAGATATAACTAAGCCTGGAAAACTACCAAAATATAACACACATGTCACACACAGTTTATCTTAGTTAATGCTAAAACTGTTAAAGCCATTAGCAAAACTAAATTTTCTGTCCACAAACAGATAGTCGCATGCTGCACATACTCATTTGTAGTTATAATGTTGTGTATATTGGTTATTTTTATGACAATTGAGTTTTATCATCGCCTTACTGCCAGATAGTATCTCAAAACATGAACCTCATTTAACTTAGGTTGAGCAACTTCACCAGATATTCAAGCTGTGTGGCACACCATCAGAGGAGTACTGGAAAAAACTGAAGCTGTCTACAACCTTTAGACCTCCACAATCGTACAAACCCAGTCTAGTAGAAGTTTTCAGTGATTTTCCTGCATCCACTTTCGGTTTATTGAGAACTCTTCTTTCTTTGGATCCTACATATCGTGGCTCTGCAGCATTAGCTCTTCAAAATGAAGTAAGTATAAACTTGAATGTTCATATTCAATTAGAGTTATTAGCTCAATGATGAATGTCCATATTCAATAAGAGTTATTAGCTCAATGATGTTATCATGTTTTGCTATCATGTTAGAGCAACTTCAAAATCTGCAGGAATTTTATATTTTGATGTATAAATTATCATAAATCCTTTTACTTTGCTTGTAGAAGAATTTTTGTAGTTTGAAAACTTGTGGGATTGGTGTTCTCTTTTTTGGTAATTTTATGTTCTAATGTCTTCAAGCATGCATATTGGTTGCACTGAATTCGTGGTCAGAATGGAAGTGATTTTCCTTCCTCTTTTTCTTTTTTTTTAATGAATTGGTTTCTCAAAGGTATAGTAACAAGTAGCTTGGTTACAGTTCTTTTCCACAAGCCCATTGGCGTGCGACCTTTCTGGTTTACCTGTAATCCAAAATAATGATGACGATGAACTAGATCAAGCCATTGAAGAAAAGAAGTAAGTTTTGTTTACTTATAAGTTCAGAGCTAAAAATAATGAGTTTGAATTCTCTGTGTTAAAATCAAAGAAATGAAAGAACCTGCACTCAAGTAGTTGCATATGCATGTTCAGATCATTCTTGTTAGAGAAAACTTGAATTCAGCACTATTATCTTATTTTCAAGACTATAGATAAAAGAGGGTCTGGCATCCTACTTATATATATTAGTACTACAAAACCCAAACAACCTTGCAATGATCCAGCTAAAAACATTTACTGAAAAAAGAAAACAAAAAATTGTGATAGACCTAATATTGAGATCGAGTATAATGTTGTGCTTGTAGAGAATCTAATGCATTGAGCTTATCTTGTAAGCTTTGATACGGATCTAAGTTTTACTACACTATTTTATATTCTCGGGAATAGATTATATGATGCAGGGATTTAATGTCTGTAATGGTATATGATTACTGTTCTCACTTTTGCAGGATTAGGAACACTAAAATTAGACGCTCCCGGACGCATCGTGAGCGCGGGAGAAGAGACTCATCTGCTGAGAAACCTGAAGATTCTGCAATTCCTAAAGAAGTAAAAGTAAGTATATTATTTGTTTTAAGATTAGGATTAGTTTTTGTAATGGCATATTTCAACAAAATAGTTTTGGTGTGCCTAGCTGTCTGAGTTATTTTCTACATTTTTTGTTTAGTTTCTTGGTTATGGTTGAATGGATATTTATTCATCCAAGTGAAAAACATGGAAGTCTTAAGCCAGAATGACTCATTCTATGTGGTTGACTCACTTCTAAACCCTTCTTGATATTACTAATAGTCTTTAGAAGCATCAGCAATTTTCCGTAAGTCAGCCTTTGTGATACCCTTAACTTGAACCAAATAGACAATTGAAAGAGGGAAGAAATGGGGGGGACTTGTTTCTATAATTGTTGCACCTGTCCAACCATAAGATTTCTACTTCTCATCACATTTCAAACATAGAGATGGTTTCCAATTTCAATGAGAAACATAGCTGAGAACTTGCATTAGTACTTATAAATAACCACCTTGTATGCATTTTTGTCGGATTTATGCTGGTCTCTGATCGTTGTAGCTTCCTACTCATTTATTTGAATTAAGCTATATGTTGTTTCAGGATGCAGAGAAGGCTGCCGAGCCAAACACTCAAACCGAAGATCCAGTTAATACAATGACTACAAGTAGAAACTCTTCTGGTGTATACTTGCCTGGACAGAAAGAAACAAGTAGCACTATTACCAGTAGTAATACCTCTTCTAATGTATACTTGCGTGGACAGAAAGAGATTAGTAGCACTACCACCAGTAGTAGTACCTCTTTTAGTTCAAGCCGGGTTGGACAGAAGGAAAGCCCGATGTTCTCACTCTCTCCGGTTAGACCTTCTAATCAGAAGATTTCAGTAACTTCACATAGGCTTTCCGATGCGAGCCAGAATGATAGGAACCTGCCTCCTTTGCCAAAGCCTAAAATAAGCATCACCAATTACAACAAAGAGAATAAGGTATATAAAGATGATAAAATCCACAGATCTGCATCCACAAGAGAATTTAGAAGCCTAAATCAAAGGGAGCATTTAAAACGTTAAGTTGTTGATGATTAGGCCATGTTGGGGTTGCCAGTTTGAGTTTACTATTCTATTTGTTACCATCAGCTTACATCTTTGGGTTTTGGCAATTATTTCTTTTGGTTGAGAACACACTAACACAAATAAACATAGAGAGGTGGGCATGTACCATGCTTTGATTTATGTCATATTTGTCAAATATATACAACCTTTGAGCTTAATTTTTTTTTTTTTTTTGGTTTAAGATAATGCTGGTTTTATGTAAAGCAGATTATTGAAAAGACACTAAGAAATATAACTGTATACAGATTTTTTGTTCCTATTTGGAGAGAATTTCGTGATTGGAAGAAGATATTAAAAGTTTCCATAGACTTTAACATATTATATATTGTTGCCATTTATATTTCTTATTGCCTGCTTTAGACACCGAAGTAATTGTCTTGATAGTTGAGGTCAACTTTTTAGGTTGGACCTTTCAAATTATACTAACAGTTTTTTTTTCATTTATTTTACTTAGTTTTCCAATTTGAGGGTCAGTGGTTCACAGTACCAACAGCAACAAATAGACCGTAAAATGGGAATAAAATTGATCGTTACCAATTTAAGTTGGAAGGACATGATTTCCTCCACCTTTTAAGAAATTACGT
This sequence comes from Parasponia andersonii, assembly GCA_002914805.1. Taxonomy (NCBI): domain Eukaryota; kingdom Viridiplantae; phylum Streptophyta; class Magnoliopsida; order Rosales; family Cannabaceae; genus Trema; species Trema andersonii. The sequence goes on along the minus strand of JXTB01000216.1, from coordinate 299,280 downwards.
TCCCTAAGCGAAAGAATATACTTCTAAAGGAAATATACTTTGCAACATTAATAATCTTTTTAAGAACATTAACAATCTTTCTAAGTCATTGATATAATATACATGTTAATTGGTTTGTTAGATAAGAATAAGTACTATAAACGAGTGTTTATCAGCAAAAAAGGAACTATTACTTTCCTATCAATTAAACCATATATGACATCTTTTAGATTTTATTTATTTAATTATTTAATATTGCTTGATATCCTAGTTAGCAAGTTTATGCATGATATCTGTCTTAGGTACATACGAATTATATGACAGAATTTGTACTGTTGTCAAATGTACCTAAAAAAAAGTCGGTATTTTAAGTTTACTTTATTTTTATACTAATACAATATTTTGTTATGATTTATTATGTAGTACTAATTTTATCTTGAATTGTTTTAAAGTTAACTATGGGGTTAATATCAACTGGGTCTCAACCTTTGACTATTGTATCACTTAAGCTATTATTATTATTACTATTATTATTATTATTATTATTATTATTATTATTATTATTTCTAGCCCCGTTCTTGAGTGTGGGAGGGTATTTATAACGTAGAAAATAAGGGGACAAAAGAAATTCTTTTTTTAATTTTTTTTAAGGAAAAAAAAAAGTGAAATAAAATAAATCCCAGCGGCCAAGACCGCCGGGGTCAAACGGTGGTCATTTGACTCATTAGCAGCCAACAAGGCAAGGCCCAATGGAACCTTTGGCTCGGAAAAGGGGCCTACTGAGCCGGGTCAGACCACTTGGCATCCCCAATCCGCCCAAGGGCTAGGACCGGGCCTCGACCCGCTTACCCAGCCTATTTTTCTGAATAAATTAGGTGAATACCACTTTTTTTCCTCATTAATTAAATCTATCACCATACCAATTTTTAAAATGAATTCTTGACGAATTATTGATGATCTTGACAGATTCTTGATAGATTCTTTGACGTCAGTGATAATATTGACAGATTCTTGATAGATTCTTAACTAATTCCCTTCTAAAAGTGGTAGAATCTAATAATGATGATAAATTTAGTTAAACATTTGAAAAAAATAGTAATTTTCTACTTAACCCTATTTTTCCGCAAGAGATAGGTGATGCTTAATATGATTTTTTATCTAAGTATTTATTAAAAAATGACCTTTTTTAAGATCAATTTAAAAATTGGTTGTTTTAAAACCTATTTAATAAATAACCGTTTTATAATTTTATTTAATAGATTGATGTTTTTTCAATTGATCTATTTTTTTATAAAGTAAATCAACTTTAAAAAAATAAATCAATATATATTGATTGATATACTAAATATGAAAAGGGGTTATTTTTAAATACTTTTCTAAATTCGTCCATTTTTAACCGTCTTGAAAAAATAGTTATTTTGCAAACTATGATCCAAAATTCGGTAAAAAGTTATTTTTACTTTACTATAAATTTCAAAAATCAGTCAATATATACAAATCTCGATTGAAAAATAAACGAGATGCGTGACATTCTAATGGAAAATATATATATATATATATTTTTTTCTAGAATAGCATGAGTAAAATACGAAAGTTCCCACCAAAGTAGGACTCTAGGTGGGTATAGGGAGAGGGCCCCTTCTTATAAAATCCTGGCCCTTTTTAGCTGTTATAGATATGTAATTTCTTGACCAGTATTTTTAATTCTGTGCAAACAGAGGACTAATGGACTAATTTCATTTAAGATACAATGTACTGGTCCATTTCTAATTCACTTGATACAAATATATTAATCATGATATATTCAAACAAATGTCTATTACATGACTTTTAAATTAAATAAATAATATAGAAAATAATACTATAGACACTATATGGGACCAACATTGTATTATTAATTAGAATCAATTATCTACAAACAATAGATACATCGTTACAGTACGGAAAATTGGTACTCGATAGCATTACTCTAATATAGAAGCTTGTCCTGGATTAAATATGTGGACATATATCCATATATCCTCAATGAAAATTATCAATAACATAGCAATGTTAAAATTATGCTTTTGTTCCTCTAGTTATTTTCTCCCTTATTACCTCATATACGTCTAATAAATAATTTGACTTTCAAGAAAGTCATAAGTATTTGGCCAAGATTAATTATCCAATTTCTCATAATTAAGATAATATTAACTCTTTAATATTATGAGTAATAATTTCCATATTTATAAAAATATGTTTCTCATAACCATAGGAGTATATTATTAAACTTTTGAGGTAACGTAATAAATTATAAAAATGTACTTTTTAGTAAATCATAAGATTGTACTCTTCAATAGCTAAAATTATATAGTTTATGAATATAGATTTGTTGTTTATTTCGGGATAAGTATAGACATTAAATTCTTAATGTTTTTATGGGTATATGAATAAAATTGCGGTACGTATATAAAAACTTATATCACGTGGTCATGTTCAGTACATATAATATATACTAGGATTTCTGTTAAAGTCAATACTTTCGTGGTGATTTTAGTCCCATTACTTCCAATTAAAAATATAAAGAGCTTACAAACTTATTCGGATGAAGTGTACAACTTATATTTTCAGGTTGAGTACTAATTTAGACTATAAAAAAAATTAAGTCTAGCACACATAATATCCTCATATGAATCATTTTGTTATCAATTTTTAGTCTTAAATTTGTATATAAATAATCTCACATTATGAAAATTACATGAAATAGATAAAATCAAAATGTCTTGATCTTAAATATTCCTTAAGGAAACTAATACTTCGAGGATATAAATCCCAACAGCATTTTACATTCATATAGTCTATTAAATAATCATTCCCAATTTGTTGCTGCTAGGACTTCAATTTCTTTTCATCTTTTTTTTTTCCTAGAAAAACTCAAAGTTGGGTGAAAGCATCATAAGGATGAGGCACCCTAATCCCAGACAAATAAGTATATCATATGGAGTGAAGTTGAGAATACCCACGACACATAGGTATCCTACATTTATTTATATTCTTGTTAAGTGTACAAAGAGAGGTTAAGGTCGTAGATAAGTTAAGAGGAGCGAAATTAATGAAGTTAATATAAAGAGGAAATAAGAATTTTCTATCATCAGAAGAATATAATTAAAGCTGTTAGGTTTTTAGATGTGACATATATTTATATCTATGATTTTTTTGTTCGATCATCATAGTAATCTACTAGTGATCTACATATCATAGTAAAATCTACTAGTGATCTACTATTATAGTAATCTACTGCTCATCTATCGACTATTATAAAATATATAAAAAAATATATGCTCATGTGATGTTCCGTGCAACCATGAGATATGTTAGTTCATATGCACGAACTAACAAATCTAAAAAAAAATTATAGGAGTTGGGAAGGATCAATGTCCTAGTTCATATGCACGAACTAACAAATCTAAAAAAAAATGATAGGAGTTGGGAAGGATCAATGGGACATTGAGAATATGTCAAAAATCCATTTTTATTATTTTTTTGTAGTGACTTTAAAATATCTATGGATAAGTTAAAAAAAAATACTATGGAACCATATATATATATATATATATATATAACTACATTTACCCTTCGTATAAGTTACCATTAAACATGACTTCCTAAAAAAAAATAAAAAATTCTCTGTTATAAACTAATTAATGTCTTTTTCTAATATTTACCGCTTGCTATAATTAAATTTGAACACGACCAGATCGATTTGTCTGGATAATTGCCATATGGTACAGGTGTATTAGCATAACATATAATACATATTTGGAAGCACGCGCCCTGCCTAACTAATGATTTTGCTGCTCTAAAAAGTAAACAAAACTACTTTTGGTATTAAAAATATAATATAATTAGAGAACAACAAAAATGGAAACGTAAAACTTAATTGACAAAGAAATTAACCATGATAACCCATGATAAATTGATAATTACTCTAGTTTTCCATGTGATCCCCCCCAAGAAGTACAATTGAATCACCTCAATAAGCCATTGTCCAAATATATTGACACACATGCATGAAATTTAATTCCATGCAAAAAAACATATTCAAGCACAATCCACCATCATTATCATGGCACTCTTCATCAATACCTGTTTTAACTTTTGAGAGATTCTTTTCTTTCTTTGAGTAAAAAAGATAATTCCCTGATAAGTTCTGATAATCTTTTTAGATCATCGCATGAGTTTCTCCTCTCTGAATAACATTGCCAATCAAAACCATGACACACAAACTGTATACAACAAAGATTGAGAACCATTCAAAAAAGAAAAAAAGAAAAGAACTAACAAAGAAGAGGGTTTATACTTTTATATAGGCACTCTGTGATTCCTAAGAAAATTAAGTTCATACACCATAGCGTATATCGCTGAACTTGCTCTTGATCCACTTGAAGCTGTTTCTTACACTTGATTTAACTTTACCTTCCATGGTGAACACATTATAGGAGGCAATCCTCTTCTTCCTTTGGAGCTCCGGATCGCTCGATGTCACGAACCCGCTTCCCTTCTGGCACGGCCCGTTGAAGTTATACGAGTTCGAACGTTCCCGAAAGCCGAACTCGCCGGAATAAGCCGAGGAGTACTCAGGGAATGATCTGCTCTTCTCCATGACACAAAAAAAAAATAAAGAAGGGAGTAGAGAAGGGGGTGTTATTTAAAGACCAAACTTTCTAGTTAGGCAACGGGGAATTAAATTGCCTTTGTATGGCATCATGTGCTATATATGTTAGGGGAAAAAAACAGACGGTGGTGGATTGAGTGTTGAGGGGAAAGTAGGTGTGAAATCACAATCATGATATTGTGAGGTGGCAGCTCATATGTGATGTTGGGAGGGATCTGCTTTTGGTTCGTGACAATGGAGAATCATTTGGGCCACTGGTGGTGGCCCCAAGTAATGGGCACAAGTGGAGTTTTACATGCATGCTGTAGTGTGGTCCCCAAGTAGTGGAATACACGTGGGGCCCAAGGTAGGGATTGGTCTTTAAAAAGATAAGTCCATGTTTTTGGCAAGGGGATGAGAAAGTGCCAATCAAAGAATGCAATTTCAATTGTCTAAATCCATTTCAAGGAAACAAAAACAATAAACTTTGAAAGTCAGCCATGAGCCAATAAGGCACCGTTATGAAAAGCAGTAATATTAAGATTGATCTCCACTTTGTGATAATGTTGGTGTGGCTTAGTGCTTTGTGGGCCTTGCTGTATTATGAGATATTATCTTTACTTAATATGCTTTATGTCACTCTTTAGATGACTATATAATTAATATACATGTAGATATAGCTAAAGTCTAATTAAACGGAATATTGTACATGTGGTTATTTGATTTGTTAGTATTTGCTATCGTTTATTCTTATTTGTTGTGACAATAGTGTGGAACACAGTATATATAGTCCTTGATTATTATCTTGTTGGGAAGCTATGACCAAAAAGGTCTAGACATAAGTGATGGATCAACTTTCTCACGAACAAGGCTAGCCAAAGAGGTCAAATATTAGATCTATTGAGGCCCATATGTGCTCGCTAAGGGTTAAGTCATAGTCTTATATCTCAACTGTATCGTGCATTGCTTCTTATATTTTCGGGGAAATATGATTGGAGTCTGAATTTCTTTTAACGATTTTGCATCATTTTAATTCTAGACATATCTTTTCAACTTTGGACATAAATGGACAAAATGAGTTTGGGAGATCTTGTGATCATGAATTTTGGAAAGCTTATGTGATAACTTGATAAATAATTCAACTAACGAACTAGAGTTTGATAAATTGTTCTGAAGTTCTCCAGACGTGGAGTGTCCGAATATAAGGATTGGTTGGTCGAGGACTATAAAACTAACGTGTGCTATAACCTTAGATGATGTCACCACTTGTCTTCTACTTTTTTTTTTTCTTTTTTTTAGGTTTTTTTTTTTTTAAGGGGCTCACTAAAAAGAGAATCGGGTGGTATCCATCACGCTCTCCATATCCTTCGACTTACTAGCAGTTCCGAGTAACTTCAAAAAACTATTAGGGTCTGACCCATTCTCCACAATAGGCTCAACTTAGAGTTCACCAAGTCCACAAACCTAGAAACTATAGGGGTCGGACCCATTCTCCACTAGGCTCAAAAAGTTTACCAAATCTACCAAAAATCCATCCATAATTCTCAAGGAAATGCCACTTCTAAGGCTGAGAACTCAAAGTGAGAACATAGGGATCCAAACTCTTGAGATGAGATTGAACAGACCTAAAAAAAGCGTCTCTATCATTACACCATATTCTCCGTGATGGTCACCACGTACCAGGTTTTACCATTATCATGGGGACCTAGCTAGGGTCCTTACAATTTGCCATGCATTTACTATTCTTGGGGCGACGTTTCTTAAAAATTTATTGAGAAAGAAGTAAAGAAAAGAAAAATTAAGTACACTATTGACACAGTCTCATATTTAGTATCCTAGTGTGATTCCAAATAAATAGATACGTATGTTCATGGAAGTATTTGCCAATTGAGAAAGTTAAAAAATATATATACCAAGCGATCGATTGTTACGAAATGTAGATACATTATTGGGAGGTATGACTTCAGCCATCAAATAAATCTGGCACGTGGCTTAAACGAGTTGTTTCACTCAAAGAAAGCAACCAGCAAAGCATTTGGGCAATGACAGGCCAAAAATAACTGAAACCTGAAATGGAGCGGCACAGAGCTGCTGGCCTATCAGAGCCAACAATAAACACAACAGAGCGCTAGGACAGAAACAACTCTGAGTTGCATCCAGCTCAGTCTGTATTAAGAAAGATATCAATGCCAGAGTTAAAAACGATCATAAATAGGATTAGCAATTTAAATACGATCCGTGATACGATTCGAAATTTGCACGTTTAGTTTACACGAAATTAATCATAATTGACATGATTAATTATTTTTTTTTTCAAAATATATTATAAAATATTAAGTAATGACTTCATAGAAAATATTTTTCAACAATTTTTTTGTAATTTAAATGAAAAACAATCAACTAATAAGCTAATTTACTTTACTAAAGTAAAATTAAAGTAAAAAAAATCAATCAAACAAATAATTGTAATGTTTTAAAGTATTATAATATGTGAGTCTGACTGACGTTTTTATTAAATAAGTAACTCACAGATAATACGAAATTCGTACGACATTAAATATATCAACACGAAATGATACGAATTATCGGTCATAAATTATTAAAGGCTCTTTGAGGAAGATGGTCGCATGAGAATTAATAAAAGCCTATATAATCATAATGTGGACTAATCAAAAGTCTTTGAGAATCGTGTCTTAAATAATTTTTGCACATAAAAATAGCTAGTATATATATATGCATTCATTTGAACTTATAGTTATTTCCTTGTTAATACTTTATCAATTTGATTTTAAATTTAAGTATTGATGAGTATTTGTGGGTCTCCACTCTCGCTTCGGTGTGAGATCAATAAAAATCAATCAATTTAGAGACAAAGAGGAGTGAGAATATTGATTCAAAATTTACCCAACTCGTACCATAATACAGAGAATGATATCTCAGTTAATCAATATTACATTTGATTTGTTCAAAACAAGAATGGGAAACAAAATCATGCGCCTACTTTCGTTTATTGATGCTCTTAGATAAAATAGGGTCATGGATAGAAGTCCTAAAAACCCGTAATATTTTATAAGAGATTTCTTTAGAAAACTACCAAAAATTACTGTGAATCTAATCTTAAAAATTACTATGAATCTAATTTTGTCTTCCAAGACTTCCACTCGACCTAGTTACTTGGGTCAAAAATAAATCAGTTTGACAGGCAACTGGTGGTACCTAAGCTAATATAAATAGGGAGCGGAAGATGAAACCGACGAAGTTAATCCCACAAGAGAGTGCTGTACGAAAAAGCGGTCAGTTTCTTACCGGAGCTTATTGGGCTTTTCCCTGTAATATTTAGGGCTTTTCACAAAGAAAAAAAATAGGCCCAAAGTCTGAAAAATTGAAAAGAGGAAACTTGACTAAGGTAAAGTTGTAAAACAATTGAAAAATACAAGATTTTTAAACTTTCTTGAAAAATCCCAGAACTAATTAGAAAAATAACACTTTTTAAATATTTATAATAATATCAAAATTTACTAATTGATAAGGTACTTGAATTAATTGGACTAGTTAATTCAAGTAACTCTTGATTACTATAAATAACTTGATTGGTTATCTCTAGCACCTTTAGAAATTATTAATTTCTAAAAAAAGGATAGTTTTCTAAATATTATTAAGGAGTGGTATCCTTCTAAATCAATCGGTATTCCTCAAAAGTTTTGGCCCATCCAGAATTTTCAATTTTTTAGACTATGAACCTAGATTTATGTAAAAAGCCCATTGACAATCCAGAAATTTCAATTTCCGGATGGGCTAAACTTTTTTGAAAATCCCGGATTTATTTAGAAATATGTCATTTTTTTCAAATTTTAAAATCTGGAATTTGAATTCGTTTGAAATTTTTACCATATGAAATCAAATTTTCCCGAATATTTAACTAGGCCATCCATAGTGTCATAGCCCAATTTTATTGGAGTATCAGGTCTGAGGACTTCTTAGCTAATACCGAATTTTAGGTTCAAGCTTAAGAAATGGCATTCTTTCAGACACTATTAAAAAATGTTTGAAGTTATCATAAAAATTTGAAACGGCTGAGTTAATCAAAAAAAGCTAAAATAAAACAGTTTTTAAATATCTATATTAGTTTATTAGTTCATGTCGGACAGTGTACTGCACGCGTTAATCAATCTAGATTGCTCCCAAGTAGATTGGACAGCTTTGGAAGCGATTTTCCTCGTTTCTACAGTCGCGCGATTGTTTCTGACCAAAATTGATCATTTTTTTTTTCTATTTTTGAATTTTACTTAATTTATGAAAAGGTCCTTTTTGCCCCATTTTTCTCCAAAATACTCCAAATTGCACCATTTTAACCATTTTACCTATTTAACCTACGCAAAACACAAACAAAATAAAATAACTCACAAATAAAATAAAATAAAGTAACATAAAAAATAAAATCTGACAAAAAGTATAAGATAATATAAAATAAATTACCAACTAAATTAATTTATTTGAGGCTTATTGGCATCATTAGTCTCCAAACTTTATGTCTTTTGGCATATTAGTCCCCAAACTTTTATTCTTGGCATATTGGTCCTCTAACTTAAAAAACTGAAACAAAATAACTCATCAGATGTGCCGAATTTTCAGGATATTTTGGTTAAATCATTCATTACCCTCTTTCTCTCCCATTGACTACTAAGTCTTATTTCTTTGTAGTAAAAAAAATGTACTCATCATTTTTCTCTATGGTAGGGTGTAAATCAGGCATTCCAAGCCCCCAAACCCACATTTTGGGTTTGGGCAAGCTCAAGCTTGAGCTTTCAGGTTTCATAATATGTCAGTCGGACTTAGATTTATGAAACTGAAGTCTCAAGTTCAGCCCTGGAAGTTTCGGACTCTATATTAGGACTGGGCTTTAGGTTTTACATTCGGGTCGAATTTGACTTTCGGGCTTTTGAAATCAAAATAAAAGTATTAAAAATAAAATATGACATAAAAATACCCAAAAAAATAAAAGAATAATGCATGATTTTGAATGAATTTAATAGAAAACAATTAAGAAACATGTTTTATTTCAAATTTCGGGCTTTTATTTTTAATTTTTAGTGACTTTTTCAAATTTTCGGGCCTTTTAGATTGGATTTTGAATTCAAATTTCAAGTTCGAGCTTCAAGACTAAATTCGAGCTAAGTTCACATAAAAAAAAAAATATTAAGCCTAAGCCCGGCCTTAAGAATAATCAAGTTCAAGCCGTGCTTAGGCCACATCATGCTCGGGACGAGTTCTAGTCATGCTTTTTTCAGACTCTTTTTAAACTCCTACTCCATAACAATCAATACTATCGAAACCTAGATAAATGCAATTCCATAATTAAAAAAGAGATAGACTTGTCTAACAAAAAGATAAATTATTCAATCCCAATTATATATATATGTATATATATATTCCTTATATAAAAGAGCATAGCTTGTTTTTTTCAATAATTGATTCTTTTGCCCTAGAATTTAACTCCCTAAATTAAAATATTATAAGTATATAAATGATGTCGTAATTTTAAACTTGTTAATCGCATTTTTGATAAATCCATTTGGTTTTATTTAATCTATTTTATTTGTGCAATTTTTGAAAATTTTGTGTGAACAAATTAGAATAAGGAATCATGATAGTCAATTTTGAAGATAAAAAATACAGCCGAAATTTCAAATCCTCTCACTATTGATGAATCAATGTATGCAGATGTCTTATTCGATACTTGACTTTCTCTCGGCCGCCAAATTCAGTTTTTCCATCTATTTACTATCTCGTGCCAAAAGAAAATCTTATAAATACTAAAATTTTTACAAGGAAGATGTTTGAAGCAGTGTTTATTAAAGCTACAAGTGATCACCTTGATTTCATTTTCCAAGAGGAAGAAAAAGCTAGAAGACTTTTAGATCTGAGCCAATATCCACTATTTGGGTTTGCATACCAAAGAGAGTAAAGATAGCTTGGTAGAAAGAGAAAAATACCAAGTACTTGCCACTTGTTAGAGAGAGATAATTTGACTAAATTTTCATCAAAATTAGTCACATGTGATGAGCACATTTTTTTTAATGACAGAATTGAAAATTAACAGTGAAAAGAACTTGTTTGCTTTTAGTTTGGGGACTAATATGCAAAAACAAAAAGTTTAGGGACCAATATACCTAAAACATCCAAAGTTTGGGGACTAATAGTGCTAGCTTTTATTTTAACAAGAACAAAGCAAAATAGTAATATCAAATGCACAAAAAACTATAATTTCTTAGTACCATAATATATGTTTTAGGACTTGCTCTGATTAGTTCTTCCATACCGAGGCCTATCCAGGAAATCATAAGATAATATTCTTCCATAAATTGAATAATACAGTCAATGAAAATTATTTCATTATTTATTTAAGGATTAGATAGACATCCTTATTTGGACTTTTATGAGAATATATTCTTTAACTACAATACTTAAATAAAGAACTTATTTCACATGGTTATTTTCAGTATACTCCAAGCACACTAAGTTTTTTTATTCACAGTCAAAACTTTGATTATTTAGACGCATCCCTATTAATTGAAATAACAATGGCCTACAACCTTTATTCTAGATAATAGTGCCTAGCTTTTATCTTTTTCGGCTATGAACAATATCCAAACTACATGTAGAATTATGTTGACTACATGAACATACCCTTTTATGTGAATAATTCTATTATCATACAATAGTCTTGGATACTTAAAATATTTCATATTTGATATAAATAATCTTTCATTGTAAATACTGCATGAAATAGATACAAAGCAAGATTATTTTCTATTGAACTTAAAATAATATTTCAGGATCTCATCTGCTTTTAGGACACATATTTGAACAGTTTTCCACTTATACTTAAAGCTTTTTTTTTTTTTTTTGAGAAGTTTGTTTTAGTGTAGTAGGAATATGACANTTTTTTTTTTTTTTTTTTTTTTTTTTTTTTTTCAGGATCTCATATGCTTTCAGATGGCCATTAAAGCTTAATAGATCGACCGAGCTATCTTGTATCATAATTTTGTACAGTCACATCTCCTCTTTGACCAATCTCTCCTAATAGGTGATATTTCCTTTTTATATATTTTTCCGTATTTACAGTTTCTTAGTTCCTTTTAGCAACTGCTTCACTGTTATTATAATAGAATTGCCACTTCATTGTCCATAAGGATATTATATAGCCAAACGATCTCCTTTGTAGCTTCACACAGAGTTACTTATTCGGCCTCCACGATAGAATCAATGATACAAAATTTCTTGATGCTCTGAATCCATCACTAAGAGTGAATATAGGATGAGATGTAGATAAGTCTATATTAGATTAAAAATTTGAATCCATATAACCTATGGGTATAGGTTTTTATAGAATACACAAACATATAGTTTTTTTGTTTTCTATAAATACTTAAATATATGCTTTACAGCATCCTAATGTTTAGGTTTTGAATTAGATTGATATCGGCCAACAATATCCACTCCAAAACAGATACCATGTCTCGTGCAGAGCATGATATATACATGAGATATCAGGCATCATGGCATACAATTGCAATTTGGTCCATTTCTCTAATCTTTCTTGGTATAGAATTCATCTAAGCAGCTGATTATTTATATAAGCTCCCCAGGAAGTGATATACACATAATCTTACTATAGAATAATTATGGACACTATAGGTATTCTCATGAAAACATTCTCCCACTTAATATTTTAAATTCTGTGAATTTTCTTAAAATGATTACCAAGTTTCTAAATGCAATTTAGAATCTTGAATCATTTTCTTATACATGTACAAATGAAATTTTATTTAACAATGGCAAATTGATATCATCTCATAATATAAAATAATAAATAGAGTAATATAATAATCCAAATCCAGTGCCCCCTGAAGAAAAAATCTACGATCTTCAAAACAATAAGAAGTCACAACAATCTGCTCAAAAGTCTCCTTCTCCTTCCAATGTCCATACGTATTTTTTTTAAGCGACAATTAATTGGTTACTAGCCAATCACTTCAAATTATTCGAAAAAAGACGTTCCTCATCTCTTATTTGAATTGTGATTTTAAAATTCCAAAATTATCTCATAATTTCAATTTTAAAAATCTCCTTTGAGAAGTCCAGGATTATCTCATAATCCAATTTTCTTAAATAAAATTTTGTAATAACTAAATACAAGAAAAAGAGTTCACTATATCTAAATTTCTCAAAAAACAACCAAAATTTGACAAATAATTTTCTAATGTAGCCTTAGTGCTCCGGGATATGGTAGACACAGTCCGCAAGAGCTACATGCTTGTATTCTCAAGTGGACAAGGACACTAAGTGTTGGCCCATGACCAATGCAAAGGCAAAAGTTAATTGGTCTAGGTGCCCCCCTAGGGCCCAAAGGGCTGGGGTTGCCCGTGGATAAGCACAGGCATCGCGTGCTTCTCAAGCGCATAAGGCGATTTATTGTCTAAATCCTGAATCAATACTAACATTATTTCAAACTTCTAACCAGAAGATTCCCTATCTGTGAAATATTATTCCCAATCATCTGTAATATTACATCTCCAAAATAATAAGATATTAGTCCGTTTCTTTTATATCTCACCTATATAAATCAAAAGATATAATATAATAAACAAGAGTTCATAGTTTACTAAGAATTAAGATTAATGGATATATAATCATCATTCCATGAATGTGAACACCCTATATTTTAATAGAGCTTATCAGAATTTCATCTTCATCTTTGTCCATAACTATAGAATTTCTATTATAAAATGTCTCTAACTCTCCATCTTAATGTCTCCATATTTAGAGTTCAAATAAACTATATTATTCCTAATAAAGCTAGGACGCATTAATAATTTTAATTAAATAAAGTGCCCAATTTAATTTAACCATAATAGACTATTTTAAATTATTATTCTTAAGCTAAATTCTGTTATATATATAGTGATTAAATACTTAGTTTAATATTGTATTAATTATCAAGGAAACTTCATGGCATTTAAATTGAGTACAATAAAATTAAATAGAAGTAAACATTGAGAAAATGTAAATTTATTTATGAGTGAACATAACAGCGATTGTAATTATATGCTTAAAAGTCGTAAATCCCAACACAGTCCTGAGTGTCCATATAATTTTGTGAAAAAAAATGATTTTTTTTTTACCTATGCATAGGTATCAATTTGGCCAATAAAAATTTAGCATGTACATTTTTTTATTGTAAAAAATAAGAGAGAGAAAGAGCATTAATGATGCACGTCTTTTCATGTATTTTATTATAGTCATTGGATCACTATTAGATGATAATCCAACGGCTAAAAAAAAATACCTACTCATAGATAAAGAAAAAAAATATCTATTGGATTGACAACCTCTATATATATATATATATATATAATTCAAGAAAGATTTGTCAAAGAGGTACATTATGGATTATGGTCACATTTTTTCTCTCCACATGACCCTTAAAATAACTTATAGGACAGGAAAAGGCAAAAGGATATTTAAAACAATATGTTGGATAACTCAATATCTAGCATTAAAAAGATTGAGGATGATATAATAATATACAATACTAGTAAAAGTTAGGAACCAACAAATAGTACTATTTATTAACTCCTATACGTATTTATTAACTCTAGAGAAGAGCATAGGAAAGATCAGAAGCATAGACAAATTTGAATAATGATATTGGACACTAACGATGTTTAGCTATGTTTAGCGTCATAATGATGTGTCTATTTATCACTGATTAATCATAATTATGATTCAAATAGAATATATATAAAACTTAATTTATTAATTAAATCATCTAGTGACAGAAAAATATGCAATTACGATGTTGCGTATTCTTGTTCTATAACTCTAATAAAATACATATAGTTTCAAATTAACTAATATGACTATTTAATTAATTAATTCATGAAGTTTATATATATATATATATATATATATATATATATATATATATATATATATATATATATAAACTAATAGAAGCAACAAACTATCACGTCATGACTCCCTATATATATATTGGGTTTATAAACACACACAAGGGAAAACTACTTGTACTCCAGGAAAATATGAAGCAGGCTATGGCTTCAAAGGGTCTTGTTTTAGTGGTATTCTTGTCTTTCTGGTTATTTTCAGAGTTTGGAGTTGAAGGTAATTCAATATCCTTAAAAAATGTCTTGCCGAGGTGATGAATTTCTTGTTATTAGTCTGTCATATTTCCATATTGGAAAATTAACCTTATTTTCTTTCTGTTCTACCAGCTCGAAAAATCGAGACCGCCAAGGCCGGTTCCTATCGGGTTGAAGGTGGTTACGATTCGAATATTCCTGGCAATAATGTCTTTCCAGTTGAAAAGGAAGGGTTTGTTCTAGACGAATTGTTAGTGGATTATTCGCCGTCAAAAGGAAAACCTCCCATTCATAACTTGTAATCCTCACAAGCATATAAAACCTCCCATTCATAACTTGTAATCCTCACAAGCATATATGCAATGTACGTAGAGAATTAATAGAACTTATGTTGCTGTTAATTACTATGTGAGATGATTTTATGAATTAATATAATTTATTATGGATCAAATGAGATATATAATTTAAATAACAAATAATTTCATTTATTCTAATAATCGATCAAAGACAAAAGACAAAGATCGAACTATAAATAAACCATAATAGAAAATAGTCAATCAACCATTGAATTCAATAGACATATGGAGAGGAAAAGAACTATGCATGAAATATAGATAACATGCACACAGATTCAAGTTGAGACACAAATAAAGCTCCATTAGAGAAATCTCTTTTGCTATTTTAAATCATCCTGCATTACTTGGGTTTGCTCTTTCGGTTTAAAGATAACGGATCTTCTACAATCTTTGAGGACATAAATTCTTCAAGATCTGGACTTAGAAGGTTCATAAATGGAAGAGAACCCAAAAAAGAAAAAAAAGAAGAACGAAAGCATTAGAAAGAGATAAAACAAACACAAATTTAGATTGAGTTGGGAGAGAGAACCCTCCATAGAAATAAATGTATAAGAACAAAGAGCTTTACGCCAGGGAAAAACTATATATGAAAGGAAAACTAGTAGGAAAAGCTTAGTAGAGATGGATGGGATAGAAATAAAGAGATAGAAGCTGTATACAGGAGGAATACAAAAATTTCAAGAGAAAGAGGCGCTAGTGTTTCTTTCAAAAAAAAAAAATATTTATTTTACATATAATTGTTAGATATATTGATATAACTACATATACTAAGTACAGATAAGCAACTCTTCATTCAATTTTTTTCCATTTATATCATTTTTCTTTTTAAGTTTTTTCTTTATTGGTTTTAATAATTTTAAGTAATCTATTATTATGTAGGACTTTTTTATACTTTTATCTACTTTTTAATATTTTATTACTAATGCACACATATCAAGATGTTGCTGGCTTGTAAGAATAGACTTATACATTTTTTTTAGAAAAAAGTATACACCTTCGCTTGTTTCAATAAGCACTTTTTATTTTTTTTTAATTCTATTCTATATGTACGGAAGCATTTCACAAAGTTAGCCAAAAGATAATGATGAGATAAGAATATGTTCAGTTTGAAATGTAGGAGAGCTTTTATAAAATTAAAATTAAATAAATTAGGCCAAATGAAATAATTAATTAGAAAATCTACTTTAATTTACATAAAGATTATGTACATATTTCTAAATAATAATGCTAGACTACTAGTTTTGTGTTAATTATTCAAATTTATTTTTAAATTAAATGTTATTTTATTTATTTCTGGGTAATACAATATATATATATATATGATTGTCATACTAGTACAAGAGTGGCACGTGCAAAGCACATGATGATTTAGAATATACTTCGGTGTATTTTACAGGAACTAGAAATTATTACTCTAGATATTTGATTTTTACTTTTACTGTCTTCCGATTTTTAAATTTATGATATCAAGCATAAATATAAATGATTAATTAAATCATTCTAAACTACAAACTTTTCTAAAATGAGTAATCTATTTTAATATTGTTGCAATTAGAACAACTCCGGAAAAACCAAAACTTATATCAAAATGCAATTTAGTGACTCAAGAAACTAAGAAAAAATGAACAAGAAATTATATCAAAACCTTTATTATTTGGTAGTGTCTAAAAATGAGTACTATTAAGGTTAACTAAATTCGAACAAAACTATATTAGATTAAGCTCAGCAATGATTAATCGACTTATCATATTTGAATCCATCACTTTCTTAACACATTAAGAAACAAAAGGAGGGCAAAAAAAAAAAAAAAAGGAAAAAAGAAAAGAGAGAGAGATAATTTTTTGCAGCTTTTCGAAACTGAAATATATATATAAGTTAGGTTTAATCTAATAGAAAGAAAAAAAAATGTAACTTGACTTCAATTCGTTACTGAAGCTTACATTTTGTTTTGCAAGCTAACCAGATATTTTTTCAAAATAGAAATAATAAGTTAAGTTACTAAACTACTTACTCCTAAAGAATTCAAATATATATATATATATATATATATATATATATATATATATAAATAGAGTGCACTAATCCACTAGGTTTTTTTTTTAATATTTATACATATATATTATTTTGACCAATAAAAATTTATCATGCATTTTTTTTATAATAAAAGATAAAATAAAAAGTTAACAACCATATATATAATGCATTAATTGTAGTTCACGTTTCATACGAAGTTCTAATTTTCTTTTAATAATAAGTTTGTGGAACGCAAGCAAAGGAATGCCTTGTAGGTAAGTACCATCAACTTAGTTAGAATGTGCCCCAAAGATTTTGATGTTATTTTTTAGCAACCGTTCACATAGAAAAAAAATATTTTTTTTTGTCCAAAATGAACCAATTAAATTATATGTATATTTAAACACATAGAGAAGTGAAAAGGTATGCACTTTTTTACCCCGGAAAAAAAATTAAAAAATTATTTCTTATCCTTTCAATGTAGAAGAGAAAATGTGAAAAGAAGGAACGCGAAAACAAAATAAAATTAACATTAAGGTTTGGTTATTTGTTGTTTTAGTTTTAGCATTATGATTCTGTTATGTTACCGACGTTTGTGTTTTTTTTTTTTGACTCTTTTATTTATTAATATATGGATAATGCTATTAGTAGATTTTTTTATTACATAATTGAGTTATTAAGTTAATGATATTAAATTTATTTGTGGTAAATTTTAATATACTAATTAAATTGTGACAATTTATTTGTCATATCTATTGGTACAAAAATTTTGATAAACTAGTTGCAATAAATAGTATTATATTCTTAATATATTTGTGTAAGAAAAGTTATCATTTGTAATTGCCTTGTCAATGTGTGCTAAGTTAGTTGGGTTGCTGTTTGATTTTTTTTTTCTATTTTTTTTTTGGGAAACAATGGTATGATTATATAAGTTTACGAGAGAGTTTTGCAATATTAAAACAAAATAAAACCTTCATCAAAATTGAATAAGAATGGAAATCCATAAATAAATTCAATCACTTAAGATCGATAATCTGTATGATTAATAATAAAGCGTTTACTTTGAATTCTTTACAATGTTATAACTTGTTTGGCACGTTACAATTTGGAATATTATGTTCTTTTTTTTTTTTTTTTATATTATATAGCATAATGATATTCATAGAATTTCTTGAACTAGTACTTATAGTATATATAATTGCAAGGTCCATATTGTTGAGTATGAATTAAAGACAAACTTAATAGTTGGAACAACGTGCCTAAAATATTCTTTAGTTCTTAATTACCAAGTAATCTAAAAAGATAGTGGTTCAAATTTCAACCACTTTATTATTTTTTTTAAATATCATTTGACGTGATAAATAAGTTATCACAATTTAATTGTAAATTAAAACTTACCAGTTGAATGTTATTCATTATTTAATGTGGCAGTATTAAAAAGGTAGGGTGTTTAATATTAGGGTAGCTCTATTACCACTTTTTTTTTTCTCTCCTCACCTCCCTTTTAATTACTGAATTATTTACAAAAATACCCTCTAATGAATTGACATAAATGTCCTTACATAGTATTAAACAATTGAAATCCTTATCTTTTAGCATTTTTAGCACATCTCCCAATTACGTATAGTAATCATATGATCTTTTGCTCAAATTTAAAAAAAAAATCAAGATTTTATATTTTTCTTTTAAAATTTTTTTTGTGAACCAACAATTAATACTTGTTGTTTTTTTTTTTTTTTGGGAGGGGGTGGTGGAACCAACCATTCCAGAAATCTTTCTTATAAGTTTTTTTTTTTTTTAGTTTGTGAACCGTGTTCTTTTCTTTTAAGTTTTTCTTTAATTTTTAGTTTGAGAAGTAACCGTGTTTTTTTTTTGGGAGGACCACTGTTCATGAACCTTTTTTGAGTTTAGGAACTAATAAGTTGTGTAGTTATAAGACAAAAAAAAAATGATCATTAATTTTCTTAATTTATATTATTGTTGTAAGTTCTAAAAGAAGAAAAAAAATCTAAAAACTAATTTATTGTAAAGTATTAAAGGGTGAAAAAATAAATATTTAGAGAAATATTTAATAAGAGATATTTTTGTACATAACATAAAATGGGTGTGAAAAGAAATTTTAAAATCTTAAGAGAAGTATATATAAAAGAAGAGTACAGANNNTAGCAATAGAGCCATCCTTGGCATTATTCTTAAATATAAAAACTAAGCTAGCACATACAAAACCTGTAAATTAATTACCTAAATTATCTGACTTTATGTTAAGTGACATGTTTAACGTTATCATAAACAAGTGACCAGGTAATGTGAAAATCAAATAAAAAAAGTGCATAAAAATGGGAAATGTGACGATCGAATATAGAATTATTTAATTTACCATATTATTATACTAGCTAATTGCCATCATTGTGAAATATATACACCATATTATATCAGTTGAAAATATTGGTAGTATTTCACTTTTATTGGATTTCATTCAGGGATTTTTTTTGTTGTTTATCATTTTCCTC
This sequence comes from Parasponia andersonii, assembly GCA_002914805.1. NCBI lineage: Eukaryota > Viridiplantae > Streptophyta > Magnoliopsida > Rosales > Cannabaceae > Trema > Trema andersonii. Next base: position 279,623 of record JXTB01000216.1, on the reverse strand, counting down.
CTACCTATAATTTAATACTAGCGGCGTTTGGACAGACAAACATAGTCGTGGGTTAACATAAGCATGAATATTGGACCATGTCTTTGAATGAATAGGGATGGCCAACAAGAGGCAAAAACTAAAACTCAGAGTAGAACTTAAACTTAAAAATCTCCATGACGAAATCATTAAATTGTTTTCCTTACATTAACTATCTTTCTAGTCTTTTTCCCCCTTCTTTTTCTAAATAAATTAGCATCTTCTTGAGTCTTTGGTTTTAAAGACAATAAACAATTTGTTACAAAATATATTAAAAATATATAGCATTAATATGAAACATACTTCATCGGGTCGTCAGCAAAGTTTCTATATTCATTTTTGAAATTCGTTTAGAACCGCTTCAGTACTCATGAAAAGGCAAATCTCCGAGAAAATGTAAAACCATGGTCATTTTCAGTACTTTTGCTTCCTAGGTCTCAGAGGCTTGATGGTCCCTTTTCCTATCAAACTTTTTCAATTTATTAAGCTACCGCTATTGTCAAATGAATCATTTTAGAAACACCTAAATTGACCTGTTAAATTTTGTTGACTGATGTGATATAATTGCTGCAACATTCAATTTATGTCTTTACCTATTTTTAAAATCTCTCATGGTAATTATTTTTTAATTGAAAAGAGACTTCCAATAGGTAACTTTCTGCTCCTTTTGTTTTAACCTCCAAAATTTCGTGAATTCGCAAATTGATGATCTCAAGTGTAAAGAATTAATGTTACTAAATTTTAACAACTCATGCAATTCCTTGATAAATTTCTCTGTTAGAAAGATTTTCAAAATTAGCAGTTGGATATAATTTTAAAATTAACTTTTAGCCAATTTTCCAATATTTTTTCAATGGCAACGTAGCAGAGATAATAATTTAATAAAGAATAATGCTATAGATAGTAGCGGTATCTAACACAATATGATGTGTCAATCTGTTACTATATAATCACAATTATAAGATTAAACTATGTGGGATGTCCCTTTTTGGCATCCTGTGTAAGTATATGACCCTTTTTAAGTGTTTTAATATTTTTGCCCCTTATTTTATTATTTATTTTTGTATTTCAATTTTGTCCTTCCCGTTATTTCACTTCCACTCTCTTTCTTCCCAAACTCCTCTTTTCTTTTTCTCTCATCTATAGCATTGTTTTGACCGATGATCGGATGATCGGAACTATGTTGCCACCGATGAAGTGCATCCTTCCCATGCGAAGTTATGTCAATTTGGGAATACGTACCTAATATGGTAAATCATGTGCATTTACATGACTAGATTGTGTAAAATATGTATTATCATACCTACACTGACGAATATGTACCTACTGTAAGACCCTCGTAAACTCGGATAGGACCGTGTGCAAGCTGGCACGGCCCGAAACACAACCATATCTTGGGGGAAGGCATGGCAACACTTGTTGGCTGCAAATGAACGCATGGGGAGGGTGATTCCCAGCATGCAAGACCGAATGTGCAGCGGGTGCACATGAGTTGGGTAGAACACCAAGGCTCACATAAGAGGTGACTCACATGTGCGCCCACGGATGAGTCATAAGGACATACGCGCGCAGCATGGCGTGCGCGCAAGAGGAACATGCGCGCAGCATGGCGCGCACGCAAGAGGAACATGCACGCGGCCGAGACACACGGCGCGCGCACGACCAACGCGCACAGACATGCGCGAGAGATATCCGGGCGCTTGGGGGGCGTTCGGACAGGCTGGCGAGAAATGTGGGAACGTGGCTGAGTAGGCGTAAGCATGACTGAAGAGTCATGGAACACTTGGCACCAGCCTCGGCAGGTGGCCGAGATAAGCGGGGAACGTGACCGAGATTGGCGGGGAATATGGCCGAGAAAGGCGTGGAACGTGGACCACTAAACGTGGCCATGTCTGACCAAGGTGGGTGGCTGGGCACCCACGACCGAGTTCCAGGGGAACTGGGCGAGTGGCCGAATGTTGCGGACGTGGTGCACCTGCGCGCGGAATGCGGGCGCACCACCGAGGCACGACTGGGCGTGGCGCGCAGGATGCACGCGCCACTCGGCCACACTGCGCGCAGCGTAGGCAGGCGTGCTGAACATGGCCACTTCCACTTCCTTCGGCCACTTCTCATATTGTCCCGCACATCCTCGAGCCAGATGGCATCTCTTGGTGTTTAGAACGTGTTCCAGTCCTTAGAACGTGGGAAAGGTGGTCCTAGTGGCTGGGGGTGTCAGC
>JXTB01000216.1:249989-275470 GCA_002914805.1 Parasponia andersonii | reverse complement strand
CTCGAATCTGGGGCAAGACCTCCAGCTCGTGCACCTTATCGAATGGCGCCAAAGGAGTTGGCGGAGCTGCGGAGGCAACTAGATGAGTTGCTGGAGGTGGGTTATCTACAACCCTCGAAGGCACCCTACGGTGCGCCAGTGCTTTTCTAGAAAAAGCAAGACGGGTCCCTTCGAATGTGCGTGGATTATAGAGCATTGAACAAGGTAACGATTAAAAATAAGTACCATGTTCCAAATGTGGCGGATTTGTTCGATCGGTTATCCAGGGCAACCTACTTCACTAAACTGGACCTGCGGTCGGGATACTGGCAGGTGCGCATTGCCGATGGGGATGAGGCAAAAATGGCATACGTCACAAGGTATGGCTCTTACGAGTTCCTTGTCATGCCCTTTGGGTTAACCAACGCCCCTGCTACATTTTGCAATCTGATGAACGATGTACTCTATGAGTTCCTAGATGACTTTGTGGTGGTCTATCTAGATGAGATAGTGGTGTATAGTGAGTTGTTGCTTGAACATGTACATCACTTAAAGCGGGTTTTCTCCAAGCTGAGGGAGAATTCCCTTTATGTCAAGCAACATATCGAGACGGATAAGACTTACTGCAAGTTGAGGCAGCAAGTTCTTGATGGGGAAATCCGCAAATACTGGATCGAGGACAACTTGTTGCATGCGAGGAGCAGCAGGTTGTATGTCCCTAAGGGCGGGGGACTTCAACAAGAGTTGTTGAAAAAGACCCACGATCCTCAATGGGCTGGCCATCCAGGAGTAGAACGGATACTGGCGTTAATAGCTAGACACTACTACTGGCCCAAGATGGAGGAGGACGTCGAACTTTATGTTCGCACTTGTCTAGTGTGCCAACTAGACAAGACCGAGAGGAAGAAGCAGGCTGGTCTTCTTCAACCCTTCCCCATCCCGGAACGACCATGGGAGTCTATCTCCATGGACTTCATTGTTGGCTTTCCCGCAGTTGACGGCAAGCGATCAATTATGGTGATAGTTGATCGGTTCTCCAAGTATGCAGTCTTCATTGCTGCACCTCATGCTTGCCCAGCAGATGTGGCTGCTGAATTGTTCTTCAGACATGTTGTGAAGGTGTTTGGAGTACCACGGGACATAGTCAGCGACCGTGATGCGCGGTTCACGGACAAATTCTGGACCTATCTGTTCAAACTCATGGGTTCAGAATTAAAGTTTTCCACAGCAAACCATCCGCAAACCGATGGCCAAACGGAGCGGATCAATGCTTTGGTGGAAGAATACTTGCGCCACTATATGTGTGCAAATCAAAAGGATTGGGTGGGTTTACTGGATGTAGCCCAATTCTGCTACAACCTACATAAGTCTTCATCAACAGGGATGAGCCCTTCTGAGCTAGCATTCGGGCATCAACCCCTGATACCCTTGGAGGTAGTTAAACAAAAATCTCAAGGTGTGTGCCCTGCGGCCTACCGTTTTGCCATGGAGAAGTAAGAACTGATTGAGCAAGCTAAGGATAGCTTGGCCAAGGCGCAGCGGCGGATGAAGAAGTATGCTGACCGAAATCGACGGCTTCTGGAATTCCAGGAAGGGGATAAGGTGTTACTCAAACTAACACCACAAATCTGGAAGAAAGTGACGGACAAGCGGTACCACAAAGGCTTGGTCCAGAAATTCGACGGACCGTTCGAGATAATCAAGACGTTTGGCAATGTAGCATACAGGTTGGCATTGCCCGAAAGGATGAAAATTCATCCAACTTTCCATGTAAGTTTTCTCAAACCTTATCATGAGGATGCTGAGCGGTAACAAACAAAACGTGCTCCACCGGCTATGAGGAAGGTGTTTAAAAAGAAGCTGGCAAAAATTCTTGATCACCGAACCATGGGAGCAAGCCGCAAGAACCGAAGAAGGGATTATTTGGTTCAATGGGAAGATAGTAGCGAGGCGGACACTACTTGGGAACGAGATGTAACTTTGTGGGAGTTCGAGGACGAGGTTAAGGCTTATTTAGAAACCCTCCCGACGAGGACGTCGGCTTCATCCAGTGGGGGTGGGTTTGTAAGACCCTCGTAAACTCGGATAGGACCGTGTGCAAGCTGGCACGACCCGAAACATAACCATGTCTTGGGGGAAGGCATGGCAACACTTGTTGGTTGCAAGTGAACTCATGGCGGGGGTGATTCCCAGCATGCAAGACCGAGTGTGCAGCGGGTGCACATGAGTTGGGTGGAACACCAAGGCTCACATGGGAGGCGACTCACATGTGCGCCCACGGATAAGTCATAAGGACATGCGCGCGCAGTATGCCGCGCGCGCAAGAGGAACATGCGCGCAGCATGGCGCGCACGCAAGAGGAACATGCACACGGCCGAGACACACGGCGCGTGCACGACCAACGCGCACAGACATGCGCGAGAGATATCCGGGTGCTTGGGGGGCGTTCGGACAGGCTGGCGAGAAATGTGGGAACGTGGCTGAGTGGGCGTAAGCATGACTGAAGAGTCATGGAACACTTGGCACCAACCTCGGCAGGTGGCCGAGATAAGCGGGGAACGTGACCGAGATTGGCGGGGAATATGGCCGAGAAAGGCGTGGAACATGGACCACTAAACGTGGCCATGTCTGACCAAGGTGGGTGGCTGGGCACCCACGACCGAGTTCCAGGGGAACCGGACGAGTGGCCGAATGTTGTGGACGTAGTGCACCTGCGCGTGGAATGCGGGCACACTATCGAGGCACGACTGGGCGTGGCGCGCAGGATGCGCCCGCCACTCAGCCACACTGCGCGCAGCGCAGGCAGGCGTGCTGAACATGGCCACTTCCACTTCCTTCGGCCACTTCTCATATTGTCCCATACATCCTCGAGCCAAATGGCATCTCTTGGTGTTTAGAACGTGTTCCAGTCCTTAGAACGTGGGAAAGGTGGTCCTAGTGGCTGGGGGTGTCAGCCACATCAATTTTGCCTATAAATACCCAAGGGTGGGTAAGGTTGAGAGAGAGAACCGAACAGAACAGAATTGAGGTTCTTTGTGTGATCTCTCCCGAGAGTTATAATTCTTTTTTGTGAGTAATAAAAAGGTTAGGAGTGATTCCTGTATATGCTTGTGCGTGCTTGTTTACTTTGTGCCGAGAGTTCATATTGAGTGTTGTGAGTTAAACACTTGAGTGCGGCTTACTAAATGGGCGACTTAGTGCCATCACAAGGCAAAAAATTTAGTACGAATTTTAGACCCTGTGACACCTACCATGGTAAGTCATGTGCTTTTAGATGACTAGATTGTATAAGATATATATTATCATACCTACACTGACGAATATGTATCTAATATAATAAGTCATGTGCATTCACATTAGTTTAAAACTCATGTCAGTTTCAAACACATGTGAAAAATTTTAGACATGTATCTAATATAATAAGTCATGTGCATTCACATTAGTTTAAAACCCATGTCAGTTTCAAACACATATGAAAGATTTTAGACATCGGTTATAAACCAATGTCTAAAGTTACAAATATTTTTTATGAAAAATTTACTCACGAGTAAGCTAGCCTCAATGCTCTGGTAAAATAGCTATCCAACTTTGCAGAATCGGAAAACTTTAATATATCATGCATAAATCTATTATCTTTCATATCATTGAGTTAAGTTATTACACTTACATAAATTTTGTAATAAGATTTTATCACAGGAGAAGAGATGGAGGGGGAAGAAGAAATAAAGGAGGAAGAAATGAAGAGAGAGAAACAGGAGAAATGAGAAAAGATAGAAGATTGTGTAAGATAAGTATATATTTATTGTGAAAGATATGAGTATTATAACCGAAAATAAAGTAAATGAATAGAAAGTATGAAGAGTGAGAAGTGGAGAAAAATTTGACAATATAAAATTATATTGCGGAAAAGCATTTAAATTTTTAAATTTAAAATTCAACACAATCGGTGCTGCATGAAAATTTCATTAAAAAAGAAAAGAATCCGGGAAGACTTTTCACGTAGATTCTAAAACGGCAAGAAAAGTTACATGGTAAGTTATGCCTACCAAGTCGGCTTATAATCGGTATCATAGTTTAAATTTTCTCATTAGTTTTTAACTAATGAGAAAAATTACAACCATATGCCGTCTGTCAATAAAGGATAAAATTACTTTTGAGATAGTGTGAGTGTAATGTTTATTGGACAAATTTATATTATATGAATTTCTTGGATTTTTAGACTTTACTATTATCAAAATTTTAACTTTATTATAACAACGATTATTACAAATTTGTGCAACACCTCCTGCATATGCAATATGTATTTAAAGGCCTTTATGCGCACATAGACTTACCGATCTCTCACACTAGGGTCATCATCAATTTTTGCTTGGACATTGAAGGTTTTAAGTTTGAGAGGTTTGGTAGCCATGTGCTGTATTGTATTATGATGTATTGTATTAGGTTATATTATATAGTATTATTCTATTGCAGTATTATGTTTGGTTTTTCATTGTACAAAGATATTATATTAAAAATTAATTTTTGAAAAATACCATTTTTAAAAGTTTATTTAGAAAAATATCATTTCAAACAATTATTTTGAAAAATACCACTTCTAAAATACCATTTTCAACAGTTATTTTTCAAAAATACCACTTTTTAATTTCAGTTTTTGAAAAATATTATTGTTAAAAGTATTTAAAAAATACCACTTTTAAAAAGATAAAATAATGTGAGAGAAAGGAAAGATAAAAAAAAGGATGAGATAGAAAATAGAGAAAGAGAAAGTGATAAGAGAAAAATTAAGTATAAAGAAAGTGACGAGAGTCAATGATATAATACAATATAGTACAAACTTTTTTTTTTCATATTAGATTATTCATTTCGTATCATATTAAATAGTGCACAACAAAAGCACAACCAAATATATAATTATATTTAATTAATACAATATATAGTCTTTATATAATGTACCGAACATGACATGTTAAAGAATTATTTGGAATAACAGAAAGGCTAATTCAGTTCCATTTACAAATGAAAAGGAAAATTGGATAAAGAGTTGCATCATCAAGCACATTTAGTGTGTAGTCCGAGAATATCTTTGTAGGAAAATATATTTACTTAACGGAAATTGCTAAACATCACCGACAAATTATTTTGATAAAACAATTACTTGAGTGATATGATAAGTAATGAGTGAATCATATACTAAATATTAACAAATGATATAATGCAACATTATTCAAGTTATTTTTCTACGATAGTTTATCAATATAAGAAGCAATACTCTTACTTAATTCCATGAAATTTGACAATGAAAACAAATGAAAAGCATAAAGGTACAAAATGGGGAAAAAGAAAAAAAAAAATAAAACGCTATTTCACCGCATTCGGTGTATACTCTACGGGCGTCTCTATATGAAATTATACTCGATTGTGTTAAATCTAGAAAAAAAAATGAAATGCATAAGGGTACAAATTAAAAACAATAAAAAAGAAAAAAGTTATCTCAAGAATAAACTCCTATCAAAAAATAAATACAAAAAAATGCATAAAAGGATAACCTTAGAACTATTTCCTTTTTTTATTTTTTTTTGGACACTGAAATGAGGAAATTTAACTCTAGAACTTAACATTAAAGGTACGTATGGTTACGAACGAGGCAAAGCCTGCAACTACAACTTAGAACTAATTTACACAAGATATGAAATTGAACATAAATTAGATTTTTTTTTAGGTAAAGTTATGTAAAAAATTTTGAGTTAAGTAATTGAAATAATAAATTATCTATAGACTTTTAAACCTCTTTTAATAAAGGTGGATCGATAATAATTTAAACTTAAGATAACTAAAACGAAAGAATTTAAATTTAAATTTTTTTCTAGATTTCCAAAAATTTTCAGTTAAATTTTGATTTAAATACTTTAGAAGTCCTAAAATTTTCTACTGCCACATTAAAATAAATTTAAAATGAAAATTAACTTATTCATCAATAACTCATATAATTTCTCATCTATCTAGCGGTGTGCTTTCACCCTTGACTAACTAATGATTATCTTTGGACCAAGTGTAGATCTCATAATTTCGTCTTTTCTTCTTTTCAAGGCTTTATCTTCTTTCTTTTCTAGTGCTAGTGTAATCTATTAATTATCTTCAAATTTATATTTTATATTTCTTTTTGCAAGCAAAGTGATTTTTTTATTTTATCAATTTTGTTAACGTTTCTTTGAATTATTTGTTAGGTTTCCTTAATTAATCAAAAGCTTTATCTGGTATAATTCCTTTGGCATAGAAAAGGAAATCGATTAGGGAAATAAAATTAAGAGAAGAAGGAAATATTTGTTAGGTTTCCTTAATTAATCAAAAGCTTTATCTGATATAATTCCTTTGGTATAGAAAACAAAATCGATTTGGGAAATAAAATTAAGAGAAGAAGGAAAAAAAGGAAAACACAGGCATACAGGATTAATTTAATCTATAAGTTAATGTCCTCCCTTCTCTTTCTTTTTTCCATAGGAAACTTTTACATTATTTTCTAATAACAAAATATCACTTACTTCTCTCTGATTTGTTTATTTTCTAAGAACCGGGTGAGAAGTGCAGATGAGATGCGTGCATTTAACTGTCAAAGTAACTCAAGAACTCAATTCGAAACTTTTGTAGATGATCTTTTCTTTATTGTAGCATTAAATTCTATACAATTTTTTGTAATTTTTAATTCATGTAAACTGAATTACTTTAGTAATAAATATTTTTTATTTTATTTTATGGTCAATATTATATGGGAATTATTCCTCTATTTCGTAATATAAATTAAAAAAATTAAACCCACAAATGTGTAAAATAAATAGCGACCAAACCTTGGTAATAGTTTGTCTTATTGACGATTAAAGAAAATAAGAATAAATTCCAATTTTATAATATTTTGATACCAAAAGAAAAATTAACTACCAAATTTTGGTAGCTAAGAGTAGTGACTTTTTTTCCAAATGTTATTAATATATTTAGAAATCTTTCTAAAATACTAGTCTAAATTTTCTTTTATATTTAAAAAATGTTTTTGTTTATTATTTAAAATAATTCATTGATATTTGGAAGTGTCACTTATACAATTCAGTAGCATTTTATAAATGCCACAAACAAGAATTATTTAGTGATATTTCATGAGTCAAATGGATATCTTTTACATTTGCTATAAATACCTCTAACTTCATAATTGTCACTCAAAATGTTGTCACTCAAAATGTGTAGAAGTAAGATTTTCAAATACCACATATCAGAATTTTTGTTGCAGTGAGAGGATACAAATTTTGTGGATATCAAAATGGGAAGATAATTTTTTACAGAAATCAGAATATAGAGTTTAAATTGCAGAAAGTTGAAACTTCATGTTTTGAAAACTATAGAGATTATAGATAATGGAGCCGAATAAATAACCGATGTAGCGGATCGTGTAGTGGGCTTAGGTTACCGTAGTTCCTTTCAATGTAGTGCAATTAAATGACATCCAGATGAGGCTTGAGTCGCTTTCCATGTTCCCCAACCGCTTCGCTCATTCACTTTCATACTTCACTTCAATTATAGAGAGGATAGTCCAGTAGTACTCCTTCCACCACTGTATCAAACGTTCTTTCTTTATGGAACCTAGAAGAAACTTTTTCGTCAATATTGGTGAACAACGTTAAGCCTCTATTATTTGATTTTGGGCACAAAAGTTCGTGCGTATCCCATCAACAATACGAAAAAATAATAATAAAATGAATAAAATTTACCATGAGGCGATTATCCACAACGTAATGGACCTAGTTCCATTGATTGGAATGGAAATCCCCGATCAAATTTCGGGATAAAATTCCATTTCCAATTTGCAAATGAGTCAATATTGAATGTAATTATCATACACATAGGAACAAAAAGCTTAAAAACTAGTAATTAGCACTACGTGTGTTTCTATATATATATATATAGATTGGCATTAATTGAGTAGTATTTTTTTTTTTACTTATGTATTGTTTTGACTAATTAAAATAAGATTTTTCACGGTAAAAAAAAAAAGAAAAAGAATTTATTTTTATCATTTTTTTTAATTACTCAAATTAAGAAAGTCGTTAGATTGTGTTCCATCAACTAAAAAAATACCTATTAATAGGTAAAAAAAAAAATACTTATTAGATTAGAAATATATATATATATATATACATATATAATTATACAATGTTTGAGTACAAAATTTGACATAAGATTTGAGTTCCGCTAGTAAAGTACACACCTAATTTGCAAACGTTGCTAATAGCATTATACTCAATTTTGAGTCCGGTAAATTATAATGGTGCGTTACCGGATAACAGTGTCAAATAAAAAAACACGTAGAAACGAGACATTAATTACTACTCTTTGAATATTTTGTGGGGATTGAATGTAAGATCGACCAAGCACAAGATACCAAAAATAATGAAAGGGTAATATCTGCTGTCGGCTATACCATTTGACACCACCAATTAATAGGGAATATTTCACCAGTAACATCTCACAATCACATTATTCATAAATATATACATATACAACATTTATAATTTTCCCCGGATAATATAAAAATGGGTGATTCTATTTTGCCACCCTCTATTTTTTCTCTCCCCACTATCTTTTAATTAGTTAATCTTTTAATTAGTTAATCTTTTTTTTTTAATGCAAAACTACCGTTATGTATAAAATGACATAAATACATAAGAAATGAGCAAAAATGTTTTGTTTCCAAATTGTCACTATGCTATTGCAACAATAGAGTATAAATAAGAAAAGAATAGTCATTAATGTAAAAGCACGAATTTTGGAGTTATAATCTTGCAATCAAATGATTAAGAATATCAATTCCACATTGATTAACAATCATGAATATATGGAAAGCCACCTCACACAAATAAATGAGCCAAAATGGAATTTTTCCTATTACAGTCAATGTTGTTGCCATAGGTGTAAATATGGGCGGCCCGGCCCGAGAATAGAAGCGGGCTGGGCCAGATTGGCCCGCAAAGCAGTTTTGAAGGCCCAGCCTGGCCCGGTAGCCCACAGGGTCAAAGTTCTAGGCTGGACCGAGCCGGACTAAATCCGGGCCAAATCCGACCCAGTCCGATAATTTAAAAAAAAAATGAAAAAATAGAAAAATAAATCTTTTTTAATAAAAAATAAAATTACTAATTATATACTTACTTATTTAGTAAAATAAATAACTAAAATTAATAAGACAAATTTTTAAAAATAGAATAACTCAATCAAATAGTAATAAAAAAATTAAGAAATTATTTATTTATTTATTAATAATGACTACCTCATTAAAATCCTTACCAAATAAAATCAATTGGAATAAAACCTTGGTAAGGAAAAAGAGTGTAGTCTAAACTCTAATATCTAACTATTACAATTAAAAATTTAAATTATCCAAAAAGTACAAATAGAAATTACAAAATTAAAATTACATCTTGTTTCTCTAAGCATTGGTACTTGTATCGTCTTCTTCTTCAACATATAAGCTTTGGAATTGGTCAACAAGTTCTTCATTGTGTGTGGTATGTTGTATTCGCTTTCTAGCATGTTCTCAATCTCTAAGACATGCAAGTACCTCAACCATGTCATTTATCAATGAGGTTTTACGTTCTTCAAGTATCCTCCCAGCTATGCTAAAAGTAGATTTTGAAGAAACCGTTGACACAGGAATACTTAAAATGTTCTTGCTAATTGTGAAAGCACGAAAAATTTTGGTTGATATTTTTTCCACCATTACAAAATGTTAAAGTCATCATCATCTGAATCTAGTATGGAGAAGTCTGCGTGTAGGTAAGTGTGAAGCTTATTGAACTGTGATGACGTTGTTGGTGTTGAGGCTAGACTGATGATGATGAGCCAGTGGATGAAATGATATCCCATGTTTGCCATCTTTTCTTTGATCGTTGTTAGGTATGTTGACTTTGTTGACTCATTAAATTACCAAACTTATTCTCATATATAGAAAACACTTCAAATAACTTGTTACGTGCATTACTATATTCATGTAAAAAATCTAAATCCAAACATATACTAATGTGTGAAAGACATTTTGAAAGACCATCTAATTTTACTTTAGGATCTAAAACAAAAGCAAAAGAATATAATAAAGGAATTTCCTTATAATATTTTGTTAGTTTTGCTTGCATTTTTTCTACAATTGGTTTAAACAATTCATTATTTCTATTCAAAAAAACAACATGTTACGCATTTCATTAACAATATACAAAGCTAAAGGAGAATTATGAGTATAAACAGCAGATAAAAAAATAGTACTATCATAAAAAATTTCTAAGAATTGTATAAATTATGTGACAATATACCAATACTATAGAACCTATTTTTGAGTTGTAAAAGATAGTAATAATAGATTCATACCCTATTGTGTTCTTTAACATCAATTAAGTAGAGTTCCATCTAATAGGCATGTCTAGTCCAAATTTCCTCGGTTTAAGACCTTCAGCTTTACAATATCTTTTAAACTCAGCTATACACGCGTTAGAGTTATGAATTCAAGAAATAGCATATCGAATTTTTGAAATATGTGAATCTATATTCTTTATACCTGATTTTACAATAAGATTGATGATATGGCAGGCACAACGTTGATGCATTAAAAAACCTCTGTTATATGTATTAATAAACTTCTCAATATCACCAATGGCTTTTGTATTGGCAGAAGCATTATCTAAAGTGATAGAAATAATACGATCTTGTATACCATAATCTTCTATAATACTTAAAATATGCTCACAAATATTCTCAGTATTATGTATATGATCAATGAGTTTGAAACCAATTATTTTTTTATGCATAACCCATTGTAAGTCTACATAATGTGTAACTACACTTATATAATCTTGGTTAACCCTACCACTCCAAATATCAGATGTTAAAGCAATACTGAAGTTTAATGAATGCATTTCAGATTTTAATGCAATTCGTATTTTATTATATGCAGTAATAATGTCACTTCTAGTAGTTGTTCTACTAACTGATCTAAATTGTGGATAATATGATCTTCTAATATGTTCTTCAAAAAAAGGATTCTCACCAAAATTAATAGGCAAATCAATAGCATCAATTAATTTACCTAGAGATTCTCTAGCAACATTAGAATCATAGGTCCAAATACTTACTGAACTGTCTTTGTTGAATTGCAACTGAGATTGCATGGGATCCTTTCCTCCATTATGTTTTTCTGCACATTTTTCGCCGTGGGCTTTAAGGTGTCGAGTCTCACCAGTTGAAGTTGTAGTTAAGAGTTTTGCACAAAATTTACATTTTCTCATTCTTTTCTTCGTGCCATTCATACCAATATATTCAATATCAAAGTAGTCCTATACTTTTGAGGTACAAGCCTTTGCACGTTTTGAGATGGCACTTCCCGAATTACTATCTTGAGTAGTACTTCGAGTTCCACTTCCACTAGTAGGAGCACCCACTCGAGTATGTGCACGAGGTTGATTTTGCATTTCTTCCGTTTCGGAATCATGATCATCCATTCTATATTCATTGTCATCCAAATCAATTAGAATAATTCTATTCATATCCATATCCTACAATACCAATAATACTACTTGGTAAATTTATAAATTTATACATAAATACACATATTAAATATTATGCACATATGCATTAAAAATATTAAATTAATGAAATGATATTTATACCTCCACTCCACATATTCATAAAAGAAATATACATATTAAATTTAAAAAAATAAACACATTAAATTTAAGAAAATAATAAAACATAGATAATAATTTTTACTATTGTATTAACAAAATTAATAGACAATAAATCAAAGATATAATGATATAATTAGAGAAATATTCAAACCTTGAGTTGAAAGAGTTAAGACTTGATAATTGAAGCTTTTGTGACTTGACTCACTTGAATATATATATATATATATATATATATATTTTAAAATTGATATGGAAAATATTAAAATAAATAATAGAATTAGAGAAATATGAAGAAGAGAGAATATGAAGATTGAAGAAAATATATGGAAAAAAATGAGTGAATAAGAGAGGTATTTATAGAAAACTATATTGTAATATTTTATAATATTTTATTTTTTTAATAATTAAAAAAAATGGGGAGGGGGGAGCTGGGATCCCTCCCCAACGATAACAAATAATCCTCTTCCCCAACAGTCATATGACCGTTTACGTGGGAGGGGAGGGGGAAAGAGGCCCTGTGTATACAGGGCATCCAAAAAAAAAAAAAGGATGTGGGGGCCACTAGTACCAATGGCCCAGTCCGGCGGGCCAGCACCAATGGCCCAGCCCGGCCCGTCCTTAGAGACCGGATCATAACCGCGCCATTCATATCCGGGTTGGCCTGGACTGGCTCACGGGCCAAGTGAGCGGGCCGGCCCGTTGGGCTCGGCCCAAATTTACAACTTTAGTTGTTGCTACAAGAGCAACCAGAAAAATAAAAAACAAAACCAACTAATAAGTAATTACTCAAAACATTTCCTACATTAAAAATTGAATCAATTATCATTAATCAAATCAGACGTTGCCTGCATTAAAAATTGAATCAATTATCATTAATCAAATCATAATATTGCAGAATATTATGGAAACATGTGAGAGGCCTAAGTTGGAAAGAATCAAATAGAAACTTTCTTGTTTTCTTATTCCAAAAACATTCCTAAATGGTCAAGATAAGCAAGTATAAATAGCAATCAATGAAATCCCATTTTATTAATTAATAATTGCAATTAACGAGGTTGAATTAATCCAAATAACATGCCAAACACGAGGGCTACAAAACGTGGCCCTAACACAAACTATGTGGATTTACTTAGTACGGCATGTACTCCTTCTCTTGTCTCTAGATTTTTTTTTTCCAATGGGATTTTTACCTAGATGCCCTTAACAAGGCTTACCCATGGTAGGCTTGAGAATTTTTATCTATCCCTCTATTATTTAAGTGGTCATCTTTTTCTTAAAATAATTTTAATTTTAGAAGAACTGAAATTTGATTAAAATTGAAGATTTAAAATTTTTTGTCTAATCGATTCTCTCTTAAATTTCTTCTTGACAATTAATTATCATACCTCAAATTCATCTAATAATTTCTTACCCATCTCCATTTTTCCGCTTCTCCCGCCTAGCAAACACAGTCTTAGGTTTTGCACATCTTCGGAGAAGATAATTATGTGGCTAACAGGTGATCATTTCGTTTGGGCTTCAGGGTTCTCAAGATCCACTAGTGGTTCCAACATTTATTGCTTGTTTATCCCTGGATGTGATTGGTTTATATCTATGTTATTTTGGTTACTGCACTCAGGGGTGGACGTAGTGCAGTGTTGCAGTGAAATATGTGAAAATTTTTTACCAACCCACACATATAATTAATTGAATTTTCTTTGACTATGCGGTTAACAATAATGGGTTGACCACGCTGCACTGCATATTTACAGTGTGGTGCAATACGATTGTGCGGTTATTTATTATATGAAATATGTAACTTATTTATCACAAAAAGAAGGGTTTATGGCACGATCGTTCTTCAACTATTGGTAATTTAAAATAATTTTATTATTAAATTATTTAAATTGTAATTTATTATTAAATTTTTGACCAAAAATACACATAAAAAGTACGTGATAGTATCTGAAAATATATTAATTAAAAAAATAATTTGAAAATTTTAAATATAAAAATAAATAATTATAAAATTTTTTTTCTAAATTTGTAACTTTAAGAACCCTGAAACAATATAAATAATATATCTTTTCTTCATTCCAGATCCTTTTGTTCAGTTTATTTTTCTTTGAATATAATTTCAGATATCAAAATGGTACAATTAAAACTTTGAGAGCTAAATTACCACAAATTAGATAATTTATGGATTATTAGTGCCATTAACCCCAAAATGAAATATATTTCTGTAAAATGTAAAACTTCATAACTAGTAAAAATCGAGATAACATCTTATCCACAAAAAATAAAAACTAATAAAGTATTAGTAATAGATATCAACCAATTGAAATATATATCAAATATAAATTTCTTTGTTAGGGTTTCAAGATAATTTAATTCTATGTTGTAGGGTTTATATAGTATAAGCATAATCTGAACTCCTATGAAAATTAATTTGACACATGTAAACATATGTATACATACATGTATGTTATATTAAAACTAATTTTTAAACTATATTTATGTGATGCAGTGCAATGCGGTTAACATGATTTAGCAAAATTCCAAACTGCAAATCACATTGCACTATGGCAGGGTTTTTGTATACCCCTGACTATTAACTAGATTTCTTTTCCAGTGGTTTATTCCTAATCAGGTTTTAACGGTGCACAACCTAATAGTCTCTTTTCTTTTATGTTATCTTCGGCCCTTGTGGTTGTGTAGTTTTCTTTCTTTTTTTTTCTTATTATTTAACGCATTGTGTTATATTATTTCTTCTTAATTAATCATACAAAATGTACCAATATTTTTTTTCTTTTCTTGGAGTTGTTGGGCCCAAAAAGAATAGGATAAGAGTGATAATCTAGTTGGGATTCTTTTAGCTCCTTATGGTTCTAAGACCCCGTAAGATGGTGTCAACTCAGGCTAGCTCAGTTGGACCAAAATTTGAGTGATATGTGTGTGAATTTGGGAGAGTCAGTGGTTCAAACCTTGGTAGAGTGTGTGTTATTTTCTTTTAAATTTGTAATAAGTGGTGGTCATTAGTTAAGCCCTATTTTTTATTTTTTTAAAAAAAATACCTCTCCAAGATGGTACTATTTGAAGGGAAAATATAATATATATATATATATATGTGTGTGAGAGAATAAGTGTAATTTAAATAAAACATTGAGGATATTTTTGTTATTATTCCTATATATACGGCAGTACTTATTGACGAGTGCATGCAAAGAAGGGGCTGGGGGGGGGCCAACTACGTAATGCCTAATGGATGTTTCTTAGTCTCCATTTCTAACTACAATGGGAACAGCCAACCGACTATGTTTCATCATTATATATGATATTGAAAACATTTTTTGATGATTTGAGTTCTTCACCATGCAAAACTTATCTATCCAATATATTCAAATCAACCTTTTCATTTCTTTCTTCTCTCTCTATTTTTAAAATCTAGCTCTAGACAGTCTCCAGATGTAACCAATCTGTAAGTCTTTGTCAATAAACACTAAAAAAAAATATTAATAAATTGCTTATAGCCGTGTGTCCATTTTTGGCCGTTCAAATTCATATGATCAGAACATCATCACCCTTCATTCCGTTAAGTTTCACATCATCATTAGATTGGGGAAAAAACGAATATTGAGAAAATACACACAGTACATATGTAGAATTAACTAATATACATTTGTAATTGTAGGGTGTTCATTATGAAGTAGAAGCAACACACTATTACGTCATGAATCCCCTTATATATATATATATATATATATATATATATATATATATATATATCCTTACAGCCTTACTAATAAATAAGCATATACATAAGAAATATATAATATACCTAAAATCCAAAAAAATATGAAGCAAGTTATGGCGTCCAAGGCTCTTCTTCTTGTGGCAGTCTTCTGTTTCTGCTTGTTTTCGGTGCCTATAGCTGAAGGTAATTCAGTTATAATCGGCTTAAATGCCTAACCAAAGGTTTCCATTTTTTCCTTTCCTTTTTTCCTTTTCATCTTTGTTTTTGTTTTTCGATTAGTCTCATTGTCTAGCTCCGAAAAAACTTAACCTTCTTTAATAATTTTTTTCTGTTCTACCAGCTCGGAAATTTGAGACTGGTCGTTCCATGTCTCGTGTTGAAGTTGCTTATCATAAGAATATTCATGGCAATGAGTTTACAGTTGAGGAGGAAGGATATGTTGAAGTAGGAGACTTGATCTCAGTGGACTATACGCCTGTAAGAAAAAAACCTCCGATTCACAACTAGTAATATCCCTCCAAAGCTTATAATAATGTTCACTATAAAATATTCGTACCCAAGTCACTGTATTCTACTATTCTTTCTAATCCTATCTAATGCCTATTTCTTTTAACTTTTCTTTTTCCGAATTTATAGAGGCTAGCAAACAGAAGAATATTTCTTTATGTTTATTTTCTTGTGAATTAATGTGTATGAGATGAATAATAAATAATTAATAGATAGAACTTATAAGACCCAAAGAAAATCATAAGACAATTCTAGGTTTAAATACACAATATGTATAGTCTTACAAGAGATAACAAAATAGTTTCTTTTATTATAATTATTATTATCGATAAAAGTTGGCATCCACCTGGCCAAGAGAACACTTCTCTCGCGCTTAACAACTTTAAGCTAGAAATTTTATAAAAGAAGAAGAATAATAAACAAAGTGTTCAGAATGATACAACGAAAACCAATATGGCAAACGATCATCGGGTTGTGCATCATTAATGCATAGCCTATGGACCCATTTGCGACAATTTTTATTTTCTAAAATAAAAGATCAAGAAGGTATTTTAGAAAGACCAGAAGGTTCATACTTCATTAAAAATGTATTCTAATTAAAAAAATATCTTTTGACAATTTATCCAAATATTTTTAAAAGTAACTTTCTTGCTTCAAAAGATCTTTAGAAGCCGGATCAAACATGCCCTATAAGTCATATAGCAACCTAGTTGAGATGTACATGTATGTAATATATAAGATTTTGACCTGTGTATGTTCTTCCTCACTCTATTGGTTTCATAAAACGAGAACTTCATCAAAAAGAAATATCTTTTGCTACAACACAAGCAATACAAAGAGGAAATTCCAAATCATAAAACATAATGTCATTAACATTAATACAATCCTTAACGAGTGAATGGGTCGCTTCGTTTCCAGATCAGGAAAAAAAATGATAAGAGCTACCCTAGCAACTTCTCAAGAGAGACTTGATATCCTTAGCAATAAGATCATTTAAAGATAAGCCATCAATGGAGTTCACTATTCCAATAGCCAATTGCGAACCACTTTCAATAACTTAAATTATGAACTCTTTATGACGAGTAATAGAATTCACCATTCTAATAGCCAATTGCGAACTACTTTCAATAACTTGAATTATGAACTCTTTATGAAGAGCAAAACGAATGCCTTCCCTAAGAGCCAATAACTCAACAGTCAAGGACTCAAAAAGGCCATTGATATGTTAGCTCATAGTATCACAAATCATACCAGTGGTATCTCTAATAATGACTCCAATATCAATGAAACCCCGATTAAAAATGCAAGCAGATCCAAATTAAATTTAAGGAGGCTTGGAGGGGGTAATTCCTAACAAATGACACTCGTCTTAGAGGATGGATGTATGTATTTTTGGAAAACATTATAATATAAAATAACTGAAAGGTTGAATAATTATTAATATTTTCCTTTTGAAGTAGAAGAGAAATATGAAAAGGAAAGGAATATTTAGGGAAAAAAAGGTCATCATTAGCTCTTTCAGGGAAAAGTTGATTATTATGATGGGATTTTGTTGTCTTTTTAATTTATAAACAAAAACAAAATAATTTCATCCATTCTCCCAAAAAATTAATATATTACAAGGGATAATATTAAACGAAAAAAATCACCACTTTTAGCCTTTTAGCAAAAAAAAAACACATCTTTTCATTAATATCAAATAAATCATTTTATTTGTATTTTTTTATCAAATTTCACCAGATTCAGATATATGATCAAAATTAGAGTTTAAAATTATTGTCAAATTGTCGTTATTCTTTAATACTATTGATTGGCATTCATAGATTTGGCCAAAAGGCAACCACTTAGTACCTTTTAGAAGGAAAAAAAAAACCCACGTCTTTTCATTAGTATCAAATAAATATTTCTATTTATATTTTTCCATCAAATTTTACCAAATTCATATATAAAGTCAAAATTAGAGTTTAAAATTATTACAGAATTGTCGTTACTCTTTAATACCGTCGAGTAGCATTCACAGATTTGGCTAGAAGGCAACTATTTAGACCAAAAAATATTTTGTAACCTCACAAGGATCTAACTGTCAGTCATACAATTCTTTTTTTGAATTATGTTATCTGATTCAAAAATTAAAAATATTTGCATTCAATAGTTTTAACTCCAATTTTGACTATATACGTGGATTTGTGATATTTGACCAAAAAAACATACAAAAAGAAAGTTTTATTTTATATTAGTAAAAATGAGTTTTTTTTTTTGGTTGCTAATAGGCCAAAAGGTACGGGCATATATATATATATGTGTATTAGGGCTTTTTTTTCAAAATTTTAGGTTGAAAGCACCAAAAGTTGAAAAATTTCGGATGGGTCAAATTTTTTGAAAAATCTCATACTGATTTAGAAAAATATCATTTTTTTAATTCTTTGAAAAATAACATTTTTAATAAATATTTAGACAATATCACTTTTTCTTCAAAATTGGCGTTTTTCAATGGTACTCAGGTAATTGGTTGGGTTACTTAGGTTAACTAATCTAATTACTTATGGTAAATGATCTAGTTTCTTGAGATAATTTGATTAGTTACTTCAAGTATCTCATTTATTAATAAAAAATAGTATTTTTCTAATTAAAATCTAGATTTTTTAAACAATTTCAAAATCCAGAAATTTTTTTTTTTTTTGAAAAATTACTATAAAAAAATCAAATTTCCTCTATGTATTGTCCCTATAATACAATTAACATCGTACTATACATAAATGTTATCTTATTTCAACGACAGTCGGGGAGGAAAAGAGTGTGCACAAAATATATAATTAGTAAATAAATCCGTAAAGAATATAATTAGAGTTCCATTAAAAAGCCTTCTTATTCTAAATTTTAAATCACCCTCCACCGTATAAGTCAATTATTTTTATGACGATATCTTCATCTTTTAAAGAGAGATATCTTTGACAACTAGAATTTTTCTATATCAAATCTGAATCTTAGAAGGTTCATTTAAAAATAAATAAAGAAAAGCGATGAAAATAAAATGAAACCTGCACAGTTCCTGATTCTGGTAGGATCAAAACCCATAAAAATAAATCTATGGAAGAAATACCGATAGAAAAGTGGAAGGATTGTCAATTAATATAATAACTGCAGAAATTAATCCTACTGTATATAGAGGTAAACAAAGGATTTCTCTCTTTTAATAGGGTAGAAATAAGAGAAAAATTAAATATTGGTATTTTATTATTTGGCTTTTATCTCCAAAAATAGCTATTCTAATAGTTCATGAACCAAATAAGGATGCATGGCCTCTAATTTTGTCAGCTATAATTTTTGAATAACAATGAATACAAGATGTGTTCTGTTAAATTTTGAGTTTCTGCTAATAGAAAGAGGGGGGCATCACTTCTAAACCGAAATCGTAGGTCAGTGACATCACTTCTGAAACGAAGTCTGTTTTGTAATCAAAAATTTCTTTATAGTATTCAATTATCCTCTTATTATTAATGAAAGTTTTTTTTCCTTCAAAAAAAAAAATGACTAATGTTTGTATGCAAGGTCAACATTTTTTGAATCTGAATTGAAGACAAACTCAACAACACTTCGCAATTACCTATCAGTGTCCCTAGCTCCTGCTTTATTATAAATAATAATGAAGGAGAGCTTGTGAGAAAGGTCTTTGTCGGTAAAATATTTATTTGTATATTATGGTTTATTTGGATATATATATATATATATATATATATATATATATATATATATGAGCGTGTCTTTTATTATATTTGTCTAGAAGAGACAATGAAATTCATTGAAATGTGAAAATTATCAAGCACATACATGTATGAGATTTGTAATTCATTACCAAATTTATTTGACTTTAGCCCTTTTTTATGTCTTGGTCATCTACAAATATTCTAATTGTTTTTCTCCAACTACTTCGAAAGCATTTCAATCCTCATGAAAAGGCAAATTTTCAAAATAATTTAAAGCCATGGTCATTTTCGGTTTTGTTTTCTCCGATTCAAAGGGTAATGGTCTCTTTTTCCTTGTAAACATTGGTCAGCTAAAACGTGTTCTTCTTAACCTACCTCGATCTATAGACTATGTATAATACAATAATTGGAAACACCGACAGCGTTATTAAATTTTGTTGACTGATGTCCAATATTATATGTGATCGTTGCGATATCATTAAAGCAATTTGTCTATATATTTTGAACTTCTCCTACTTAATATTTTATACGTGAACCAATATTATAGTGTATTCTCACTCTCATGTGCCTTTCTCTTTTAATCACCCCAATGATCTGTAAATTTAAAATTCGATTGCAAGTCCTTAGATTCAAGCACTTAATTGGCACGTCATCAGACTTTGGTGAAAAACTGAGATCAAAAGTTAATTTGGATTGAGATCACATGTCTTCATATTGTGGTCAACTTTGCCTGTACGTCTAATTAAAAAAAAAAGTACTAATTTAAATTAAATAAATCAATCTCATTTATCGGAAAAATAGAATAAAATAAAAACAGTTAACTTCTATGTTATCTTTTTCAATACTTCTTTTATTCTTAATTTCAAAAAGAAACTAGATCTGCTTTGTTTTTGTTTTCTTTTTTATAGCCTTTAATCTACTTTGTTATCTCTTTCAATCCTTTTTTCCGTTCATGTTGTCAAAGAGAAAAACGCTTTTTTTATTTTTTTTTATTTTTACATCAACCCATAATGTATGATGATATAATACAGAAATTATTTTTCTTGGGAGAAGTTTAGAGTGATTGAGACATGCTTTTCCTCTTTTCATGGCTTTTAAGAAGAACCTTCTTGGTACCAAAATTCCATGATCAAGTTTGAATGCTGTGTCGTTTATGTTAAATGGCCCACAAAAACGATTGTGATTATCATGTCAAATCCAAGGAACCATTGGGAACAATTGTCATACTACTCCCCCCTAATTGGCAATCAGTCTGAGTACACATACTCAATGAAGCTAATCAGTACCCCATCTTTTCTAAAAGATAAAAAGGTTTTTTTTTTTTTTTTCAAAGGGCTTTAAATACCAAGGCCTTCCCGAAATCGGAACTGTTTGCCGAACCTCTTTTCAAAAAAAAAAAAAAAAACGTTGGAAATTATCCATACACAGAGGAGAAAAAGGGGAAAAAGGGGTTAACACTTCTACTATCTCATTAAACTAATTATATTACATGCATATATAGGTTAGTTTGATATTGACGTGCTGCAATTGTACTGAGTTGCGGTTAAGAACACTAAGGAAAAAAAAATTAAGTATTTGATAAATTTAATCTATAATATTTAAAAGTATCATTTAAGTATTTAATAAATTATAAATTATATGTATAAAATGATATTTTGAATAATTTATATCATAAAAACAGAATCAATTTTAAAAAATAACTATTATAATACTTCTCTCTCAAATTCTTACTGCAACAAATTTTAGAATCTGTTAAACAAAAAAAAATATTGCCAAACATCATCGATTTTTTTGATAACCGCTTCTAAATATTAAAAAAGCAGCCAATCCCGAGTCTCTTATTTTGATTGAAGAAAGGTACAAGATGACACAAAACGAGGAAGTGTAAGTTCTGATTTTTGTAATATAATTTACTGTTAGTGGAGGACTCAGTGTCCAAACCATGTATGCAAAATACGGTTTGCATATTATACACGGAAAAAGAAAAGAAAAATAAAACGTGTATAAATTGTGTGTGATAAGCGTAGTATATTAGACAATTTTGAGAGAAAAATGTGTAAAATTTAGAAAAATTTCAACTATAAATAAGGTTTTCATTTCTCATTGTTTCTCATCCCAGAAAAGTGAGAAATACCAAGCATAGTGAGAGTAAAATAGAGAGATTTTATTCTTGAGAGTTAGAGAAAAATACAGATTCTCTTAGGTATATTCGGAGTCTGAGTGTGAGGAGTATTGAGAGTATTTTTAAACACTTGTAAAGATTTCTTTTCTCCCTATAGTAAAGATTTGCAGCAGCTCTGTAGACGTAGCCAAATTGGTGAACCACGCTAATTTTGTATGTGTCTTGTTTATTTATTTCAGCATTATTTTTCACATTTATTTTTATCGCTTCCACTATTGTGTTTCTATTGGGGAGGTTATTCCCTAACAACTGGTATCAGAGCGAAGGTTCGATTTTAGTGGGAGCAATGGCCAGAGATGAAGGATCAGGACCCAGAATTGACAAGTTCGACAGTACAGACTTCTCATACTTGAGATTACATATTAATGATTATTTGCATAGTAAAAAGTTACATCAGTCTCTATCAGAGAAGAAACCCAAGAAGATAGAGAATAACGACTGGGAACTCCTTGATCGACAGGTGTTAGGCACAATCTAATTAATGCTAACGAAGAACGTTGCTCATAATGTGGCAGAAGGGAAAAACATAGCAGAGATGATGAGCATCCTATCAGACATGTATGAGAAGCCATTGATAAACAACAAGGTATATCTGATGAAGAAGTTGTTTTATCTAAAGATGGGAGAAGGTGCTTTAGTTGCAACACGTATCAATGAGTTCAACATGATCGTCTCTCAGTTGACGTCAGTCGAAATTAATTTCGACGACGAAGTTTGTGCTCTAATTCTTTTAGCGTATCTACCAAACAGCTGGAAACCAATGAGGGCTGCGGTTAGCAATTCTGTAGGCAAAGGAAAGTTGCAATTCACTGATGTTAGAGATTAAATTTTGGCGGAAGAAGTTCGCAGAATTGATTCGGGTAAAGGTGTATCATCGAGTTCTGCCCTAAATCTCGAAAACAGGGGCAGAAGCAACGAGAAGAATTCTAACTGAAGTCGTGGTAGATCTAAGTCAAGGAATGGCAGAGACAAATCTAGATCTAGAAGAAGACCGGAATGTCGGAATTGTAGCAAGACTGACCACATAAAAAGAATTACAGAGCACCAAGGAGAGACAATAGTAGAAATGATGTGAATACCATAACTAATGAGGTACAAGACGCTTTACTATTATCTGTAGATAATCCAATTAACTCTTGGGTCTTAGACTCTGGAGCTTCGTTTCATATCACTACATACTGTGATGTATTAGAAAATTATGTTACTGGTAACTACAAAAATTGTTGGAATAATGTCCTATAAAGCAGTTTATTATTTAGACATTGTAAATAATATTTATTGGATTATTTAGTATCTATTTGTTATTAATAAATTCCATGTTATGAATTTCTATTTCATTTATATCCCATTGATATACATGTGATGTGTATGTTTATCTTATGCAAACATCTAAAAGATTCCAAGACATGAAATGAGTAATAAAGAATTATTCGTATGATTAGTTCATATGTGGGAGACATTATATTCTTTATTTCATTATGTCTAAATTAAATTGTTCGCATTCTGCATATTGAAGATGGAATACTTTACTATACTAGAGAATGTAGGGTTATCTATTTAATTAATGAAATCTCTAATTATCGAAGTGAGTCTTCGGATAGAAATACTAGTATGTTATAAGAAAGTTATAACAGCATCAAGTAGGACCTAGTTAATTAGAATTTGAGGTTAAGTGCCATAACTCAAATTTCTAATTTTACTAATCTAGTACTATTGTAGAAAACCTTAATTCTAGTGATTAATGAACTTACTTTCATGTATTTTATCTTTTTGAGTTACTATAGGACTAGTTCCAATTTATGGTTCAAACTATGGTATCTTGGAAGATAAGGTATATAAAATGTGTAGAACGTTTTTCATGATGGACACCATGTATATGATATCACTTTAAGTTTTTTCAAGTACTTGCATAATATCAACCAGGGCTCCGGTATTCACTATATGAATTTGACTGTGTTGGTATAAGCAGATACAAACACCATAGTCAACTATTATCCATTAGATGAAAAATGATAACTCAAAGGTAAATATGTACTAGAGGGGTAATACGGTAATTTCACCCAATAAGTCTATTAGGGTTTACTAATCTCTCTATAGTTAAGAGAAAAGTTCTCTAGCATATATATACAAGTGTTAGACGTGAAACACTCAGAAAAAAGATAGTGTCACACGCATAACAAAGAGAGAGAGCAGAGAAAATCGGCCACCACTAGGGATTCATTGTCCTTGGTGTTTCGGCCATCCCGGAGAAATCGGTTCGAGGAGATTGTCTTCTTGTTCATCTGCGGATCTCTTTATTGGGAATCAAGAAGGTGACCACCCACCGGATCAATCAAACGGCTTTTGAGAATAGACAGGAAGACGAGAAGTTTGTGGAGCAAATCTGGGTATTGTTCTTATTTAGATCAAGAGTTATTTTATGTTAGATCACGATCCGAAACATTTTGTAAAAGAAAAATTTTAAACGACGAATTCTGCTGCATTTCTTGATTTTACAAAACTATTTGATTTTATGAAAATATTTTCTGGAAATTTATTCCAGCTAATACTAACAATTGGTACCAGAGCTAGGTTTTACTGTTGATCTAGCATATTTTACTCCGGTCTATTCTCTTGTTGATTGATGTTTTTGATTTCCGGAAAAGTTTTGTTTTTGGTCTAATTCATATTGTAAGTAAGCTCTAGTTTGTATGATGGTCAATAGATTCAATGAGTTTGAATGATTATTTGCTTAGATGTTGCTATTGGGAAATGATCATATTTATTTTGATTTTCGTTTTCTGGCATGTTCTTGATTTCTATGTGTTCATATTTTATGTTCTTGATAAAACTATGCATGGAAATGTTTTGATCTTTAACTATTTTTTGGAGTTTTATGAAAACTATTTTTTTTTTCAATTTAAAAAAAAAACGAATGAAACGATGGAGCGGTGCACGGCTAGGAGTCGTTCGCACCGCCTGCGTGAGCCCCGTAGGTGTGATCTCATGCATGGCCGCGCGGGTGAGGCGCCGCTGGCCGCACAGATGTGATCTGTGCATGGCCTGCGGGCTGCCTCCCCGCGCATGCTGCGCGGGTGTACCCTGTGAATGCAACGCGGGCACGGCCCCGCTGGCCGCATGGATGCGATCCATGCGTGACCTGCGGGTAGCCAACCTGCGCATGCCGCGCGGGATCACCCCATGCATGCAGCGCGGGCACGGCCCCGCTGGCCGCGCAGATGCTATCTGGGCGTGACCTGTAGGCGGCCAGCCTGTGCATGCCGCGCGGTATCACCCCGTGCATGGCACGAGGGCACAGCCCCACTAGCCATGCAGATGTGATCCATGCATGGCCAGTGGGCAGCCTCCTATGCGCCGGCCGCGCAGGTGGCATCCTGTGCCTTTGCTGCTCATGGTGCTACCTCGTACATTTGACGTGCGAGAATAACGTGAGCCTGTTGTCGCTCAGGAGTTATCCCGAGCGAGGCCGTATAGCATTATGCGAGCTCGTTGGCGCTCAGTAGTTGTCCCGAGCGTGGCCGCATACTGGCTTCCCGTTCTATCCGTTGGCTTATCCCGACACGTTTTGTATTTCCGGCCATAATTTTAATTATTTTTATTTTAAAATTAATTTAATTTATCCATAGTTTTATGAAAACTGATAGATTAAATTTTAAATTCAA